>JAODKE010000101.1:15726960-15737068 GCA_026779605.1 Mormyrus hasselquistii | reverse complement strand
GCGACCTAAGCATTAATTTCCGGACCCCGAGCAAGCGCCACTTGGTCTCCGTGTGTGGCGTGGTGGTGGGGGGGGGGGGGGGGGGGGGGGGGGGGGGGGACTATGAGCTGAGGGGGAGCAGTAGTATATCAGGAAGACAACTGTGAAATAATGAGTTCCTTTAGGTGCACAGCTTGTCTATCTTACATTTGAGATACTGATATGTCAAACAGCTCAAAATTAAATTAAGATAATTACAGGGAAATGGTGCGGAGTTATTCAGTTACTTTAATACCATAGCCAGTAAGTTTTCATGTAAAATGAGAAGTTGACCTTCTGTTCTGTGTCCTGCATTGACGTAAATCCATGACAGAAATAACAGTTTTGTTAGTCCTAGACGACTCGGGACAAAGGAGGAGTCTCTCTGATACTCAGTGTCTCAGATGACCTGGTAAAATGGGAAAATGGAAAGGAGGCGGGGGGGGGGGGCTCATGAGGGTCTCTGCGTCAACAGCATTTGCACCAGTCAGAGTATGAAGCTCTTGAGTGACACTTACCTGCCAAAAATAAATTGTACTCCATAAGCAGGACAGTGTCAGGTAGCCATTATGCTACAGGTCCTGCACTCTGTGGTTACCTTGCTATTTTGTCATGCAGCTGCAACTCACATTGTTGGGGAAGTTACTCACAAAAGTAATCCATCACGGACAGAGGTGGAAAGTTCAGGTCCAGAGAGTACAAAGCTAGATCAAGGTTTTGCAGTTTGGCTAAGCATTAGAACAGTTAAGTCTCATGAGGTTATGAAGCTTGATGTCCCCATAGTCTCGTCAATCATGCCCTAACTGACCAACAGGCAACAGTTTGTCAGGCTCTCAGACTGTGTGTGGGAGCCAGTAGTGAGCAGCACTGGGATATTTCAGGGAACTATCCTATCCCTCATCCTGTTTATCCATCAGACTTCCAGTACAACACCAGCTCATGTCATGTGCAGTGGTTTACCAATGAGCCAATGATGAGTTAGTGTGCAGGAGGACATCAGAGTACCAAGAGACATCAGCTCAACCTCAGCAAGACAAAGGGTTTGTTAGTAGATTTGCCGCATGCTACAGAGCTCCTGTGACTAATTAGCACCCGGGGGGAGAAATCAGGCGTGCAGCAATGCTATAAATTCCTCCTGACCAGCAAACTGGACTGGGTGTCACGATTCTGGGCGGCTCGGGTGCGGGAACGAGGCATGGTACACAAGAAAGGGTGGACGACCCACTGGCGGCTTCCAGGAACAAAAACGTGGTTTATTAACTAAAACACAAAACACTAGAAACACAACAAAACCAAAAAGACCATGAGGGGTCAAAAACTAAAGGGGATAAATAAAGACTGAAGAACAAAAACTGGGCAGGAAGCAAAATACACAAAACATCTTAATACAACTCAATCATTATCTACAGCAATCAATGAACCACTGGGGAACAGAACAGAAGCAGGGACTTAAATACAGAAACCAACACTGGGTAATAAGACTAACACAGGACAGATGAGACTAATTAACAGAGCAGGAAAACAGGGCACAGGTGAAACTAATAAACTCAAAAAGGAGCAAGACAGGGAAACTAAGAACTAAACAAGGAAACAGGGAAACAGAAACCAACACTAGGAAACTACAAACAGGTAAAGACACAAGCAGGGGCACAGGGAACAAAACGAAAACCAACTATAAAATCAGACACAAGAACTAGAGACACTAAACTGAAACACTAGGGAGCAAAAATACAAAAACAGAGGAGGTGGGATTCAAACACAGACAACTGGCTGCTCAACGTGTTGAGTCATGAGGCCAACAGAGAACAGGGGCAAAACAAAGACTTACATGAAGGACGGGATGACCGGCAACGCCTGCTGGTCAAACGGGGAAGGGACAGAGAGTAGGACAACAGGGACCGACCCTGACACTGGGCAGACAACACAGTGGGAGTGTACAAAAGAAACACCACAGACCAGACATGGGGGAGAAACTAAAGCATAGATGTACGGAAGAACCACCCAGCCAACCAACCAACTTATAACCAGTTTACTCTCCTTGGACGACCTTCTGCATAATCTCTGTCCCCACACGTCACTGAAAAACAATGCATTCAAGACGTGACAGAATAACTAAGCTTCCCTTACAGCAAAACACTTTGACCGGAGAATATATTACACACCTTCTATGCCAAGCTCCACCTGTGTGATCGCTGATCTCCACAGTTTGCTTGTAAGTCCTCATAACATTCTTTTTAACGAATCGCATGAACTGTTTCTCCACGGAAGGGTTAGGATTAAGGTTAAGGTTAGATGACTAATGGTGTTGAGAATTTGCTCCTCACAGGCTGGGCACTCACTAGGCCGTGCCCTTTGGATCCCTGATGCTTGGTGCCTTTGATATCTGCTAACAGCCTTAACAAAAGAACAGCGGGGTCACTATGGACCCCGAGAGAAGCGACTTTTTCTAAGGAAAGTCTGTTAAATTTTCAGCACAAGACTAATTGGCCACAGTCTCTCCACGTTTCTCATCTCTTGTAACTAATGAGGGGAGAGTCTGCCTTACTTCATCTATCATAGGGGCGTGCAATTCACTTCCAGGCAGGGCTTTGTACCCCTGTCCTAAAGTATAATTGAATATTGTTGTGGTTTTGCTACAAAATAGCCACTTGGGAAAGCCAACTGCACTTAGGGGAGAGGACTACTTTGTTTCTCCTTTTCAGGATGGGAGGGACAGCAGTTTGAACGTTACAGCAAAAATAATGGGAGAAGCAAAAATCTATTCAGATGGCCAGAGAGACTGAGATAAAAACGGTGCTGAGTCAGGGAGACGCTGTAGCGCTCTGCTTACTGCTGAACGCTTCCCTGAGAGGAGAGAAAAGAAGCACTGAGGATTAAAAAGAAAAGAAAACCTGTCACCTAACATGGAACTGAAAGACATATGATGGTGAACACCTGGACACAGGGGCACCACTAGAAATTTTCAGCCCCGTGAAAGTATTTCATATCGGGCCTCCACCCAGATCGATCCAATTTTTTCTAATTTCTTAGGGTCCCTGTCAGCCCTGGACCCATGGACAGGTGGATGGGAAGCCCCCATAAATCACTTCAACGTTGTATTTTGAGGAAAATGGCTATTTCACTGCTAAATGTACTCCTGATCCAACCAAGTGTGCTGGAGTTAAACCCAGCCGACACCTGTCTCTCCTCTGGGACTCAGTCTAACTTTACCGCTCATTCTCCTTCCATTCTGCAGTTTGAACATGCTCTCACAACATCTCCATTTCACCTCAGCCCACAGCGGCATAAAAGCTGGCCTTTCACCGGACGCCAGTGAAATCTCTCATTCCCATATCTCTCCTTTGGAGGCCGTATCGATCTGCCCCGCCTCCAGCTTGGGCGGCTCGGCCTCACCGGCGCTTAGCGAGACCTGGATCCGGGGTGATCCGCACTCATGAATGCAGCTGAATGCGCGCAGCCTGACTGCGCCTACCCGCTGTTATCACGCAGCACACAGACGTGCTCAGGATGCGCCGCCATCCCTCACTAAATCTCATCACTGGCGGCGTCACTGCGCAGCAGAGCCCATCTCATTAGACAAAACGCAGCCGTCTCTCTAACAACATTATCTCAGCGTGCGAGAATTAATTATGCTGACAGAGTGGGATCCCTCCTCACATGGGCGCCGCCTCATTCTCGCACCCAGGGCTTCTGGGAAGCCGCAAATCTGTATTCTCTAGGTGCAGTGAGCCGGCAGCTGCATAGCTGCATAGCCGTCATGCACCGGTGCTGAAATTCACCGTCGGAGTCACCTTAGGCTGAAGCATGGAAACGGTTAGCATGACGCCGGCAGACACTCGCACGGACGAAGAAAAGCCAAAAGGACACTGATCATGGAAATAACATCATCGCAAAAAGGTTATGTGATGTTATTTAAAGGTCATGCTCATTTTCAATATTCATAATTTTACTTTTGGGATCTTACTACAATAGATTTACATGCTTCGGTATTCCTCTGTTAGAGCTCCCGTGTCTTTAAGGCCCGCCCCCGATGTGCCCAGCATGCTCTGATTGGTCAGCTTGCACACGCCTACACCTTCTGTTATCTTCCAGTCTGATAATGTCTCTGCATTATATCAAGCTGATTCAGCTGCAAAGACCTTTGTGCCCATTGCAACACTACACAAAACTAAAGTGAAAACTACTGGTCAGTTGCTGATTATCTCTAAAGCAGTGTATTGCTTGAAAGCAATAATTTATCCAAAGTTTACAACTGAAGGTTTATAATATGACTATATTCCTTCCCTACATACCGAGTGCGGACTATAATATGACTAGACTGAAAGTTGGCGCATTTTTTTTGAGGCAAACTGTTTTGTGTCATTTTGTTTTAGGTATAATTCATTACAGTGTCTGGTGGTTCATAAGCTGTTCTCGGACCAATGAAGAGATATACTGTAAGGTTCACTGCAGGCAGAACTCGGCATAACACGTGTGTAAAAATACAGAAGGCATTAAAACTTCAGCAGAAGTTTGCAGAAGCCTATGTTGGAATGCGACCGTAACATTACAGCTTGTAATCATAAATCCACCTTGAACACTCTAAGTAGCTACTTTTATTGTTTTAAACATGAAAAATCCACAAGTAAGATTGCATTTCTCCTCACAGACCAGAGGACATCTTCATCACATGCCTAACAAAATCCTGATTTAGTAGTTGGTATGCAGACTGTGGCTTGTGTGAGCTACCAAGCTTTCAGGTAGACGGCCAATAAGGATTGTGTTACAAGGTGACCTCATCATGTCACAGAAATAAGGGCTGGATTCCCTTTCAGGCAGATTAGAGAAGAGTGGTTTTTGTCGGTGAGAGTTACTCCCTTTGATGGGAACTTCAGACCTTACATGCAAATAAAGATCATATAAATTTATATAACACACTAAAGGAAAGGGAAAAACCAGAAAAGCATAACAGGACATCTTTACGTGCCCTTCATCCATCTGTATAAATTACGAAAATTTCATCCCATGTTTAAAAAAAAAGTACATACAGTACTAAAAGTTTGTGGACAACATATACTGTAATACTACTGTCAGCTTTATAGGTGGCTTATGGGACAAGATCTGACTCCTGTACCCTTGAAGAAAAATGCTGATTCAGTTACAGCCCAGCTGAATAAATGGATGCAACTTCCCGACTGTGCGACTGTGCCCGTGGTATGTGGTGAGGAGAATGGATTTATAAGAACGCGAGAGAGAAACGTATCGGGATGGCGGGCTTGAGACACGTGACAGGTGACTTTTCCTGGTTCCTAGGCCCTAAAAGGAAGTGAACTGAGAAACCGGGAGACTCTGAAAAGCAGAAAAGAGCGTTAAAATACAGACAGGCATAATGAAGTTAGCAAATATGCCTCGGAGCTGGCGGCCTTCCCATGTCCGCTTTGTTTTGATCTGTGCTGAAAATGATTCCCCCACAACACGCATATGGAACAGCCAACTTACCTGAACGCTTTGTGTGAAGCGTAATCCATCCCATGTACTACGGGGGAGGCGCACTGCCAAGGCCACATGCCAGGCTGCAGGTGAGCTTAGTACTACTGAAGCTGAGGCATCAAAGGCAACATTGAAAGCCCGACTGCAATCCAGCGGGGTCCGGGGCCGTTACATCATAATAAATACATACAATAAATACGCATATATCCTATGCCAGTAGCTCTCCTTGAGGATCAGCCATTTGTCATGCAATGGCAAACAGGTCATGGAGGCTAGAGATGAGTCCAGGTATCTCACATTGTACAAGAATCTGGAGAAGAGGAGAAATCCTGGCTTCCTCCAGTCCACTCAGCTCTCTTTGGTTAATGTGTTTACAGAAGGTGACAATTTGCTTGACCCGGCCGGACCGGGTCAGGAAACTGCGTTCTGATTTTAAACGGCCACATCCAACACGGACACTGACACCTTAGACACTGTGAGGTTCCTGGAGATCTTTGTCGTGATATTTGAAAATAAGAGAACTTTTAAATGGCTTTAAAACAATAGGGATAAACTAATTTGCCACACAAATGAAAACCTATTGAAGGGAACTGAATGTCCTTAAACATGAAGACTTCTTAGCCATACCGTTCACAATATCTGATTGGACACAGGAAGGAAGACTTCCCACCCTGCTGTGGGACGGTGTGACTCCAGCATAAGGCACAAGTTACGCTTAGCCTGGCTTTTCCCCCAGGGGGTTGTTAAAACCAGCAGAGGTATGAGGTGGGGTGCCAATGCGCGCTGACAAGGCTGTCTACAGCCACATGTCAAGCTCTATTCTTCTGCCAGGATTCCTCTTGGCCCACGCGCTGACTCCCCACAAGGGGGTTAGTGAGCCCGGGGTCTGAAAATGGGTCCCCGTTTGCTGATGAGCTCAGAATGCAGTACGAGCCGCAGGTACTGTAGTGGGACCACGCGATGCAACCATGCAAAATCAGGTGTAATTCTCCACGCTTTTCCAGGGAGATGGGCTGAACTGCTGGAGGTCTGTGGAACAAGCAGTACCAACAGCAGAAATACAGCGATAACCAAACTCTCTAGTAAGTCCCAGAATGCACCGTACAAACGTAATTGGGAAACTTCCTTGTCGTTCAGGTTGCAGATACCATTAAAAAGGCATAACTTTGGTCTTCAATGGTAAATTCCCAGTTCAGCAGATAGCTCATTATACCCTATCCTACACCGTATAATTACTTCTGATTCACACTGGCATGCTCCCCCTGATTGGTCCAGCTGTGGAACTTATTTAGGGCCCCCTAAATGTCAGCTGCAACTTAAGCGTCAGCTTACGTACCAAAGGCTGACATGCGTGTGGAATCTGTCACCCTGCCCTCTGCGGGAGTGGCCGACTAACAGTGAACATCGGGGCCAACTGGTGCTTAGTGTTCCCAGGGGGGGTTAGGGTAACAGAGCTATCCAGGACACAAGAGCTAGGGCAGAGGGACCCAGGCTAGATCAGAGGAATGGAGGAAGACTGGAGGACAGAGGGAAGGAGAAAGAGAGGGGGAAAGTGGATATAAATAGGAGAACGGCAGGCGTTATTTCTGGGGCCTGTGTTCTGTGGTTTCAAACTCACCTAGTAACCTGCTTTTAGCAGTAGTGACACTTCCAAACCAGGCCAAAGCAGGTGAACTGCAAGATGGCTCTCCAGTGGATTTAGAGAGCCACCCGAACCAGGCAGATAGAGCTTAGAGTGAGAAACCCAAGCATGTAACCTAAGTTCACCTGCTCTCCACCACTTGGCCCTACGCCCGCCTAAGCCAGGCTCGGTGTCAGAACGGTGGTCAAACCCCCCCAAACCTCCTAACTCATCATAAACTACTGCTTTGCACACTGTGCTTCCCGGTGACATGGAACAGCATGGCGGCACAAGCCTCTGTCGGAGCCCTTCTGTGGAGCTTACAGAGGCTTTCACAGTCAGGGTACGGTATTGCACAGCTCCTCGTAGCCGAGCTCCTCAGAAACCTAACAGCCAGCATATCTAGGACAGTCCACATAATTTCACTGTCGATGAGTCCATGCGGCTGCGCTCCTCAATCACCCTAACAAGGCAAATACAAAAAAGGAACCATAGGCGGCAATTAGAGTGGTTGATGTGAAAAAAGGACCCTACATCCATCCTCTAAGCACTTACTCAGTATAGGACTATAGAGAGCATGAAGCACCAAGCAGTCTGGATGTGACACCATTTCATCTACACATTTTACCTGTGGGAGAAGACTAGAACAGCCAGGCAAAACCAGCGCATTATAGGAAGTACACACAAGCTCCGTATACACAGAACAAGGGTGGGGTTTGAACCCCTACCCCTGGGGCCAGAAGGCTTCAGTACTGCTTGCCTAGCCACATATCAGCAGACACTCCCACAGGAACGCTGTTTTTTAGTTGTAATGAATCATCTTTGTCAGTTCAAAAGACAGCACTACTTCACAACATCCCTTAATTTATTTCATGCTATATATATAAAAACCAATAGTCAGAAGATGGATTGACACATTTAAGCCTTGCTACCAAAAAGTATTAAATATAAAACTTTGTGATATATTTTAGTCTCATCACTTGAAAAGATCATGTTATTCTTCAAAGTGAGTATAAGTAAAATGCATCATCCAGCACAGGGTGAGAGTGAGGGTTGAGCCCAGGGTCGATCAATCCTATAGGCAACCGCCTTGGGCGCCAACTACTGAGGGGGCGCCAAACTGCCAGCAAATTTCATTTTGCCTCAAGCGGGGGGTGCTGGCGGTGAAGCTCGCCTAGGGCGCCATGCCGGTTAGGATCGGTACTGCTCAAGCCTATCACAGGAAGAGAAATTCACAGGGAAGCGCCCCCCTGCTGGGGTTGCCAGTCCATCACAGTGTACTCGCTGGCAGAAACACCTGCACACACTTAGCGTACCTCAGCTCTCCTAAACTGCACACAGCAAGTCAAGCAAAAGTAATGTTTTCAAATGTCAGAAATCCTGAAACTGCAGAGCTAGACTGGTTTGAAGAATGAACCAATTTCCTGTTCAAAATGCAAATCTCTCAGGTCAAAAAGCGGTATATGTTAAAATATAATATAAATAAAATATAAAAGTGATTCCTTAAAAATTCCTTAGGCATTTCTCTGTAAAATTGAGTCTCACTTCAGTTGGAAAACTTGACAGCCTGGCATAGTGACCCAGCATCCAAACAGATGGTTCCGTTAAACGGCATCGCTCATCAGAGCGAGTGATGCCAGCTTACAAACGAGTGCACGTCATCGATCATCTGGTGGGCGCCGAAGGTTTCCAAGAAATGAGGATAAGTGGAAGTGGGAGAGGTTTCCAAGAGAAAACCCTGATAATTTCACCAAATCCAGGGAATGAATTTGACACATTGGAAAAACGCTCACACCATCAGGACAAGCCTTCTTAACACTGAGAGCCAAGCACTTACAGAGACCATGCGGTTCAATACACATAAAAACACTAACATCATTGTCTAAGAAACGAATCTAATACCAGGCGTTTCCATGCGGTTTAGAGGTTTCACACCCTTTTACAGGTGACGTCTTATAGCACTGAGGGAACTACAAAGGTCTTTCGATACTTTGGAGAACAGAAGCTCAGCAGCTGTAATTGGCATCAGCTCTTCCCAGTGTACGGCCCACTCACTATCCTGTTAATAAGGACAGCGGTTTCTAAGGTCCCCTGGGCAGCTGTAGCAGAATCGCCACCTCTCACCTTGGTAAAGTCGCAGTTGACGGGCTGGGAAGGGGGCAGGTCTGAAGCAGCCCTGCAAAGAAGGGGGGGCTGAGAGGTGCATTTCTGTCATCGAGTAAAGATGGAGGGGAGTTCGGTACCTAGCAACGGACACTCGATCCACATTTTAAAATGTCTGGAGTTTATATTTTGATCATCCAGCTTGTGAATTGCAGGACTATGCATTGATCTGTCCATAAACAAAGAATGCCCTAGCAATTCAATAATTGCCATCCTGGAACATAGCAATCTCTTCTGGGAGTCCCACATTCCCCTAAATATGACTCTACAGGCACTGTTACATCACTTTGTCAAACTTGTGCGAAGGAACAGGCAGAAGAGTTTGTCAGACAGAATGCACGCTGAGAGATTAGGAAGCAATTATGACTCTTCTGATTATGACACTCAGTCAAGATCTACATTTTCTATCTAAATCCATCTAATTGATGGAGCTCATTTTAAATCCATTTCTCAGCCCCACTGTGACACAGTCTTAGCAACCACAATGTCCTTTTACGAAACACAAAATTATTCTTTTACAAAACATAGTTTTATTGTCGTGTCACAGGTGAGTGGGAAGGCTACACTATACAGATAAAATTGTTAGAACACATCGCTCGGTCATTGAATTCAGGTGTTGCATTCAGGCCCATTGCCACAGGTGTATAAAATGAAGCACTTAGCCATGCAGTCAGAGTTACAAACATTTCTGAAAGATTGGGTCGTACATGTGTAGTACTGTCATAGGATACCACCTTTGCAATAAGTCAGTTTGCAAAATTTCTTCCCTGCTAGGTATTCCACTGTCAACTGTAAGTGGAATTATTGCAATGTGGAAGCGTTTAGGAACAACAAACT
>JAODKE010000101.1:15704967-15715811 GCA_026779605.1 Mormyrus hasselquistii | reverse complement strand
GACCCTGATTCCCGACCCCGCACCTCACTGTATCCCCTCCGGTACAGTACAATACACACACACCTAGAGCCTGATTCCCAACCCAGCACCTCACTGTATCCCCTCCGGTACAGTACAATACACACACCTAGAGCCTGATTCCCAACCCCGCACCTCACTGTATCCCCTCCGGTACAGTACAATACACACACCTAGAGCCTGATTCCCAACCCCGCACCTCACTGTATCTCCTCCGGTACAGTACAATACACACACACCTAGACCCTGATTCCGAACCCTGCACCCCACTGTCTCCCCATATTGTTTCCCCGAGTGCTTCTGATGCCAAAACAAGCACCCCTCCGCACAGAGTTTGCCAAATAAATCGCCACACTGGTCCTCGTTCCTTTCTCACACCCCGATGTCACATGGTTCTCTTCCCAGCCCCACCCTGAGAGAGTATTACAGATACCTACGTAAAAGGCTTGTCTTATTCTCTGTTAAGTCCTGATAACCTGATAAAGGGAGTGGCCCAAATATCAGAGGAGCGACTGGGAACATCCAGCCCGGCGCTGTGGTGATGTTCTCACACGGGCTCTGATTGACGTAAAGGCAGTGGACCATCACCCTATGGTGAGAGCAACAGAGCTCAGCCAAACTGCTCCTATTACTTAGGTGCCCACCTGACAGCTGTCTGCATGTGATGTATTATCTGTCTTGCCCGTACATGGCAGTGTGTCTGCAAAAGGGTCAGCCCTCTGTATCTGCGGGTTCCAGGACGCTGCCCCCCTCCTGGTTACCCTAGTCCCTTATATAAAATGGCACAATATTTGCATATAACCTACACACATCCTCCTATATACACAAACACTTCATATCTAGACTAATAATATCCAATACAATGAAAATGCAACGTTAATAGTTATCACACTGTATTGTTTAGAGAACAGACAAAAAAAAGGCATTCAGTAGATGCCAAGCCATCATACTACATATAGAAAATATAATTAGAAATAGCAAAAATACAAATTCATTCTCCTATATCTACATATCACTTCATTCGCAAGAATTCAGCATAATGCTTGGTGTGCGGAAAATTCAAGTCTTACTTTTTGGAACGTTCTGGGGCTTTCTTTATTATTTTTGAAGCGCAATTGGTTGAATCCACGGATAAGGGGTGCTGACTATATATGTAAATGTAGCTCCATAAGTAGCTTAGGTCTTCCTCTGCTTAATAAACAGAAATCAAGGCTCTGTGGGCAGCAGCAGCACCTCACACCACCAGGGTTGGGAGTTTGAATCCTACTTACAGCTTTGAGTGCTTCCCATGTTGCAGGAGCTTCCCTGGGTATTCAGATTTATCCCCCGCAGCCCAAAAACATGTGGCAAGGAGAACTGGAGTCTCCAGTGAAGTACCTCTGGTCTCTAGTAACATCTTTGGTTGCATTGCTCACAGGGCGTGTGCATTTGTGTGCCCTGCTAAGGACAGACTTCCCGTCCATCTCCCGACTCGTGCCAAAGTTTATTCATTTGACTACACAACTGCCATTGAATGCCTTGCCTTGAAAATGCACAGTTCTCACATTTACTTTCTGGCGGTCTGGCACATTTAATAAAATAATGAACCTTTAAAATAACCTAGAACAGCATGACACCGTCACTACTCTCGACATTATGTGTGCTCTTGTGTAAAACAGGAAAATGACCCTGATGTGCCCAGCAGGAGGATTTAATTTGTCCCCTTCGCAAGAGTAATCTGCAGGTTTGCAAACAATTTCAGCCCATGAAGGTAATTACGCATTTGATCTCCAGCACAGCAGAGGTCTGCCATCTTCAACCCATTGTTCCTCTCGTAATTAGCCAACGGTCAGCTGAGGCGCAGTCCCACAGCAATTAAACTCCCCGTCTAATAATAAGTTCTCACCCAACATTTTATTGGAGCTCAACATGAATGCGTCACTTTTAGAAAAAGTGAACTACTTTCTTTTTTTTATGCTTCAGACATGGCCTGGACTTTTCTAATCCTTGGAGAGACTGAAGGAAGCAAACAGTTACAGTTCAGTGCATCGCTCTCTCGGCACAGTGGCCGCAACGACAAACACTTGGGGATCTCGGACGAGGCGTATCTCAGGGTAGCGTAACAATGCCCGTAACAGGGGCTTCACAAATACACACAGACAGCAGTGACTTCCACCTTCTCTTTCCAGCATCTCTGTGCCTTCAGAGGAAAAAGGAGGAGAAGAAGAGTGACTGACAAGACACTTGGCAGCCCCTGCTTCACATCATTAATATCTCATCATTTGAGACTGTCAGGGTATAATTGAGCAGCTATTATTTTGTGCAAGACGATTCACGTCACAAGTTGAAGTCATTTGTAGCTTGGCGACTGGCAACAGTAATTACTGTATCCATGACTGAAAAATGGGCCTGTTCCTTTCAGCTTTCTGACTTTCCTGTAGATCTTTTGTGTATCTAGAGATATTGCGAGAAAAACAATACCGGAATAAAATGTGTGCAATCTGCCATAAGCGTACAGTCAGATGTGCAGAGTCTAGGACCCTGTGTGGTGATTTCTCTTAAAAATGTCGGGGGAGATGGTGTTACATGTCCCCCTGTAGTGTATCCAATGGGGTGAAGAAAATGTGCCTCTTCTCTGTTGCCATCTCTCCAGAGTCCCTTTGAGGTCATAAATGTTGTGTTGTCAGTCCTGTACTGAATGGCTTGCAAATGTACTCATGTGCCTTCATTTGCTTGTTCATGGATGGGACCTGAGGGAATTTCCCCAGGTACATCCTGGCCCAAGGGCATCATAGGAATGGACGCAAACATTCGGAGAATGGGGAACATGAGGGAGAATGTCAGACTTCTTCATCACATGGAGGTTTTGATTGGCACAGTAGATCTCCACACAATTGTAACATGTGAGAAAGTCTCATAAAGTGCCAATCCAGATTCTGGGAAGGTCCATGCCAGGGCATTTCTCCATCGAACGAGCAGATGGCCCTTCTATGATAGTGATTTAGGATGGTTGTGTTTGCATTTAAATGGGTGAGAACATATGGCATTAGGAAGCCCATTTTCTCACTGCATCTCATCCTATTAAAGTTTGCTACAGTGACATCACTGATGCACCCTTGAAGACAAATATGTGTCGCCCCCTGTATGCGCGGAGTCCTGCTCGCTTGAAACCACCTATGCATGACAGACGGGATGTGCGTGCCACACAATTAGGATCAACAGCTGGTTATTTTTAATGCCAGCGAGCCTTCAATGCCGCAAATATTTCTACGGCAACCTGCTAGGCAGGAGAGAGTGAAGAAGACAGAATTTTATCAAGGAAAAAAATCCTCAAACTGTCAGATTATCTTGCTTGAAGAACAGGTTGAACTTTTGAATTTTTGCAAGACTGAGGGAGGGCATGGATCTGTTTGGGCGAGGTAAAGTCAGTCAATAAGCTCCTCTCGCCTGCAATGTGCCACCTCACACTCAGCAAGCCCCTGACCGTATATCTCCCATGGTAGTGATCTGACAGCAGCACACTGCTCTTGTTTTCCTTGCCTGGTCTCCCTTTGCTTTTGGTTTCCCCCAAAATACACTATATGGAGAAAAGTACTGGGACGCACCTATTCATCATTGATTTCAGGTGTTTCATTCAGGCCCATTACCAATCAATGCAGTCAGGGATACAAACATTTGTGAAAGAATGGGTAATTTTGAAGAGCTCAATGAATTCAAGAATGGTGCTGTCATAGGATCTCACCTTTGCAATAAGTCAGTTTGTGAAATTCCTTCCCTGCTAGATATTCCATGGTCAACGGTAAGCACTATTATTTCAAAGTAAAAAAGTTAAACAACAGAAACTCAGCCATGAAGTGGCAGAGCGTGTAAAGTAACAGAGTGGGAGGGGTCGCCGAGTGCTGAGACACATAGTGCGTAAAAGTCACCAACGCTCTGATGACTCAGTAACTGCAGAGTTCCAAACTTCCTCTGGCATTAACCCCAGCATGAAAACTGAGCACCGGGAGCTTCATGGAATGGGCTTCCATGGCCGAGCAGCTGCATGCAAGCCTCACATCACCAAGCGCAATACCAAGCATCACACTGAGTGGCGTAAAGCACTGGACTCTGGAATACTGGAAACCTGTTCTGTGAAATGATGAACCATGCTTCTCTGTCTGGCAGTCTGATGTACCATTTTGGCTTTGGCAGATGCCAGGAGAATGTTACCTTCCTGGCTGCACTGTACCAACTGTAAAGTTTTGTAGAGGGGGGATAATGGGGTGGGGCTGTTTTCAAGGGGGTTTGGCTAGAACCATTAATTTCCAGTGAGGGGAACTGGAATGCTTCCGCAATGTTGGACAATTCTATGCTTCCAACATTGTGGGAACAGTTTGGAGAAGGATCTTTTCTGTTCCAGCATGACTGTGCCCCAGTGCATAAAGTAAGGTCCATAAAGACCCTGCAGAAGAACTTGACTGGTCCACACAGAACACTGACCTAAACCCCACCTTTGGGATGAACTAGAATGGAGATTGCAAGCCAGGCCTTCACACCCAACATCAGTGCCTGACCTCACAAATGCTCTTCTGGATGAATGGGTCAAAATTCCCACAGACACACTGCAAAATCTTGTGGAAAGCCTTCCCAGAGGAGTGGCCACTGTTATAGCAAAGGGTGGGAGCAACTCCATATTTATGCCTATGGATTTAGAATGGGATTTTATAAAAAGCTCCTGTAGGTATAATGGCCAGTTGTTCCAATACTTTTTCCATATAGTGTAGGTCCCCTGTCCTTCCTTCAAATCCTCCGTCACATGAATCTATCCATCACCCCAACGTTGTTTTATGTTGAAGAAAGATACACCACTTGGTACAAAAGCACAGCAGATCAGGGAATTAATTAAAAATTAATGGGCTTCCCACACTGCCACAGCAACAGCAAGTAACCAAACAGAGCTGTGCTGATTGGCAGAAACTCCTCACCCTAACCCTTATACTGGTAAACATACACATATCCATACACAGAGATACGCAGAAAAACAGAGGCGCAATCCACACAGATGCTCCGGACAAAGAGGTATCTGGGCCGATGAGTGTGGGGGCTCTCTCTTCACGCACTGCTGCCCTGTCACCAAGCTGGAACAGATGACTAGGACCCAGGATCCAGGGAGCTCTGCCATCCATCTGGTAACGCTGATCTGAACTGGTTCCAAGGTAAACATGCAGCTGCGCAAGCTGACGGGTCCAAAGCAAAGGGGCACTTTGGGGATAATCCCCGCCGGGTGTGCAGCGGCACACTGGAGCGCAGCAAGGGGACGGCAGGAACGAGGCCAGGTGATCCTCGGTCAGAGTCGCAAGCTGAAAACAAACGCCTGGCTCCATGTGTGTGACGCTCATCTATAAATAGGAGGGGCCGCATTGCTATGGCAGTCTGGTCACTAGCATCAACCACATCCAGTTTTATTTAAAGGAGAGGGTTGCTACTGTAAACAGCTGTGCTTGATCCATGCATTTTCCATAAACACTTATCCAGTAAAGAGTTCAGGTGAGCCTGGAGATTATCTCTGCAAGCACAGGGTGGGCAGGGGACACCCTGTACAGGGTCCCATCACAGCACACATATAAACTCATATACAGTACTGAGGGCAATTTAAAGTCACCAGTCCAACAAACTGGAATCAAACCCCCAACCCTGTAGATTTGAGGCCACCCTGCCTCCCTGGTGTTCTTTAACCTAATCTTAACATAAATGTAACAGCTGAAGTCTCATAATGTCTTTTAGTGACCCAGGCAAGCTATTTTGGGAGTATCTGGTCAAAGATTTATGGAATATCTACACTTTGCGGATGATATTAAATTTAGCAAGACGCTAACTAGGCCAAGGTCAGTGCTATTGTGCAATGCAGCATCTGGGTTTCTATCTTCACAATGTGTCTCACAAAGAGAAGAGCAACGCCTCCACTAAATTAGGATAGCTAAGCCAGTATGTCCACATCTTAGTTCATTTAGCTGTGCCAATTCATTGATAACGCAAGAACACTATGAAGACGACTAGATGCAGAATGGAACTGTAAAACTTATTCTTCTGTTGCTTTTGGTCAGGTCTCGGATGGGTCAACTCAAAAGCTCCTCAGGTGAATGCCTTGGAGCACCGTCCTCAGGTGAATGCCTTGGAGCACTGTCAGACGGGAGTGCAAGTTATAGGTGGAGCACTGTTTGCTGTTGAAAGCTCCTTCCATAAATGGGGCGTCATGGGGAACATAAGCAAGTGGAAAACTTCAGCCTGAAAGCATAACAGTCACTCTCATTCACTTCCAAAAAAAACATGGCTCTGTGTCACTCAAACACATTTCATCCTAAAATTCCTTACAATGAACAAGTACTTCCAGAAGTAAAAACCTGGTAAAAACAGACACCTGCTGTTTCCCCAGCTTCATAAAAACTCCCCCCGTCCTTCTCTATTCATCCCTGCATGATCCCAAGAACCTGCTTCTGTCACAAACACTAGGTCCTTTCAGACAAAGCTGGTGGTGCAGAGTGCTCTGAGGATGCTGACGAAGATCTGGGTCGCGCTGATGCCACGTCATGCAGAGGTGCTGTGGGCCTGAGGGTGTCATTAAACATCTCAGCGTGGAGCTCCAAGCACCCAGCAGAGCGACGGCAAAGAACGTGACAGAGGGACAGATCCAGCAAATTCACATCTCAGTTACTGCTAAGTTTACCGATCAAACTGCAGCTATTCGACACTCTGATGTTCACAAGCAAAGCACAATTAAAGACTTCCCTGGTGTTCTGCTTATATGAAAATGACACAGGTTCTGGAGCAGAGTCTCTAAACATTGCAGTTTTGACTTCTTCCTATACATGTATATACACACACACACACACTCACTGGCCACTTTTATAGGTGCAGTTTTCTAGTATTTGGTTGGACCCCCTTTTGCCTTCAGAACCGCCTTAATTCTTTGTGGCAGAGACGGCCAAGCAGCTGCATTTTAAGGTGCTTGAAACATTGCTCAGACTTTGGCCCATGTTGACATGATAGCATCATGCAGTTACTGTAGATTGGTCACTTGCACGATTCTTACAAGCTAGATTAAGATCGGGCTCTTTCGTATTGTACGAACATTATAGCACAGGGTGTCAAAGTTTTGCTAAATGATTTTCACTCTATCATAGGAAAACATCGTAGCTAGCTTTGCAATTTTAATGATTAATCAGTTTAAAGTTTATCGCCGATGTTTCACCATGTTTTTGCGGTGGTTCCCCCGCGATTTACTTTGGTTTCACGTGCACCTTAAAATATCAGTATTTTTCTCATCTTCACTCGCAGAGAAGAACGTCCACACTAAACATTATTAACATGTGGCTGTTAGGCTACTGACTGTGCAGCTGTGTGTATGACATGTGGCGCATGTATAAAATGGACCAGTCCGATATTGGAAATACCTGAGACTGACTGGCTGCTCTCTGGTCTGGGTTGAGCATGCTGAAAATCGGCCGATGCTGGTCCCTGGCAGGTTGATCGGTGTATCACTAGTGAAAATCCCAGTAGATCAGCAGTTTCTGAAATATTCATACCATGCCATATTCGAAGTCACTTAAATCACCTCTCTCCCCCATTCTAGTGTGTGATGTGAACATTAAAACTGTATGCCATACCCACCTGACCCTCCTGTCTCCTCCCCAACGTGACCCTCTCATTCCTAAACCTTGTTAATCACTCCCAGCTGTCTCTTATAAGCTCCCTTGTTAGTCTAGTATATATTCCCAGCTCTGTGTTTCCAAGTCCAGTCGTTAATGTTGCATCTTCTGTCAGCCTGTGTCCAGTCCTGGGACCCGTTTCAGGAAGCTGAATTTCATACTTAGCTGGATTACTTGTTGGATTTAAAGTAGTCTGGACTAATTAAACTGGGATACCTTACATCCAACAAGTTATCCAGCTAAGTAAGAAACCCTGCTTCCTGAAACAGGTCCCTGGTCTAGCTCTCTCATTTTGATCTCTTGTGATCTTGTTAATTTCCAGTCCTTATTTGTTCACGTAAAATAAAACCTATTTGGTTTTGCCGGACACCTGTATGTCGTGACACATCTGATTGGCTGATTAGATATTTGCTTCCACAAGCAGTTGAGCAGGTGTACCTGTAAAGCTGCCATTGACTGCATACATGTACTTTATTTCATTATTGATGGCACCCACTCAGCCATCTCACCATACAGACCCCTGAGGAACCCACAGCACAGATGTGCTTCTGGAGGAGCAGATGGACCTAGCAGGGGTCACCCTGGAGGTCAGCACAGTCTCCATTTCCTGTCGGCGCTCTCACACCTACTCTCGATACAGGACACCGCAGCCTGTGTTTCTGCCCCCCTGGAAGGCAGCAAACACAGAGCCCTCTGTGCCTTGGCTAAACACTAGTGCCTTTCCTGGTTTTTTGCTCCTTGTTTTCACCCTGACATACTGTAGGGTTTTCTGTTGCAGGCTGCAGTGTATTTTCTGTAGAAGCTCGATAAAACTGCCTTGTGCTGTATCCTGAGGTCACACTACGACGGGCTCGATCACATTAGGATCCCTCCTGCACACAACACGGGACAGAAGTTCGTATGTCAAAAAGAGAACTTCCAAAAATGGAAACAGTTTTCTCCAAGCTTGACTTCACTTTCATGTTTAATTAAACTTGTTAAGTACGGCGGCAGATAAGTCACATATCCAAACCTTGAAAGCTAATACAACTCCAAGAAAACATGAATGGATTTCACTATTCAGCCGTGAAACATTCTAATGCATGAAAACCCATAAAGTGCCAAGCTAATGCTGCGTTCATTTAACTTGTCATAAAGCTCGCTTTCACAGTCTGGTACCATTTCAGAAACTGGATGCTTGTTACTAATGATGAGAAATATTTGCATGAAAGGGGAGATTCATTTGTACACTCGCTCACAAGGAGACACACCGAGTGTTTCATAACGGCTGCTGTGATCCACAGGGTTATTTAGCAAATGAATAGCCCCCCCCCCCCCCAACAGAAGATGAAATTCTGGCCCCAAAATTAACAGAGCAGGGAGTAGAATTTCCTGAGAATATAAATTAGATTTTTTTCATATACAGTGTTGGGCCCCTGAATCTGCCAGGATTTCCATGCCCCTCTGACACCCCTGATCCTGGGCATCCTAAAATCAGACACCAGCATTACTGCAAAGATGGGCTTGTTCTGCACACTACAGAGCAGCGAGGGGGGGGCTCGATCACACAATCACACCCCCAATCACACGTTTGGCAAGCCCAGCCTCACAGCACAGAGATCACATAGCATGCGCCAGAAAATCCGCACACCTGCCACACGTATCTGAACTTTTAAGGGCCATACCTGGCAACCATCCATCTTGCACAACCACTCCATCCCACTGCTGCATCTGTGTGTGCCTGGGGTCTGTTCCAGGATGCCAGTCCGTCATGTGATGGGCAATTTAGAGACCCCAGTACACATAAACCACATGACTGTGGAAGGACACCAGATAAGCCGGAGGAATCCTGTGTAGACACGAGAGGAACGGGTACGTGCAAGTCTCCCCATCCATGCGCTTCCACACTCTGCAATTATATGGTAGCTCCCCGGTTTTAATTCCATCTAAACTGGTAGAATGCTATTCTTCATTGTGATGCCAAGAGATATTAGTTCCATGACCAAAAAAAAGGTTGCAAAAAGTTTTTTTTAAACACAGAAGCCTGTAGACAAAACTTTGTCTCTATTGATCTTCCCCGATTGCTTCAACAAGTTAATTGCAAATATTTGAATAACAATTAGGAAGCAAATGTTGGCTAAATGTCAGTAGTTTATTGCCAATGATCTTATGCAAAATGTAGTCTGAACCTTTACATAACAGTATTTCTATTCATATTTACATATAGAAACAGGCAGTTCTTGTTCAAACACAGAGCATGGAATTTTCACTAAATTTCACTAATTCCTAAAATTACAGAGAATTCAATTACATCCATTTTCTATAGCCAATATCCATCTTCATCTATTCACAACAAACTAAGCACTCACCTCCGCAACCTTCCACCGCAACAGCATCAGAATTAACTCCATATCTTGCAAAACTATACTATAACACAACCCTGACAGCGGTGGGGGACAGGCAGTTCTTCATTGCACCTAAAGCTTTCAAAGCACAGACATGCATACATGCTTCTTCAAACACAGATACACAAACATGACACATATGTAACAATACACACAGGCACTCTTTATGGAAGGATACAGACATGTCAACAGGCATAACAAATATGATTGATTTCCTCTGGTGTTTACATATTGTTTTTTACAGTATGTTGGAATATTTTCAAAACAAGATATAGGATTATGAAATACCCTTTATATCGATATACTTTATAATTATAATTTAAGTTATAGAACTCAAAGATTTTTAATAGAAACCAATAGTATTCCTACCTGGTTGTAAACAATGCAAAAAAATCTGCATCTCACAAGGAATTTGATGAATGTTCATTTAATTTTAAAAACATTGAAAAAAGGCTCACTGTTTAAAAATATTGTAATCTGCAATATTTGTTTTATTTTGTTTAACGGTAATAACTTAAAATCAGGGTCTTTCCAGTTATTAAGCAAACTGTAAATGGTTGTCAAGCTTTTGCCAAATAGGTTTTAGATTTTAGTTGTTTTTGTTCATAAACATTCACCTTCTGTTTAAAGAGCAATGTTTGCAACAATGCAAATGCTTATACTGAACAGTTATAGTCGTACATTTGCAAACTGAGAAGGAAATGCTGTATTTGCATTTTGTTGTTTCGAATACACTGTTTTATTTGTGACATCCCACATGTGGCTTTGACGTAAAAAT
>JAODKE010000101.1:15675926-15689918 GCA_026779605.1 Mormyrus hasselquistii | reverse complement strand
CATTACGTCTTATTTTCATAACAACATATATGAATATTTTACATAAATTTTAGAAATTTCACAATAAATCCATCCATCTATTTTCTAAGCACTTGTCCAGTACAGGATTGCATCATAAATAGTCATTGAAGAATCCTAGATTTTTGGAGAAAACCTTCCACCTACTTTGTATGCAATATAAATGTATTTACTGTATCAAGACAAGTGCAGCTCCCCAGCAAACGGAAGGGATGATGACTTCAGGTATTTAGCTTCTAAAGCTTTCTAGAAAATGGCCCATTAGCCATCTAAAACACATTTTTAAAGGTATATTCATATTCTTAATAATATAATGGTTGGTATTCTGAAATCATACATCTACTGCCATATATGGGGCAGAATCTTGGGGGTGGGGGCAGGTGCCCCTCTCTGGCAGCAGACACACACAATCATTCACTACAGGCAATTTGGAAATACTAATTAGCCTAATGGCATAAATTTGGAGTGCAAGAAGAAACAGGGGTGCCATGAGGTAAATCCACTCTCCATAGGGAGAATAAGCAAACTGCACATTTGTAGAGGAAGGAATCAAACCTCAAACCCTGGAGGGGTGTGGTAGCCCCCAGCCCCCAAGCCACCCCCTGCAGCATTTCAGCCTGCTAGTTTGACTATTTTCACAACGGATCATGAGGTTCTCTTACTGTGGCACCAAAAGAGGGATACATTTCAGTTATATCTCTGATCATCGTAATGCGCTTTCACTACCAACACAAGCATGATAATACTGACAAACATTCATGACTGTGACGCTCAGAATGGTTTCTCGGAAAAGCTGAAGTGATACTTTATTATTCGTAAAATAAATTCAATACAATGCCCTTGCACTGCAGGAAAACCCTTTGGATTTCACAATTTGGTACAATATATCAGTCAGACCTGCATCCCAGCTAGTTCCCACCCTACTACACCTGAATTCCAGGATCAGCCACCTGCATAATTGGTGTAGACAGCGATTTGTTTATTAGTTACGCCTTGCAATGGGCTGATTATTTGCCCTCAAGTACTTGTTTCGTGACCATCCTGCCCCTCTGTATGGCCACTGCCTGCTCCACCACTTTCTCAGCTCGTCATCTTGTATTGCAGATTAGCTTATTTTCTCTGTGTTGTTCAGTTTAACTCAGCAGCATTCAGACAGTCTTTAGAGTTTTGGACCATGATTTCCATTCGATTTTTCTTATTGTGCTATTATCGGATTGTCTATCTATTGCCTGTGCTTTGGAATACAAGTTTTTGTAATGCAGATACAAACCAGGTACCTTAGTATTTTGATCCACTCTCATTTAATCATTACAATATTAAAATTTGTAGGTTCCGATGAAGCTGAAAAATGTGTTTCTCGTATGGCAAACACACAACAAAGTTGGACTTTTGTTCCAGAAAACAAATATTTCATGATGTGAGAAAAGCACAGTCAAATTAAACAACTGCCATTTGGGCTTCTAACTTCCAGGAGCAGCACAGATCCTAAGCACCAAACACACTTCTGCCATCCCATGATGCAGGCAGGAATGGAAGGTGCCATCCCACCCGTAGCTCACCTGACAAAAGGGGTTTATTAGGGAACTGAACACTGAGTCAGGCACAAAGTAAAGGACCATGAGGGGTCAAAGGCAAACGGGGGAAAACAAGCACTAATGACAAAAACATCTAACAAGGGGGAAAAAGCAACACAGGGAACAGAACCAGAAAGCCCAAACAGAGCATTAACACATTCTGACACTGACACAATGACCAACTGGGAAAATCTGGCAAAAATTTAAATATACAAACCAGACTAAGGAGGACACAAGAGAAAAGTATTAACTTAACAACCAATCAGACAGAACACAATATGAGTAACAGGTGAAAATAATGAACAGGGAGCAATCACAGAGCTAGAAAAATTAACACTGGAAAATACAAGATTGATACAAGAGACAAGTACAATAACCCTAATCCTATCACAGGGAGGGTGGACCGTGGATGGGAGAACTGAGAGAGAACACCAGGAAACCCAAAATTACAAACACTGGGGAACAAAAGTTAAACAAAATCCAAAGCACAGAAGAGTGGGAGGTGCCAGCCTCAAACCCACAATCCCCAGATTTGCAGAGTGAGGCACACTCAGCTCACTATGCTGTATGACAGTCTAGGGACAAAGAAGAACATATTAGGGAGGACTAGGAACTAAGAGAGGGGAAAGGCAGAACGGCCAGCAGGGCCTGCTGCTTAAATGGGATCATAGGGCGGGTCAGGCGTTACAGACCCTGACACTCCCATATGAATTAAAATAAACGTTCAAGCGGCCGCATAAAAACATTATGCACAACTGACTTTTTTTTATCTACAGGGGTAGCGGCATCTATCATTTGTTTGTGAATAAATAAATAATAATAACAAAAAAACTTTCCACTCAAAGACTAATTTCAATACGTAGTCACTTAAAACTTTGTGATACTTACGTTTGTGACAACCTATAATCTATTGTAAGTTATTTATATCTGGGCTTATATCGTCACGATTCTACATTTCTATTCTGCTAATACCTGACAAATCTGCAGATCCAAATGCTAAACTTCGCTGTTAACAAGACATTGTGTTTTTTGTAAAGATCCCAAACTCAGCAACTATAATATTATAGAAACATTATTCGTGCAAGACAGCTATTTCTTTCTTTTATTTAAAAACGTCGGAATAGCAGCAAAGCGAACTTTACTCACTTAGCATATAATTTAATTTCAGAAAGCTTGCTAAATATCAAGCAACGACTATTAATCTTTTCAATACTCCATAAGAAGCAAACAGCGCAATTATAGTCCTACAGGAAGCTCCCTACAAACTTGGTGTTATGGCCGATCACAAAAAAATGGTTATCAATATATAGCCAAACTAAAACCGGGAGAATAATACTGAGAATCTTTACACATTTTAAATGTAATCATATTCAGCTATACCAAACACACAGGGCGAAATTATAATGAATAGGCCTAATTTCTTACACGTGTTTTAACTGCCGTTCATTCTTATTAGGATAGCGCGACATCAGAAAACAAACCGGTACACATATATCAATTCCTTTATTGGTTATTTTCAGACTTTATTAATTGAATGATCAACTTCTCAAGATGGGCAAATGTGTCTACCCGAAGTCTGATGCCATAATTCGGAAAAGGAGGATTATTTGAAGATTATATGTTAAATTCACAACTGTTTACTATATGTACAATATAAGGGCGTTAAATGCATCATCCGAACTTTCCTACAGCAGCCCAAGGTGAAGAAAGTTTAATTCGTGCAACATTAGGTCAAACATGACTTCAAGTCAGCAAATGTACTAATTAGTTACCTGCCGGTTTATGAATGTAGGGAACCACTACGCTTATAAAAGAAATATCTACGAAGGTGATAGCACCATGCAGACACTCTTTCAATGAATCCATCCTTTTGTTCAACCCGAAAAAAAAAATACGTTTGGTCTTCAAACTGAATACAAACGTTTGAGACCTTGCCACGGCTGGAACAGTAAAAATAGAAACGCTGACTATACTAATGTTTGAGGACATCTTTCATGGCGCTTACCTGCTCCGGGTAGATCCCGAGTCTGTCCCTGGCTGTCCTTTCCCATTTTACTGGCATCCTACTGAGGAAAGTGAGCCGCGCCGCCCCTTCGCCCGCATGTGCGCGAATGAGGAGCTTCCCACTCGGCGGACAGGAACGCGCTTTATAATGAACGCAGATACGCTTCACCTCATGCAAACGTGTAAAATACGGCTTCTACGCACGTGTCGTTAAAAATGGAAACTCGTACAGTTGGTAAAGCATAACTTATTCACTGTCTCGGTAAAATATATTAGTAATAGTTCAATAGCGTAGACCTATACGTTTGGCGTATTAAGGAGGCATGAACAGATTCCCGCAGCTACTGTTCCAACCATGCCGACATTGGTCACCCACTTATTCTGGGGTTCGTTTCCAAAAAAGCGTAGTTGCTAATAACGTTAGAAACGTGCATAGTTGGAACTCTTCGACGGAACTGTTCCAACTATATAAGTTGCTAACCAGAGGTTTTCGGGAATCATGCTGCGCGACAAGTCAAAGGGAGCTCTTCAGAACATTCAAACGTCACGCGCATGCACACGCATGCACGCATACAGGGCTGGGATGTGAACTCCAAACCTTGAAGATATCGGGAAATATGTCACTAGGACACTTTCACAGCTTTCACATTTAAAATGATGCAAGTGGGGTTTAATTAACACAGTATATTTTGAATAATAATAAGCAGTTTTTACATAATCAATCTAACAACAGTTGTAGTAGCGGTAATCCATCCATCCATCCATCCATCTATCCATCTTCTGTACTGCTTGATTACATACAATTTATGACATAGACAACATCCTTGGACACGGTTTTCATTCCTTCCCCATTTTATTTTTGTTTTGTTTTGGTGGAGTGTGACTTCTGATTGGGCTGCAGGTACCTCAAGGTCAGTATTTCACCACTGATCACTTGTGTACTGGAGCCAGCTGTCAGCCTGTCAATGATGGATGTACGTCAGAAGCACTCTGAGCATACTTGGATGTCACCCTGGCCTGCCGACACTTTGGCACCCAGCTCCACCAACGAGGACCCTCATATTAATACACGCTGACCGGACAAGGAGCTCGCAAAGCAATACTGCTCATCTGCAGGCCGTCCACCTGGAGACGGTGCTCCTCCACTTACTGACTGCTGGTCTTTTGGACTCATCACTGGGGCTTAGGGACAAACAAGCCCCAAAATGACACCAAAGAGACCGATGTTGGTTATCTCTGCACCTCCGTTGCTGCATTGAAATAGTCACTGCTGCAAGTGCATAAAAATCTTTGAATGAAAACCAAGGCATATGTTTGACAAATATCTGGGCAAACTTCAGCAGCAAAATCACTGTCCAGGTTGGCCAGGCATTGCATTATTCCATGAATATTTCCTGCAGTTATGGATGCAGTCCAATCCCGGGTGTCCCCAGCCTTGAACCGTGTACTTCCTGGGATGAGCACCAGGCCCCCCTGTACCCAGACCAGCATTTGCAATAGGAAGATGACTGAATGGATGATTAAAACCAGACACTGCTTATTTATCAGGCTTAAACAGCATAAAAAATCCACCTATGTGTATAAAAGTTGGTCCTTTTAAAATCCCCTTATCGGGTCATGGTCATAATAACTGTGAAGCTTACCTATAGATATGGGGGCCCACTATGATAAGGTTCTGTTCTACACCCCCTGGAGAAAAACCAGGACAGAAACAGAAGAATATGCAAACATGTTGCAAAGGGAGCTGTAGTCAGATCCCATTAGCCGGGAGCTGTGAACTAACAATACTCTGCTTGTATAAATGTGTAAATTTCCAACCAGCCGGCATTTTCAATAACCTCTTTGAATGAGAACCGTTACAGGGAGTGTGGGGAACATGGCTGTGCATCCCCTTGGGGAGTCAGGCGGGACACATGATAAATCAGGTCTGCCCAAATATAAAGGGGGTTTGTAAGAAAACTTGAGAGGTTTGTGGGAAAAAAACAAACAAAAGAACCCCAGTCCCATTAAGCCAGGTTGGGTGATATTCTGAAGCTTCCGAAAGGACATACTGCTGCCTCTCAACTTTGCAGACAACAAGTGAAATATTACATAGCAAAAATAAATGGGAATTTATATACTGTAACAAGTACTGTTTGGGAATGTGAGCAAGGTACTTATGCTTACTGTCAGTAACACTAGGAAGCTTTTAAGCAGGTATATAGTTGGAAATCAGATTTGTTTCAATCCTTAAAAAATACACATTACACACCTGTGGGATGTTGAAACCTGGTAAGTCGTCTGTATTTAAAAAGGACAAACAACTGGAAATGATGATTTGAAGTTCGTAACCACAGCAATTCCATTTACATCGTCTAGCAGATGCTAATATTCAGAGTGACAAACAATCAAGAAAGCAGGTCAGACAGTCCCTGGAACAACTGGGGGTTAAGGGCCTCACTCAAGGATCCAAAGGCACAATGACTCAGCCAGCCCTGGGATTTGACCTGGTGACCTTTAATCATGGACACAGCATCTAAACCCGCTGATATTCCAGGGTATGTCAGGGTATGTTACGCCACACGAATCGTTATCATAATGCGTGCTATCATTGGCCTCTGACGCGCTGACCTTCATCGGGGTGAAAATCGCTGAGATGCTCTCAGGCTGTGATGATGAACATTACCACATGACAAGGGGTTGGGCATTGATGGAAAATCTGACAAGAAGGGGGCTCCTCTCCAAGACTCAGGGGACGGGTAAGAAAGGGAGGAGCTGAAAACAAGTGACATACATGAAAAACAAAAGCCTTTTTGGACAATGGGAAAAAATTAAATAACTCAAGCATGCATCTCACAGAAAGGAAAATTAGCAGCATACTTGCACAATTCTATTTAACATTTTCACAGTTAATCGATCATAATTCAAAGTACTTTTTATTTCTAAAAAAAGACTCCTGTTCATTTACCTGGTTCCTAACACACTTAAGCCCCTTTCAGCTGAAACCTTAATTAGCCCCACTGTTACGCTTAAAGCCCATCTCTACTCATTTAAAGGACGTCAATAGATGAGAAATTAGAAAGAGAAGAAGAAACCAATTAAACTTTGGGCAGCCGATTAAATTCAGAGTGAAGGCAAAATAAATGGAGAAAAGACCCTTTATGTCAAAAGCCGAGATGAGAAATGACAGCTGAAGTTTTTCCCGACCCCTGTTTAATATTATTAGTTCAACGCTCTTACCTGGACTTTCACATCAGTGGCTAAAAAATTTGCCAAGCGAGTGGTTAGATTGACCATGCCGGCTGTGCTCAGATTAGGCTGCA
The DNA here is from genome assembly GCA_026779605.1 of Mormyrus hasselquistii. Classification (NCBI taxonomy): domain Eukaryota; kingdom Metazoa; phylum Chordata; class Actinopteri; order Osteoglossiformes; family Mormyridae; genus Mormyrus; species Mormyrus hasselquistii. The sequence continues at coordinate 15,683,020 of JAODKE010000101.1, read as the reverse complement.
TTGCAAAGACAGCCTTCGCTGTAACCAAGAGCGTCATGGTGATCTGCGCACCTTATGGCTTGGAGACAAACTGGTAAAATATGAAACAGATCACAACCATTTCCCTTTAAATTTGAGATCATAAAAGGGCCTTTTCAGGAGTCATTATCTGAAAATGATCACTTCTCGCTGGGAATTGCATCCCGCTGCCGCTGTGTGTGTGTGTGTGTGTGTGTGTGTGTGGATATTCTTCCCTGGGTACTGTGATTGCCCCCAGAAAGTCCAACTGCATGCAGCTAGGCTAACTGGCATCTGTAAATTGCTGGTGGTATATGATTTTGTGGTTTTGTGCATGTGGGTGTATATGTGCCCTGCAGTGGACTGGCCTCCTGTCCCGGGTGTAACCCATCCCCCCCCCCGCCCCCAACGGCCTTAACCCGGACTCACAGTTAGATGTTGGATAAATGGTAATTTCAAAGGAGGTTAATGCAATTCTGTACCCTTCAGTAACACAATAATATACATGTATATGTGTAATTTTAGCTCTTGAGTATTATCCATTTAAATAATAACCTTATGAATCTTAAAAATACTGTACGATGACAATCATTTAGTCTCATTGTCTTAAAGCTAAAGTAAAGCATTCTGCTTGATGCATTTCATCTGTTGAGAAAGTAAGCAAAAAGGTGGATGTAATGGACTCCAAAATGCTTCATAAAGCATTATTACATCTTTCTGTGCGATTAAAACCAATCTCATGATTCTCACGGTATTGCTTTTCTAAGTACATGCAAATATCCCCAACTTGACAGATTAATTCAATGATGTAAACCAGTGTGTTCCAATCCGGTCCTCAGGCAGCTACAGTCGGTCCATGTTTTTGCTCCCTCCGAGCTCCCAGCAAAAATGTGGACTGTCTGTGGGTCCCTGAGGACCAGCTCAGGAAACACTGACTTAGGCTAATTTTTAGCTTTTTTTTTTTTAAAAAAAAAATATTGTATCATAAAACCCTATATTGTTACTTTTTGCACTACAGTTGCTTTCAGATATATTGATGGGCCAGCAATGTTTTTCTCCCTGTCATCTAAAATAAATTGAAAGTGAAAAAAAAGAAATGTATGGTCTTCACACTTTTATTAGCCCGATTTACAGCTGAGAAAGCAGAGAGGAAAAAATCCAGAATTTTTGCCAATAAATTTGGCCGCACAACTATAAATGTCTGCAGAATGATTTGCAATGAAATGCGTAATATATGTTGTAGAGTCTACTGATTAGATTCACTATATGAAACACTCATAAAACAGTCATATGAAAAACTTAGTGGGTTCAAATTGATGGCTGCAACAAAACTGTTTGTCCCATTTATTTCAGGTAAAAGTAAATATATAATCGTGCAATCAAGTCTTAAAGGTTAATCCAAGCATTTTGGACGTGACCTCTGACTGATGAAGAATTGTGTATGTAAATTAAGCCATTTGGGTGAATTACATGCATGGTAGTTGCATGGATATTACTGTTGCTTCACACAATCATAGTTGTGGGTTTGATTGTGTGTATGTTCCCCCCCTTTACTTTCAATATTCAAAGGCTGTAAGGGTTTAGGTGATTTTTAATGCCCATATTTAACACTCTGATCTATGCATTGACACAATCGTATCTTGAAGAGCTCATTGGTCTCAATAGCTTTGCTGGCCAACTCTTTACGGATCCAGAACCATGTAGTTTCTTCAAATTATCTCTGGACTGTGACCTGACTATGATGCCCTCAGACTCTTCATAGGGACAATAAGATACTCTAATACATCAATCTTCCTGAGTAAGTTTCATAGTTTGACATAGTCAGCACCATCAAATAACTTGCAGATGTTGTAATATTGTCTTTCCTGATACTTTTCTGGAATTTGCAATTTATTACTTTTAAGAATCCTTCACTAAAATTGGCTTCTGCTTTCTTCTTTAAAATTTCCATTGTACCTGCTGTCATCTAATTTTGATTTCTTTGGCTTTTACATGTTGACTAATCTGTTCTCAGCTTCCCTCTTTAAATTCCGTCCGCAGTTCCTCTGGAGCTCTGTCCAGTAGACCCAGGACCTTAAATCAGTTTCTGATGTTAACCAGCGGATATATTCTCCAAGTAATTCTTTGAAAATCAGCTGGTGTGTTGTTCTTTTTCAGCTTCAGTGGGAACATAAGTAATTTAACTACATAAGTAGCTTATGATCTCATCCACAATCAGCTCCAGGCTTTATGTCTTTGCTACAGTGCCATGACAAAGTATTTTCTTCCTTCCTGACTCCCTTTGTTTTTTTTTTTTTTTTCATATTCATAACACTCAATTCTTTCTGATCTCCAGACAGATTTAGGATAATACAAAGGACAACATGAGTAAACATGACATACCGTTTTTTTTTTTTTAATTAAACACTTTATTCACTGAAAGAAAAAAAATCATCGTTATCCATATCATCCATGTGATAGTAACAGTCCTCTTAGTTACTCAATCAACCAATCAATCAAATCTAAACGATAAGGGGTCACATTAAACTAGACACACCCAAGCTTGATTGCTGCCAGCCCTGTTGAATCTACACATCACTTACTTAGAAGCATCACCCCACACCTTGATCGAAAGAAGTTACTGAAGAGCTGAGAAAGAAATTTATTGAAATATATCAGTCAGGAATGGGGTACAAAGACTTTTCTAAAACCCTTAGACTCTAGCAAACCACCATGAGAGTCATCATCTCCAAAGTGAAAAAAGTACAGTAGCAAATCTGCCCAGGGGTGGCCTGTCTTGCAGAATTACTGATAAAAATGTAAAACTCATCAGGGAGGTCACAGCGGACCCCAAACAAACATCTAAGGAACTTCAGATGTCTCTCAGGTCAGTAAATGTCTGTGTTCATGATTCCACAATTAGAAGGACATTGGGCAAAAATGGTGTCCACGGGAGAGACGCAAGGCAAAAGCCATTGTTAATAAGAGGGTCATGAATGTTATCTAACATCTGCCATAAAAATATCTTGATTACCTCCAGCACTTTTGGGAGAATATTCTGTGGACTGATCAGTCAGAAGTACTTGGACGAAGTGGGTCCTGCTACATGTGGCAAAGAGCTGACAGAACATTCCACACAAAGAATGCATTAGCAATGCAAAAGTCAGTGGATTTGCAGAAGCTGAGGAATCACACTCCAGCTTACTTTTTGTTTCCGAGTCCATACTGGCCAACTGTGTTTCCCACCTTTTGTTACTGCCTTTGACATTGTAATTTCCATCGCCCAACAATATGCATTTCAGTTCCGTATCCAGTTATAGTCTTTCCAAAGTCCTTCCATGAAAACCACACCATGTTTTCTTCTTTCATTTCCCACGCAGTAAACAGTGTGTGCACCTAAGTGAATATACCCTATAGTCCAGTGCATTTAAGTTCACTAATGCCTAAGATATCTGCTCATCAGGAACATTTCCATCTTCACCACATCCAGTGTTCCTCCGTGTTCTATGGCACCATCTGCAACTGGATGTCCAAAAGGCTTTGATCCATCAAGCTGCTGTAAGCTCTCAGCTGTTCCTCAGGGCATATTCAGGCTTTCTAACCTGAGAGGTCCAACCTCCAGCACTATGCCCTATTCCATTTGCTGTGTCCATCCATTTGATTTCTTAATAAGTTGTTTACTATTCCTTCTCCCATTCTGCGTTAAATTGTATCACTGCCATTGTCACTATTGCGATCTTCTGCCACAGATCCAGTCCTATATTGCTGCTGCCCAGACTGGGTGGTGAGCTTGTTGTGGTAGGAAACACAGCTGTAAGCTTCCTTGAAGCTTCCTAACCCTGATGAAGCACCATACCATGCGGAGATTCGTAAAACACTCGCATTTCTTTATTCGGTAGATGCTTTGTCCAAAGCAAAACACAAGTGAGGGACGTTTTTGGGTCAGCGAGCAGAATCAGCCAGTACTGTACCCCTCGAGCGGCTGCAGTTAAGGGCACATTGCTGATGTGATGACTCTGCTAGCTGTGGGATGTGCACCTGAAACCTTCTGGGTATGAGCACAGATCGTTAACCCGCTGAGCTATGAAACGGTCACCTAGGCTTGATCCTCTATTTTAGCATGCGCTACTTGTGTCAACATGACTAAGAAAACTCTGGATTTGCATAAAGTTAACAAGAAAAAGAAAATCCTCTGATATGGAGGATTTGAGTTACTTTCGTTAAAAACTCTTCTTGTTAGCCAGAGCATGAATTTACACACCAAAATTAGCTTTTAGGTTTATTAAATTGACAGGAAAGTCAAAATATATCTAAAACATAGCATAATTCCATCAATTCTGCATGAACCATTTAAGAGAGAAAACATCAAGAAAATTAAATTGTTGCAATTAAGGCCAAGGATGTAATTTACTTAAAACCAGTTTCTGCTACAGCCCAAGTTTTTAGTGCTTTGAAAGCCCCTGATGCTCTACAGGAAGCTTGCATCTTGTTTTCTGACGCCCTTATTCACTGGTCGCATCAATTCAGAAACTATCCAGATGAAACCGCTAATATAATCAATGCACCCTCTGCGTTCAACATGGTTGTTTGATTAATTCCGATAGCTGATGACGTGCTGCAGGCTTTAAGTAGGCAGTCAAACATAAATCTTGTTGGCAAGTCGCTGTGCATGTTCTGAGGGTTCAGTGGTTTCCTTCAGCGTACATCACTTTCGCTTGTTTGAAAAACACAACCTGCCATTTCATTAACATTATATTCCATAGCTCTGCCCATCCGTCACCCGACCCCCTTATCCGATACTATTTGTCCAACTGTATATGTCTCGGGAATCCTGGTGAACACGGACAATGTGAGAACTGGAGGAGCAAACTGCAGCCCTGGAGGTGTGAGGCTGGAGATGACCACTGTCCATTGCAGTGGGGGTCCGTCAGGACCTTCAGCACATTCCCTGGATAGACTGGAGAAGTCAATGCATGTTTATAATAAAAAAGTAAAAAATAATAAAGTACAACAATAACAAACTATTTACTGTTATTTTCTGTCTCTAATACTATTTTCTTACATATTTTTGCATGAGCTGTTTCACTGAAAGTGATGCCCCTGTCTTGATGGAAAATGCATTATATGAGGGGAGGGTGCATCACAAGGTATTCTTGATATTCTGTAGAAGGCTCTATGATAACTTTTTTAGTGACCAATCAGAGGCTTCCCTGGCCTCACGTGATGTTACATTACCATAGCAGCAGCAATATTAGCAAATCTAGGAAAAATGGCAATGTCATAAGTGATTTATTAAGCAAGCTACAGTATTTAGTCATAGGAACTGGAAGACCAAATAGGAAGACCAAGACCGAGGCGGGGGCTTTGACAGCCTGGTACAGGCTGCAGATGACCCTTTGATGAGGAAAATGATGATCACTACAAACAGCTAACAGCTAGACATTTTTTTTTGTGAAGTCATTTTTTTTCTCGGCCAGGGTGTACATGTTGGGGGGCAGGAGTGGAACTGAATGCCCACCAAGAGAGGGCACGGTTGGCCGCTGCCCCAACAAGCCTCATTAGTCCACAGCTGTCGACTGGAAAACAGGAGCAAACAACTTTAGAGGACCTGAATTCTTGTTCATTTTGCAGGAATTATGCCTCTCCTTTTTCAATTTACTCTTCCATTTATTTTGGCTGTTTTTTAAATATCTTCCCAGAATCAATCCTCACAGCTGTGGCACCAACACGGATTCGGCCGCCAAACTCCCCCACGCCTGACAACTTCCAGACAAGCTAAATAATCACCTGTCACAGGCCAGTCTCACTCAGTGAGGACAAAGACAGCATGGGTGAGTCCTTAGAGCAGGCCCACCACAGTGCTACACACGAAAATTGCATTGTCCGTGTGTGCCGTAAAGGACATCCCTCTTATTCAGTATGGAAGCTGGGAAGGCAGGATATACAGGTGCATTTTCACCTTGAAAACTGCAACGGCATGTGAGCAATGTCTTCAGGGTGATGCATGTTCAGATCCTGCAGCAAGGGACCCAGTTCACATACAGCAGAGACTTACGGTGCTAGAAGACAGAAATGCTCCCAAAAAGTGGGCTGTCAATTTGATATACTCTACACTTTTAAAATAGACAGTGAACAAAGTGCCAGTTTTTGAAGTAAAGCCGCTGGTCTTCCAGATCAAAAGGAGACAGTTTAGGCGTCTATCTAGGATGACTCCCGGACGGATCCCTGGGGAGGGGTTTCAGGCATTTCCAACCAAGAGGAGGCCCTAGGGCAGACCCAGGACACGCTGGAGAGATTATATCTCTTGGCTGGCCTGGAAACGCCTTGGTATTCCCCTGGAGGAGCCGGAGGAGGCATCTGGGGAGAGGGAGGTCAGGGTTTCCAAGTGGCAGAAAATGGATGGATGAATGGATGAATGGATGGATGGATGGATGGATGGATGAATGGATGGATGAATGGATGGGCAATGAACAAGGTTTTAAAGATCACAGTTCATGAAGAGGTTATGAGTCCAAACAGTTCTGCTAAGGACAAATATAAAATCTAACATTTTTATGACATGTATTACAAAAAATGGAAACTAGCCAGGCGGGGAAAAAAAAAATCACATTTTATAGGTCATACTTGGCTGGACAGTCTATTCAAAGTTATTTCAAAGTGAAAGTTACTTCAATCCAAACACCAGGTTCAAGAGCATGCAGTGGGAACATTTTCTGGCCTAAATTTAATTCCATGGGTCATTACTCCTGAGTTCATTAAAATAATTATAGACCTGTTAGAAAACATTTCAGAAAACTCGTGTTGCTCTCAATACAGCTTGTAAAAGTCAAACTGACACTCAGAAGCAGATGAAAGACACATTTTATGTTGATGTAAGATCAGTTGACACACAAAGATGTGCTGAGCCTGCAACGGCTTTAATCTGCACCTTCAGTCAAGTTGGTTTTGAATCAAAATCTCTTTCCTTATACTATATCAAAGGCTACAGCAAAACTATTTGGGGGAGAACATTTTAAAACAAATTTGAGGAAGCACTTCTTCACACAGCGTGTAGTTAAAGTATGGAATAGTCTTCCTGCTAGTGTAGCGGAAGCTAAAACCCTGGGTTCCTTTAAATC
>JAODKE010000101.1:15648620-15659594 GCA_026779605.1 Mormyrus hasselquistii | reverse complement strand
CTCCCCCTTTGAGTCTGGTCCCTCCCAAGGTTTCTTCCTTCTAGGGAGTTTTTCCTTGCCACTGTCGCCTCTGGCTTTACTCGTTCATTCACATTCATGCTTCTCATTTTTGGGATAAAGTCCACCATCCCACCCCATTCCATCACGAAACGCTTCATTTATGACCGCTTCATAAAAAAAAAAAAAAATCAGGACTATTTTTCCAAATTTACTGTCACCTGACATGTCTCGGAAAAGCAGTGACAAGATGACCAGAACATCAAAATAAACCTTGGTATGCCAACATACCCACACAGAGAGGAGGGACGTCTGGCACTGAAAGAGAATCAAAAGGAAGTGATTAAGAAAACTTGTTTGAAATGAATGTTTAATTCCGACTCGGGTGTTAATCTGCTGTATGGTCTCTCTGTGAGCACAGGGATGCGTTCTGCAGAACAAAGCTTCACTTCAGCTGAGGGAAAACACATTTGCCTTTATCTGTATGATATTGGACCATGAAATAGCCTTTTAAATTTGCTAATTTTTCCCTCTGTAGATATGCCGGCATGGCTTTGTCACATGGCAACAACGGCTTTTCATAGCTCAGAAGTGGGGCATGTGCTTAAAAGATTTCTTTTTGCTCCCTTCGAACACTGACACTTGGACAAATGAAGTCGGTGCATTTACCCACGTTTCCTTTACTTCTAACAGCAAGAAAACAAAAATCCATACAGTCATTAACACACCCTGCTCCCAAGCTTCCAAACCATATCAAAAATAAAAAATAAAAAAAAACCACAAGTCGCATTAGATAAAGAGGGTGATTATATTAACCTTTTAATGCCGGATTTACTAGGCTGATTTGTGGGGTGGAGAAAATCCATATGTGATTTAATCCTTTGAGAAAACATGAAAATGATGCCATGACAGGGAATTTTAATACTCTGGGACTTCTGAAATGTCCTGCCTGCTTGATTCATACAATGTGCAGCTTGTTAAATTGATCCCCAAGAATGCTAGCGAGACAAAAAAAACAGAAAAATAACTGTGCAGAAAACCCTACTTGCAGCGATCGGAAAGTCACGGCTCTGTTTAATATTGTGCTGAAGTCACCTGCAGTTCTGGATAATGCAGAAATGGATGCAGTGGACAGGCAGCACGAGTGTTTTGCATAAGTTGCTGATGGTCAGTTGTGGGTTTTGCTATTGAAGTTTAATAAGGTTAGACGTGTAACTGAGACTATACACTCCCATAGACTCTGTTCCATCTCTAATCTTGAGACTACAGTATACACTCCCATCTGAAGCCCTATCAGGGGACATTGGGCCTGAATGGGCAATGCTCCAAGACTCCGTTGCTGAGGTGCGGTGCAGAGCTGTGGCCATTAGGTTGTAGGTGCCTGTCATGGCGGCAATCCCCAAACCCAAGGGTAACACCAGCGGTAAAGGGAGCTGTCAGGCTGAAGAAGGAGGCCTTCTGAGCTTGGTTACCTTGTGGGTCTCCTGAAACAGCTGACAGATACTGGGAGGTCAGGATGAAGACAGCTTTGGAAGTTACTGAAGCAAAAACTAGGGTGTGGGAGGAGTTGGCCTCGAGAGGATTCTGGCAAATCTTCGTCTGTCAGACGACTCAGGATGGGGAAGCAACGCTTTTCTCATGATGTTTATCCCGGGGATGAAGAACTGTTGACCTCAAATGGGGATATAGTCAGGCAGTGGAAACAGTATTGCGAGGACCTCCTGAATCCCTCTGATACGCCTTCCTTGGAAGAAGTACAGCTAGAAGACTCAGAGCAGGACTTGCCCATCACGGGGGCTGAGGTCATTGAAGTAGTCAAAAAACTCTTTGGTGGATGAGAATTGCCCAGACTTCTTGAAAGCTCTTAATGTTTTGGGCTATCTTGGCTGACATGCCTCTTCAACATTGCAAGGAGGATGAGGACAGTGCCTTTGGTTGGCAGACTGGGGTGGTGGTCCCTATTTTTAAGAAAGGGCACTGGAGGATGTGTTTTAACTTCAGGGTGATTACACTCCTCAGTCTCCCCCTGGGATGGTCTGTCCCGGGGTACTGGAGAGGAGGGTTCACTCGTTGATCAAACCCCAGATCCAGGAGGAGTAATGCAGATAGCGTACTGGCCACGGAACATTGGACCAGCTCTTAACCCTCACAAGGATACTGAAGGGTTCATGAGAGCTTGCCCAACCAGTCTACAGTACATGTGTTTGTGGACTTAAAAAAGGCATATGATCATGTCCCTCGGGGGGTCCTGTGGGGGGGTACTTCAGGAGAATGGGGTGTGGGGTCTGCTGTTGCAGGCCATCAAGTCCCTGTATAAACAGAGCTAGAGTTTGGATGGCATCGCCAGTGGTATGTCAGACTCTTTCCAGGTGGGTTCGGACATTTTGTGACCAATTATGTTCATAACATTTATGGACAGAATTTCTAGGCTTAGCCAAGGGGAGAAGGGGGTTCAGTACAGTGACCTGAGGACTGCATCTTCGTGATCCTGAGGTCATGTTGCTTTTTGCAGATGATGTGGTCCTGTTGGCTTCATTGTGCTGTGGCCTGCAGCGTGCAACTGAGCGTGAGGCTGCTCGGAAGAGGATCAGCACCTCCAATCTGAGGCCATGGTTCTCTACTGGAAAAGTGTGGATTGCCCTCTGCTGGCAGGGGATGAGATACTGCCTCAGGCAGAGGAGTTTAATGGCTCATTACCGGCAGTAATGCGGACGCTGTACTGCTCTGTTTTAGTGAAGAGGGAGCTGTACCGGAAGGCAAAGCTCTCAATTTACTTGGTTGTTCTGCATTCCTACCCTCACCTATGGTCATGAGCTCTAGATAGGGACCAAAATAATGTGATTGCAGATATAAGTGGTCGAAATGGGTTTCCTTCAGAGGGTGTCAGCCTTAGAGACAGGGTGAGGATCTTGGACATTCAAGAGGAGCTCAAGGTAGAGCTGCTGCTGTTCCACATTGAAAGGAGCCAGTTGGCTCAGATGCCTCCGGGATGCCTCCTGGTGAGGTGTTTTGGGTACGTGCAACCAGGAGGAGGCCCCACGGCAGGGCCAGGACATGCTACACATAGCTAGCCTTGGTATTCCCCTGCAAGGGTTAGAGGAGGTGACTGGGGAGAGGGAGGTCTGGCCATCCCTGCGTAGAATGCTGGCCCCGCGACCCGATACTGGATAAGCAGCAGAAAACGTGTGAATGGATGGACTCCATGATCCACTACAAATCTACCGAGTAAGGTCTGGTTTGCAGGGATCCTGACTGTATGTTATCAAGCAGGGGGTTTGATTCATATTGACTTCAAAATGTCTTTCGAGTTTGGGCTCAGTACAAAATCAGAGCTCTCAGTTAAACATTGATCATGGGTCAAACTCATTCTGTGACATACAGAGCATTTAAGGTAAATCAAAGGAAACCAGCAAGTCTACATTTGAGGTTTCCTGAGAAAAGCACGTAGCCCCTGATTTTAGTCAAAAACCATTTCCCTATACATCACATAGCAAAGCCACCTAAAGGGCAAGTACCAGACTGTCCACAGCTCTGAACCACGGCTGAGTGCAGCCACTGGAAGCTCTCCACTGCTAATCTATGCAGTAATTGGGAGAAAGGGCCTAATTGTAATTACTGCATGCAGAATTATCTTAAGTCTTCCCATATGAGGGAATTAATTACAGTACAGGAGCAATTATGAGGCTGAACCTCTGTCAGCCTTCATCCCTCAGTTATGGTAAGTGTTTGTGACAGTGCATGGCCAGGAAGTCCCAGAGTAACCAGCAGTGGGCTGTACTGATGAACCGCGACACAATACAGGCACATCCAGGGAACTACATAGAGATCCCAGCTCTAAGAAATACTAGGAAGACAAATGGAGCTGCTATATGCTCCAGACAAGGAGAAGGAAAGAAGAGAGCTGGGCTGCATAGAGCAGGAGTAGATGGTTGGGAAGGGGCCGTGGGATGAGTAGAGGTGGAAGGTCTTCAGGAAGGTAAGGAGGGACGGCTCTTACTGCCCACACATTTACGCGATGCAACTTTAAAAGAGCAGAAAGACATGTTGGCCATGAGCATCGCTAAAGAAATAATGCTGAATGCTGTATGAATAATCTGTAGGCAGAAGCACTGGGAAATAAAAGAGAGATATCTGCTCCAGTAAAGTAGAAGAAAACACCAAGCGTCTCTAGCAGGCACCGTTTGTCGGTTTCCTCTCCCGTCTATCACCAGGCTGGGTTTGCTGCGTCTTATCAGAGGCAGAGCCTCCAGGATTGTGGCTGCTAGGCTGGGTTTGTCCTTAACCCAAACATCACAAGCGGAAAAAAATCTCACTACCTGCACTGACAACGCTAACACAATTCACTACGCTTACTGTGGACTCCGTATAATAGGTTCTTTTAAAAGGCACATAGTCTTGGTTTGTTTGCATGTGGCTGAATATGAGGTATCTGAAGGCAAAGGATAGAAAGAAAACCATAAATGAAATACTGCTTAATATATCACTAGGCATGCACGAGAGATAAACATTTCTTACTTTATTAGTATTTAGACTTGCAGTTGATATTCCGATTTTACACAGGTGTGGGTGAAGTCTTGTCTTACACAAGGCAGGTACAGTACCCTATCAGGGCCCAGAATGAGGTCAGGCTCAACACATCAAAGAGATGAAGTGACAGATGTTGAGGCGAATTTCTCCACACCGGGTTTTCCAGGAATATATTTAGGAGGCAATTTTTTCTGAATGAACTAGGATGAAAGGCCAGTACGACCACAAACATGTTAATAATGAATGACATTAAAACAAATAAGGGCCCTTCATGGTATCATTTACATTGGTGTACACCAGACAGAATCTTTCAACAATGCCAGTAAACATTACGTACATACATTTAGATTTACTAAGTAATATATTGAAAATTAATATATTTAAATTTAGTAAGTTGGTCTGGGGTACGACAGGGAATAGAACCATGTGAAAGCAGGAATGAAGGAGAAAACAGGGACTTCATTTGGTGACAGGACAGGAGATAAGGGTTATAAAAAGGCGGGATGGAGGTATGAGGATGAAAGAGAGGCATTCTGACATCAGCACAAAGGGAAACAAGAAAACATTGGTCACTGGTTCATGGAATGGGCGTGACTGGGTTAGGGGCCAGACATCAAAATACTCAAGGCAAGAGCAACATAGTGACTAGTAATGCATCATGTACAAGTGAGCTGAATGAGTCAGACACTATGATGAATTTGCTTGGCCCTGAATGACAAGCATCCCCCCAAGTTATGAACAAAGAATGGGGAAGATGATGTAAGAACCTGAGGAACACCTTGATCCCCACTCAGCCATTGCTCAGATGCCTCTCCATATTCACACACATACTCATGGAGGATTCAGGAGGATTCAGGAGGATTGGGCACACGGTGTAAGCCTTAGTGATGGTCACATTACAGTAATGACAGCTGTCATGAAAGATTACAATTAACGGCAGAATATCTAGTATAAATCACAGAAGTATTTTTGTTTTCAATCTTAAAACTGTAATGGTGGTTTAAATTGGTTATTGATCTAAGCATGCTGAATCATCAGGAAGAGCAGCAGACTGCGTGGCCTCTGCCTGTAATGCCGGCCAGTATCGAAGGCAATTCTGGAGTCCGGTGGACAAGGAGACGCTCCTGCCAAGATGTCATTCCTCGGTACTCAGTTGCGCCTCTTTGAGGTGAGGAGGAGCTCGGCACGGCCACTGCAGGCGTGTTCATTACAGTAATTACGGAGAGGCGTCGCCCCATTCATCTGGTCACCCACAGGTTCATCCCTGATACAGTTCGACTCAGCCCGCAGCTCCGGTGCTGATCAGATTCTCTTCTCGTCATGTACCGTCAGGTCAACTAAGCACATAAACATTAAAATGCACAAATAACCTGAAATGTTAAAGCAACATAGCTGATACTAAGGATCACATTCGAGACTGCCGTAAAGCTCACAAAGGCCCTCAAACAATGTAGGCGATGGGTACTTCCATGCATCAGAGATTTAAGAGAACCAGGAACCTTGTTAGCACGCTGACTCCTCTGAAAATGTACCATTTACCTTAGGGGCAGTCCAGTAAAGGCACTGCAGTTCATCCCAGCAGGATAACTAACCTTCATCACGGCTTTCCTTCAGTCAGGCCAGTGACTGACATTGTGAAACTCAACATGGATTCATCCAAATAGGTTCTGCACAGACATTAATGAAGTTTATTTGACCCCTTGACGATAACAGTGCTACCATGAATCAACGTTCCATTCTGTAGCAAAGGACGTCTCTCAAATTAAACAGGCTGCAAGAGCTGTGCTGCACAGATACCTGGATTCATTACCTAATGTTGGCATTTGGTCAAAGCCAAGAAGCACACAACCCAAAAGTCTCCGAACTGGATGGCAAGAAAACTGTTGTTGCAGACTTTGTAAACCATAACCACAATGACCTTCACTGTACCCTTAAACAAACCAGGCACGTTATACATTATAAACACCCAGCCACTCCCACCTAAACAGAGATTCATGACTCCAATGCGACAAAGCAAGACAGTGGACTGACTACTTGAGACTGGAGACCGTGCCTGACATGGCCCTACATATCAATCCCACTGACGGTTGATGCCGTGACATCGCCACCCAGCAACTAGAGTTCCACATTCAGATCTCTTACACACAAGTGGCACCCCCCAGGTGGTCAAGATGGCACTCAGACCATCATATGGTAAAGAAAACACCTCAGCCACCTCTCTTAAATCCTGCCATTGTCCTACACGTCACTCTCTTTTCGCATCTTTTGTTTGTGCCAGTAACCAGTGAGCAGTTATAGTCTGTCACAGTTTATTAAAACTGACTGCACCGAGCTAGACAGTTAACACACGGCTCTCGCAAACACTGAGCCCCAGAAGAGAAATAGTGCCACCTAGTGTTAATTTTTTGCACACATCGGTAACTGCTGTCATAGACGCGGTCTTTTTTTCTGAGACAGAATGTACATTGTAACGGCTACACATTTGACAATCAGCACTTTTGCTTAACTACCTGTCTAGCACAGGACCACAGAGTCTGAAGCCTACACCAGGAAGCCCATAACACTGGATTCCAGTCCGTCACAGGACACTTATTCACATGCAAAGAAATGTATGTAAGCCACTGGACCCAATCAAACCAGTTCTGGAGACAGATCTAAAACGTTCCAGGTATGAAGTCATTATGTTGACCGCCTATGACATTAGAGGATAAAAAACAGTGTTGATTAAGTGGAGGAAAATTAATTTTCAATATAAAATTCCATGTAACTAAATACACTGTAATATACATTATTTATGCCATTACATAAATAATAACAATACAGCAGAAATAACCTCAGTGTAACTGATTTCCCCGTCTGTAGTAGAGATGGATTAAGTAAATAACATAGGATACAATACACCAAAAATGTATGTGCAAGTATAGCTACAGGAATTTTTTAAATAAACTGACATTTAAACAACAATGGAAAAAGCCCCCAATTTCCATAGATATATTGTACTGGAATTAGATTCAAACTGGTAGACATCATTTTATGGAGAGTGAATAACTGAATAACATTGACATGAATAACATTAATTCTGCAGCCACATATCAGTAGGAATACCACTTTAAATGCGAACATTTCCTGTCAACCTGTATCTTTGCTTGGCATCTGTAAACAGCTCTGCGGAGAAGCGCACCCGGCAGAAATTATGCGAGTTAATATGCTTAGCATGCATGGCTGCCATTGTGTAGAAAAAAGGCAGGAGAGGACCTTAGGCATAAACAAAGCTGACATTCTAATTTTACCCAGGTCATTGTCTTATGCAGTGTCGCACCCGACCCCGCCTCCTCCCAACATGTGCCCCTACCAGAGTGCCATTCAACCCCTCTTGAATTTAACAAGCTAATGAGTGCGACTAACTCGTTTTTCGTGACAAGCACCAACGAGAAAATGGGTCACACTTGAACTCTAGCAGCTGCTCGTCCTCCATAAATCAGCGCATTAACTCCCCATTAATAAACAAGACTTCTATGTCTCCCTTAAATCTGGACGTCTGACAGGTTTAAGTCATGCTTTCATTTATGTGGTCAGCTGTTTGGATACTTCCATCCAGTTCAAAAGAAGTCCAGGAAATCTGTCGTTTGCTGCCTCAGGTTTCAAGGACTTGTTGTTGTTGGAAGAACTGACTGTTGTTAAGAGCCACGTAGTATTGAGATGATTAACGAAAGCAAACTGTGGAGCAAGTCAAGGGCAACAGGTGAGACACAAGATCAAAAGTCACCCTGCATTAAAAGAAGGTTACAGTCACACTTGCCCAGCAATAGGAGCTGCTAGTGCAGTAGCAGTTAACAAGGAGCACTTTATACTGCGTGTGGGTTCTCATTTCCAGAATCACTCAGCTAGAAATGTTGAACTTCCGTTCCAATGTCCCTATGACAAGGGGTGGAGCTAGTGCATGTAGCGCAGCACTGGGTGGCTTAACTTACCTGACAACACCTTTCCAAACTGATCTTCTGCGCTGCCTTTCAGACCAAGTTAGAGAGCTCTCTGGCAGCACACATACATTGATGTCAAATTCATGTCTCGAATTTTATCCGAAAATCATCTGTGGATTATTCTAGGAACAGCCAATGACAACTTGAAAAGGTTTCCTTCCTTATTTTAGGACACGTCTTTTATTGATATTAGCATGAGAATCCTTTGAGGGAAGCCTTCTGGAGGCTATTTTAAAGCGAACAAAAAAACTCACCAAGGAGATCAGAAGAGAATCCATAATGGCCAAACAAATGTTAGTGTTGCCATCTCTTTGTTTATCATAGTTCTTCTCAATCATGTTCCTGGTGCCCCCCCCCCCTTTCCAGAATGTTTCCATTCCAACCCTACCTTAATAGGACTTAAATGGCCCTTAATAGGCTAATAATGAATGTGGCAGGTTGACAGAAGTGTGGGTTGCAATGAAAACATTCCGGAAGGGGGACGCCAGGAACAGGATTGAGAACCACTGGTTAATTTGCACACTGGTGCTATCCCCACATACATGAGGATAATCATCAGCACCTCAGGTGTGGCTCTTGCCCTTTCTGTTTAGCTCAATCCGTTACACTTTCCCACAATATTGCTGAAGTCCACCTGGTTACTGACACCCACACTTGGACTTTGATCCTAGTCAAGTAATGAGAAAGAGCCCCTAGTATTAAGTGCAGCTGCCCCTCCTTCCCCAACATTAAAGATGTAGAATCTCATGTACCTTCAATGACATCACAATGAAGCCTTTGTTTAATATACCTGCATCCATCTTCTAATCGGTTACCATGGTTAGAGTCTACCATGGTTAGTGCCATGCAGCAGAGGGCACAAGGCTGGCGTACACCCAGAGAAGCCCGGCCTTAGCAGGGCACACGCACACAATCACACTCTGTGGGTTACTGAGAAAAACACCACTCAGCTTAACCACACATCAGAAAGGACACATCCAGTTCTACAGAGACAGAGCAGAGAAATCAAACCTCTAACATCCCCCCCCCCCCACCCGGCCTCCCGGTCGCATCATTCAACCATATGCTATACCCACCTTCACATATTATGAACAGCACAACCATTCCGAAGATGCCTTTGACTCAGATTGTCACCACTTAAATTTTAAACTTTTATTTCCAGCAAGCATGGCAACAAATGTGATTTAAAACATGATGCTAAAGGCCTAATTAGAAGAATTTTCCCCAACATTTGACAAATAACCATGAAGTCCCCACCAGTTAGGCTTCCATCCTTCTTCTGAAGTCTATAGTTTCTGCACCAATTAAATATCATCTCTAGGCTGTACATAGTTTGTGTCCACATTTAATCACATTTTTACAGAACTGTTATTGAACCATAATAGAGACTAGAGGCATTCAGTTACTATCGTACACATTATTCGTATACAGAGAGGATCATTAATTCCCATGTTAAGGAAAAACATAAATGAAATGTAACGTCGTTTCTTAGTAAGGCTTTCATTTTGCACCTCAGGCAATATTCCACAGGATTTCTTTTTGTGTGTATGTCATGCACATTATGGCCAAACAGCAGTTCGCACACGGTGGTCTTTACTAAGTGGCAATACTCGTTTTTCCATTCTCCACCAGAATCTCATGTCAGCCAGAGTTCAGTGTCTTCTGACAACACAAGATAGAATTATACTCGTCCAATCTTATTCTTTGTTGGGAAAATTAACATAATTCTTACATTATGAATCAATGACAGAAAATCAAACCGGTTGTCTTTATATTAGGGGCGGGCGAAACGGGAAAAATATCATATCACAATTTTTTTCAGGCAGGATTGTGATCCAGTATTGCCACGATTCTTTTTCATGTTCATATTTAAGAACTTACTGAACAGCACATCCAAACTATTTCCATTATTTTAAAAATATAGCCCTTTATAGCAATAAAAATGAACAGAAATACATGCTTAGCAGTCTCTTTCCTGCGTTTCGTTCTGAGGTGGTGAAAAAGGTTTGTCGTCCTGCCATCTTCATACACACACACTCCCCGGGATAAGATGGGGTCATCCCCCCCAGGATGAACCTATCGTAAGGTGAAAATATAAAGTACACCTAACCCAAGAAACATCATATCCTAGCCTAGCCTAAGCATGCTTAGAAGAGTTACATTTGCCTACAGTTGGGCAAAATCATCATATGATAATGTGTAATTATAATACACATTATTTGTAATTATAATACAGAAAATGAAAAACAATGAAATTGGAACACGCGTTGTAAAGTCAAAATATCGTTACACGGACCATAAGCTGGAGAGCATCTGTGTGTACAAATAGGAAAAAGAGGCTACAATTTGCACGAGCTCACCAAAATTGGACAGTTGAAGACTGGAAAAATGTCGCCTGGTCTGATGAGTCTCAATTTCTGTTGAGACATTCAAATGGTAGAGTCAGAATTTGGCGTAAACAGAATGAGAA
>JAODKE010000101.1:15632686-15648520 GCA_026779605.1 Mormyrus hasselquistii | reverse complement strand
AGGCAGTTCTGAAGGCGAAAGGGGGTCAAACACCGTATTAGTATGGTGTTCCTAATAATCCTTTAGGTGAGTGTATGATTTAATCAGAACAGTATGAATATGTATGAAACTGATTTTGTTTTTGCAAAAATGCAAATTATTGATTTCACATAACTGTAAAAATAGTTAAAAGTGAATCATATGCTGACTAGCAGAAAATCTATCAGAACATTCCAGTCACATTTGTTCAGTCAAAATGAAGAATAAATAGCAAGGCATTTACAACAGCCAAGCAAGGGAAATCATACTATTTTTATTTTCTACACAAACTAGCCATTGCCATTTTTTGCACGTCTGATAAACACACATCCACATAGAGATTTTAATATTAGTACATAGTTCATATACGCATAGGTTAGCAGTTAATGCTCTTGCACATACACACCAAATCACAGTCAAACCTTTGTAAACACGACACGCAATGCTTCTTACATAGAAGTGCACCAGTGTAAACTTCACAATGGAGATGGGAGTTTATTGCAGTCCATCTGCCCATTATCAGTAACAGCTTTTCTAATTAGGCTCGTGGTAGCTGGAGCCTGTCCAGGGAAGCACAGCATCCTGGGTAATATGCCGGTCCGTCAGCGCATACACACCCACACACACGCGTCTCATATAAAAGCCCATGCAAATTTGCATTCTTATCTGGATCACTAGTCTTTGGATTGTAGGGAGAGATTCCAAGCAACTCACTATGATAACATGCGAAGAAAACGAAAGATGATTTCACCTAGACAGTGCCAACGAGAAACACGGGACGTGCCGACGTGCTTCTGTGCTCACAGACTGTGGAAAAAATGTAACTATACAGGGATCGTGGTTCAGCTTCAATCAGTCACATCCTGCCAAAATAAAGAAAACACTCTTCCAAATAAATGATGTAACAAGTATCATTATTGCAATTTTTAATTGTTCCATGTCATCTGATAATAGAAGAAAATCATCATAAAAAAATACACTTAAAAAAACAAAAAAAATAAACCCACATCATCTAAGAAACAAAACTGTTACAATCCATAAGGTCTGACACTAGGATACGGGGGAGATCAGCACAGTGGAGGAAAGTTTCCATAGCAGTAAACTGACCACCAGCTTTTCTGAAAGCCAGATCATCAACATTAAAACCTTTTCCAACAAAATACTACGTGTTTGAATTTTGCAAGGCAGCACTGGTTATTGTTTGTAAATCTGTGATGGGGTGAGGAGTACTTACTGGAAAAGCAGTGATTTACCTTATTCTATACTTCAGTTTTGCAAGTGCATGTGGGGGCGTTTCCTCAGAATATTTAGGTTTTGAAATGCAGCACTCAGACTAAACGTTAGGGAGGAGAACTGAATGAAAGTACAGGCAGAAGGAGAGGCGTCCTTC
The DNA here is from genome assembly GCA_026779605.1 of Mormyrus hasselquistii. Taxonomy (NCBI): domain Eukaryota; kingdom Metazoa; phylum Chordata; class Actinopteri; order Osteoglossiformes; family Mormyridae; genus Mormyrus; species Mormyrus hasselquistii. The sequence goes on along the minus strand of JAODKE010000101.1, from coordinate 15,647,112 downwards.
ATATCCTTCTAGACCAGGGGCTGACAATGTGAAAACTCTGGAGGGGGGTCCCACCAGTCCTTTGTTTTATTTAAGTGATCACACATTTGTATTAGGAGGGAGCACAAACGTGAGCTGGGAAACATGGACCGGGTTGGGAAACACTGTTAGACCAAGGATCCATGGGATAAAGAAAAAAAGAGATGGCACTGAAAATCCCCCATTTGTGGTTCGTAAGATACAATTACTTGATTTGTTGTTTTGGGTGGAAGTAGCTGTTAATGGGCCTTTTGCTTGCAACTGGCTGCAAAACACTTAAAATACTCAGTAGGAACTCAAAGCCTATTTAAAACAGGGGGGGTGGGAGGGAGGTGTCCCACAAAAGCAAGATTTCTCAGTTATCTGAGGTAGCTTCAGCTAGAAGTCCAATAAGAATGCTCCTTACTTAAACTCTTATTGGACTTTCAGCTTAAGTTAACCCAGCTCACTGAGAAATCCTGCTTTGTGGATCACCCCGCAGGTCCTGATATATAGTAGGTCCCTTGGAGTCATCAATGGCATTTCAGCTAGAACAAGTTAGAAGATGATAGCTTTAAAAGCCCCATTACACCAACATAAACCATGTATGCATCTCTCTACTGATACATTTGTTTGCAAGCAGAGCAAAGCAGTGTGAGGAAACACAACATGCCGATTTCACAATCACCTCACTTTCCCATGAAAATGATGTAGAATCTGCCCCACTGCAGATTTCTTATAGCAACACCACTGAAAATGAAGAATACCATATAAAAGCACTTTATTTGCACGTACAGTGAAAGAGGGGAGTCAAATTTAACAAGTGACCGAATGCTTGACATTGCAGCCTTACATGGATAAACTGGAAATTTGGCTTTGAATGACGTGAAGGAGCTGAATATCAGTCCCTGTTTTGACTCCCATTATGGTTTAGTGTGAACAAGACTCTCAGGCACAAACGGCGAAAAGACAAGCATTAAAACACAGAAAAAAAAAAAAAAAAAACATAATGCCCTTCATATGATACGCAACGATTCCTTTTGTTAAAAGTCAAGCAAGAGACAAATGAGCAACAAATAACGTGGGGTGTAGCCTTCGTGACACTTGTAGCTTACAGTACAGGGAATGCAAAACTGTGTCGTTATCAGTGCTCGTAATACAGGGTGACTCCACTGCACTGCACGAGAGGGGTGGCCAGTGGCACAAGCGCTGAAGAGCGAGTCAGGCCCAAACCAAAAACAGGACCCCCAAGAGGTACACCGGAGGTTTAACTTGCCACTGAACATGTACTATGTAACAGACACATCATAATGCCACTTAGCTTAATATTACATTGATTAACTGTATTTGTTTGTTTACTGAACCCAGTGGCTTTGACTTTCTTTTTTGTTTTTAAAACACATCAGCTGCACTTATAACTGATCAATGCTGTGTTTGCAAAGCCTTGGCTAAATGTTTGTTGGTTGTACACGAAACAGCTTCATGCCAGCACTTCTTTCATAACAGGGACGAGTGTTCAGTAAAATAAAAAGGCAAAAATAATAATCCACAATGGAAACATCACAGAACCAAAAGGTTTCCACCGTATTCACCTTATTTTAAAAACATAGCAACTTGGTGCTGGAAATAACACGAATCCGGAGGAGCTTTCAACTCTGGTCCTGGCTCATCACTTCACCGTAATTTTACTTTAGTCTCAGCTGAGTTGTTGATTGAACAAACAGCATGAATTAATACTTATTTGGTGGACATTTCTCTCATTTGTGGAAAACCCAATGTGTCTTATTGGAGCAGTACATGCAAAAGTAACAATATTTGCCAGGATTTTTTTGTTTTAATGGAGGCGCATTCAATTCAATTACTTGATTACAACATTTACATAAAAGATCACTAAATGTTTCCATAACAATAAATTAACACTTTTTCCACAAGTGACAAAAAAAAAAAAAAAAAACATATAGCAAACCCTTTAAACACATTCACTCATAACATGAGTCAAACCTGGCAATTATTTCAAACAACTCAGTGCTTGTTAATTAAGAGCTTAACCAGAACAAAGCAAAACTAAATGTGAGGCTCCGCAAACCAGAGCTGAAAGCGCTTGTGCAGGAAACACTGAATCCCTACTGACTTTTGCCACAGTTACGCTTCACATTCCATTCTTTGTTCCATAGTTCATAAGCTTCATCTGTGGTGCTCTTGGACCCTGCCAAACCCCTCCCACACCGCATTGCCTTTGAGGGTAGTGAAGGTGGTACCTCGTCCTCATTTGTCAATCAAGCCGCTCTCCTTTAGTTTGAAGTAGAAGAACTTCTCCAACGTGTTGGCACATTTGCAGTACTCGCTGTCCGGGGGATTGTACTCCCGGCAGTTGGTGATAACGCGTTGCAGGTCGGCGATGAACAACTTTTTCGTCACGTAGTAGCGATTCTTCAAGCGTTCGGTCATGGTCTTCAAATCTGGGGGGGGGGGGGGGCTTTCAGTTAGAACACCGATCTAGCTTTCTAAGATCACAGGAAGCAGAGAAATTTTTATCGGACTTACCGATGGGAAAGCGAATGATTTCGTAGTAATCTGGAGCTTCGGCCTTCTTCACTGGTTCCATGAAGGGCCAGGCGTCTGGGTGAGTCTACAGTTAAACAAGGTCAAGGGTCAGGGTCTTGCAGAGACATCAATACAAATGTACAGAAAGAGTGGATCAACATCTAGTTGCTGAGTGTGAAACATGATGCTGGCATTGACAATGAGGGAATGAAGGGCATTTATGTCTTGGCATTGACCACCATCAGACATTTAAAGATATATCCTTACCTTAATCTGTGCTAGAAGGTTTTTCAGAATATTATACAAGAGATCAGGGTCTTTCAACTCCTTGCTACTACAGATGGGGAAAGAGATTTATGAGAACAAGTCCTTATGGAGAAAGATTATTATATGAAAGGTTTTCAAAAAGACAACAAAGTTTTGCTTCATCCGCCGGTATCATGAACGTTATTCCTATTTCTATTTCAGCGAGACTCACCACTTATCTCTCCCGCTGGGCTTCCATCCAGCTTCACCTGTGGAGAGACAAACGGCCCTTGTGAAACTTCATACCTGGCCTGCAGTCTACAGGCTGCAGAGACAGAAGAGCAGGAACATACGGATTCCAGGGATGCTCTCCACTGGGATCTGGCGCACGCCCTCCTTGAAGCACGTCAGGCCCGGGTAGACCTTCCGGATCTGACTCTGCTTCCTTTCAATGAGCTTCTTTATAATCTGAAAATGGGATATGGGGCCATCTCAGTGCTCCGACCCCACACCCCAGCCAAAGCGGCAGCTCGGCCAACTTTGAAGGCTACGTCATTTAGGACATTTGGATTCCTGACTGAAAATTCACGAAGGGTTGCCACAACGGCGATATTCACCTCCTTCTGTCTCTTGATGATATGAGAGAGTTCTGTGTAGGGGATTCTGGGATTGAGCTCGCATTCCATCAGAGTCGCCCCCTCATAATCCTTAATGTAGCCCAGGTAGCGGTTCTTTGGCACCTTAATGTCTTTGGAAAAGCCCTGTCAAAGCACAAGGTGACGACAGAAGCTGTCACCAAGAGGCGGGAGCAGAAACAGGAAGTGCGTGAGCCGCGTCACCGCAGATGGGCTGCACTGCGTACCTGCTTCTTGAAGTAGCCAATGGCGTATTCGTCGGCGTACGTGAGGAAGTACAGTATGCCGTGCTTGATGTGATACTCCTTCAGATGGTTCATCAGGTGGGTGCCGTAACCCTGAAAGCACAGAAAAGCAGGTCGATGCAGAACCACCTGGGCAGCGAAGAGGAGACTTCATCATCGATCTTTGTGACGGGCCTCTTATTCTCCGTGACTATTTAACCAAATGATAAAATTGACATCAGTGCATTCCTGGAATGTGGTCAGACAGCTACGATTTGGGTTCCCTTTCAGAGGGGTGGCTCATAGACAGCAGCATTACCTTGACCTGCTCGTTAGATGTAACTGCACAGAAGACGATTTCGGTGAAACCTTGGGTGGGGAACATCCTAAAGCAGATCCCCCCGATAACACGACCATCCTTGATCAGGGCCAGAGTCTTGTGCTTCCTGAGTAAACGACATCAGTTTGCATTACAGGAACTGTGGAAGTCATAGACCATTCCTTTTAATTAGCAGGCAAAGCACTTTGCTTAATATCCGAGAACCTGAGAGAGATCTTCGATACTTTAAGTGATTTGTACAATTGCCCTTGGCAGACGGAACAGACACTTCTTGGCATGAATGCCAGGGTGCCGGTTTCCCAGTACAAACGCAGTTTCAGCATCAGAGTCAAAGACTGGGCAGCCCCTAGCAAACAGCTTGGTTCTCGGGCCATGTTACACTCACGGGTCGAACACCAGCCTGGTGATGTACTCCTTGGGCATGCGGGGAAGCTGGTGGGAGAAGACATTCTGCAGGCCCACCAGCCACATCAGGATCCTCTTATTGGATTTCTGGGAGAGCGAGTTGCCGATGACGTGGAACTCGATGATGCCGCGCCTCTCTTCCAGCCGGGCCGTCTCGTCCCGCGCCGCGTTTGCCGACAGCAGGCTAGTCTGGGGGTGGTGGCGAGTTTACAGTAGGTGCATCAGACTCCAGCCCCCTCTGCAGACGCATCTCTGCCACTCTAATGCCATGCTCGCGCGCATTTAGGATGACACCTACCTCCGGCCCCAGCATGGCGGCAGGGTCGGTGATGGTCATCATGACCTCGTTCACCAGCTCCATGGGGATATCTCCCATCACGCGGATTCTCTTGGCATCTTCTAGAGTCAGTGCCTCTGGAAGCCTCCTCTTCTCACCTGGAGGGCATTCACACCCGGAGATGCTGAACCCACCAACAATTGCACCACATTCAAAATCTCTTAGGTCACCCATTAGCCGTGCTAATTCTTTGCCAAGTGTAAGGGAACCTCTTCCACCATTTTTCTGTTCATTGCCTGCAGAAAAAACCTGCCATTAAACAGCATTTCACGCAATATCTTTTCACAGAAGTGGTTCAGGATATAAAAAATCCTAAGGAGAAAGTTGAAAGCCATGGTTAACTTCAACATACAGTCAAAGGTAGCGTTTCCCCAAAATGAGTTTTACCAGATGATTTCTGCATACCTGGCATGGGCTCCGAGACACCAGTATCCAGGCTGGCACTGCCCAGAGAACAAGTGTTGCTGCTGTTTTTGGTGAAGGACGAGGTGCCAGATACGGATGCGGGGCTGATCACTGCTGTGCAGCAGAGGCATGTGCCGCAACCACAAAGATAGAGCCATTAGCCAAACTCAGACCATCTACTCCACGCTATACTAAACAGAGGTGGAAATTTCAGGTCCAGAAAGTAAAAACCCAGACCATGATTTTGTTTCAACCAATCAGCTGAGTATTCTGTGACTCTTCATACTCAGTTGGTTGGAACAAAATCCTGGTCTGGATTTTTACTTTCTGGACCTGAAATTTCCACCTCTGATACTAAACGATGCTTAAACAACCAAAGTGATCAAAGTTTCAGATGCTTGAAACTAGCAAAGGGGACTGAGGTAGGTTTCAAATTTCCTCCATATTCTGATCATTTCCAGAGCATGGAAAAATAAACTAATGCATTTAAAACACTGGTTGCTAAAATATTAAAAATGTGTAGAGAAAGTCATTTGGGGGCGTGACCTCACCCGTCTGATGGCCAATCTGCCCCCCTTCTGAGGCAGGCATGGTGAAGTCTGCGTCCCAGATGGGCGAATTCTCCCCATAGATTTCCTCCTCCAGCATGGAGAGGAACCTGCAGGAGGGAAGCCCACACATTATCACCCCCGCCCTCTGCAGCCATTGCCTCTCCTGTTCCCGCCAGACAGATGTTTTATTATTAATAAAGAAAAGATACAGGGAGCAGCATGCGGTGACTTGAGGTCCACCTCCTCCCACCCCCGCCTGGCCACGCCGGACAGGCACAGCCTGTTCTCAGGCGAAACAGAACTTTATTCAGTGCAGAGGAATTCGGGGCGGAGAGTGCGGCACACGCTGGGATCTCGGGAGGAGGAGCGGCGTCACCGGTCCCCTTTCGCCACTCTGTCCTGACAGCGGTGTGAACAGACAGTGGCGTAACCAGGGTGGAGGGGTTATATTTACTTGGGGAAATGTGTGAGGATGAGGGTACGCTTCTCGGGCAGCAGCTTGTCCTTCTCGGTGCGGAACTTCTCCAGCAGCTGACGCCGCGTGACGGTGAAGATGGACTTGAGAAGGCTGCGGCCGAACACCTGCGTGGTCTCGTAGCGCGGCAGGCTGTCGTTGCACTGCGGGATGTGGCAGTAACACAGCCACCTGCACACAGGCAGAAAGGATCGAGACGGGCGCGGACACACCGTGACACCCGCCGCGCCGTGACCCCGAAGGAAAATGAAAAGGGAATGGAAACAAAATTGCATCCAATAATACTATTAATGTGCTACTTTGTGTTTGTGATCCTGTGACGCCAAACAGATAATCCTTTAGGGTGACGATACACGGGGCAACGTGAGCAGTGATGCCAGGCAATGTGGCTGCCCAATGCTGCTTGGACACTTTCCCATTGAGATTGGGCAGCAAATTTCTATTTGAAAATCTTTCGTCGGCAGTGGGCAACATTTGGCGATCATCCGGATCCAGATGAGTATCCCTTTGTCTCACCTGGTTGGCTGTTGCCAAGGAACATTGCTGAAAAAGTTGCTCCATGTGACATCACCTCTACTGCCTTCGGCAGTTTCAAACTGTCACACATACACATGTATGCAAACAATCCTCCTTTAGCAACTGAGACGCGGTCCGATGACCAGGTCGTTAAGTGAAATGGTAGCTAAGTGACAATCACGGTGTCTGTGCTTACAACTTAGCTTCAGCCTTTCATACTCAGTTTCTTTTATGCTTCATGGAGTGTACATTTTTAAAATTTACTACATTCCACTTCAAATATCTCTTACTCCAGCGCGTTATTGTCAGGCGTATGAAATTTAGTCATAAATGCACACACTGGTCAGAATGTTAATGTCTTATTTGCAAATGTTCACTAAGTGAGGTAATCACAAAGTAAGGAGTGGTTGTACTTAAAGTAGATGCAACTCAACATGCACACACTTGCTGTCCCATCAGCTAACAGGCACTCCAAAGCAATAAGCAAATGCCGTTAGCGGCGCCACATCGGTCTCAGCACGGACCTCACAATGCCGCAGTACCTGGTGTAGTTCACTTTGTAGGCCGTGCTGTCATCTTTCTGAGAGCGCTGGCGGAATTGCGACGGCGTCTCCAGCTTCCAGTAGTTAAGGCACAGCAGGAACATCTTGGATAGCTCGACCATCGTCTGCCTCTCTTTGGGCGCCAGGTGGCTGAACTTGTACTGCACGAAGTTCAGCACTCCCTAAGAGATTATGCGGCGGTGTCACCACGGCAACCATGACATCAGACCCGCTACCCCTGTGATCATCCGGGCTGCCACTTCACCTGCTCGATGTTGGGCTTCTCAAAGGGGGGGCTGCCCAGGGAGCCTTCTACTATGGGCTTACTCATCTGCAGGATGCACTTCCTGAGTAGCTGGGGGTGTGAGGAAGGTATGAGTCAACAAAGTAAAAAAAAAAAAATAAGATGAATCTTATCATGGATGCTTCAATAAATTTTATCCTTACACTCTAAAATAAGCCAGAAAAACATGGAGAGACATCATCCCAAACATTAGAAAGACATGTGTGCAGAACTAAGTACTGGGAAATACAAGTCTGTGAGTCACATGACCGTAGAGCATAAACGTGCAAGGGCAGGCAGCACGAACCTTGAAGAGGTAGAAGTACACCTGTTTGGTGTCAGTGTCTTCCTCCTTGTGGACAGACATAAACAGGTTCTCCACATCCACCACCATCCCCAGAAGCCGGTTGATCTCCTCCTCCGACACGTTCTCCAGGTGTGACACGTGTTCCGCTGGGAACAGGGTGGTAAAAGGCGACGAGAGATCAGGTACCGAAACACAGTGCTGTAAATGCACCAACACCTTGTTTCCTGTCTTACAGAGAAACCGTGGGCCCAGTGTAGTTCAAGCCAAAAGCTGTGGTGAGAGCCAGACTTGCAGAAGGATAAGCACTTCAAAAATAAAATAGGAATCATATAAAAACAGCATCTAAAGTCCAACCATCTCCCAGCTCCTTAACCAGTAGAGAGAGCATGGAGAGCATGGAGACTATCCCAGGTAGGGCCCCCCCAGGACAAGATGCCAGTCCACAGAAGGACAAGCACTGAAAACATCAAGAACAATTCAGAGACACCTTTTAGTCTAACGGGAGAAAACCAGAATAAAACACGGGATGAAGGCGCAAAACCAGGGGCAGCGATTTGATTTCGCAATGCAGCAATTTGAAATCTGATATTTGAAATGTTACTCTGACACGATACGATTCCATAACACGTGATCAATATTTTCACTAGTGAAACATAAGCTGATTCAGGGTATTTGACTTTAAAAAAAAAAAAAAACAACTTAAAAATAAATGTTTAATCTTCATTTTAATAACAGAATATGCCTCAAAAATACAAAAAATGTCTGCACGAGAAACATTCTGTCTTGTATTTGTACTTAAACAACACAAAACTTTTTGGATATGTATAGCTTACGCTCAAAACATCATATAGGTGTGCAGAATTACATTAAATGTATTGCAATGTATTTGTTTCTATTTTCTATTAAGTAAGTTGACTAAATAATATTGTGGCCATAACAATCAACATATTGATTAGAATTGATTAATTGTTATACCCCTAATTATTATCCTGGCTAAAATGTAAATCCATCTGTTGTCCATAACCACTTAACTTGCAAAGGTCCTCAGTGAGCCTGAAATCTATCCCCAGAAACACCCGGGTTCAAATGCCAGTGTGCTACAAGGCGCACAATGTCGCACATTCACATATTATCATACGCTAATTGAGAAGCACCAGGTAACCAAGTGTGTGTATTTTGTATATTCCTTACAGGACACATACATGATCATAGGAAGATCATGAAAACTGTGTATACTGCAGTTGCAAAGGTCTGAGGTCAAAGGTCATGGGAGGCAGGCTGGCAAGGAGAGAAGAGACTTCATAATTTACAGTACTGGACACATGCCAAACTTTAGGCAATGGTAAAAAAAAAAAAAATGAATTTACTCACATTTGATAAAACCATTACTGGGGGAATTTTTACAAGACTGAAAACAGGTGCAGACAATCTTATAGCAGCTGCTGTTAAAGCCTCATATAATTAGCTGTTTGTATGTATTGGGTCCACAGTGTTTCACAGAGCACTTAAAAGCAGTACAAGTTAAAGTAACCACTAGTCCAGATTGACAGCTTGTATTATGAAACAGGGATCAAAACACTGGGAGCCTGACATTTTTGGGAATGTTGAAATATCACGAATGATATCAGCAACACAGATAGTAAACTCAAAATTGTGGCATTTTAACATGAATTTTAATGGTTGTTAATGTTAGCACAAAAACTGTAAATGGCAACCCAATCAAAGTCTTAAAAAACAAATCTAAACCATCTCTAAAAATGACAGCGACATAAAATAAAGGGGCGTTTCCCAAAGCTAAAACGAAGCGCCCAGACCTCCATGAGCACCACAAAAAGCCGACATCATAGTATTATTTAAGTACCCAGGGCATGTCCGCAGCTCCGGCAGGGTTCGCTCAGGCTGGCCGCCTGCTGCTGCAGGTCCAGCCGGGTGGCAGTCGGCGGGTGAGGGTTCTTCCACCCATTACACTTACAAGTATCATTGGCCTGAAAGAGGAGAAAGAGGTTACTGCAACTGCAATTTAACGATAGGGGAGACGCACACAATCATTTTGGACTGAAGCATGAATTTAATTCCACAACCTGTGATCAATAACGGACTTATGACATATTCCTTTAGGAAAGCAGAAGATTATTTACAGTCGTCACAGAACTTCCATAAGACAACGAAGGAGCCCGATATCCAAAATAAAACTATGAATGTTTGCCTATACGCAAAAATAAAAGCACACTTCTGGAAAATAAACAAATTATATTCTGCCTTCGGTAATCATTGCATATATGAGATGCCAATACGGAAATGGCGCTGTAATCTTGTATTTATTCATCATTTAATTTAACTGCGATTTAAGACTGGCAACCAAAATAAGGATCCGAATTTCCTGCAATTTAAAACGCAAATAAAAGACATACAGATAAACACATCGTAACTATCCGCGAAACAGCCCGTACTGAATCTCTATTTATTTTGCATCCGCAGCTGCTGTACTTTTGTTTATAACCGGAGCTAGCTATAGGCACGTGTTTTCTCTGCTCAAAACTCCGCACGCATATTAATCAATTAGTTCGAATAACTGGCCGATAAATACATATTTAAAAGTTAGCATGCAAGTTTCTCTGCTGCATTCGGCTGCGTCCGTGTCGTTTTCGGTGGGGGCCGCTTTTCAGGCTGCTCCCCTTGTGCCATTAAACGGGGCAGATTACCTTGCAAGCAGAAAACACTCCCAGCTTCTCCAGCTTCTTGGCCCGCGGAAAAGCACGGACCTGCGCTTTCTTCTGGCTGGCGCGCTGCTGCTGGCTCAGTCCCGGCCTGGCCGGATCGCTATTGCCGGACCCGGATCCAGAGCCAGAGCCGGAGCCGGAGCCAGTGCCAGAGCTGGCGTTCGAACCAACCGTCATGCTGGCCTGGTTCTGCTGAAGCCGGGGCTGTGGGGAGGCCTGCGCCGCCGGGTCCGCCATGACGCCCGTCCGTAAGTACTCCCCTTTTTTTTGGAAGCGACGAAGTTTATTGATGTTTCAGCTTCGTCGCGCGGGGAAGCCGGCGTGCCTGAAGAGGTGTCTTCTGGGTATTGTAGTTTTAATACGTTCAAATAATTGCGGAAGCTCAGTGAAATCTGTAGTTTCTTGTGAATGAAGAATTTATAATAATCGGATGCTTTCAGTGCCCCATTTTGGATGACAATGTTTAGCTCATCATGGTTTTCGTCAGATATCGACTAGTGCTGCTAAAGGTGGAAGTGTATGCAAACCAACTTGGGCCCTGTAATATTGGCATTACTGATATAAAGGGATGTAGGAATTACTGTCTCGTATCACACCCCCCAATCCCTCTACTCCTTCGTTTCACGGACAAAATATGATATATTTGGAAATAATAACAATTATAAACGTATGCGGAGGGATAAATACGCGCAAGCTTTTATAAAAACTGAAATCCAAACCGTTTTTTCCGGAAGAATAAAACTAGAGGGCGCAAGGGAGCACACAGTTGTATTTATACCTCAATATTTATTGGTAAAATGTACATTGACATTTTCCACTTCCTCTTTCCTCTCTCTCATCCCGGCCCCAGTACACAGTACGGAACACCAGCCTTCTAAGCCAGGCAGGCATTGTCCCCACCTGTTCCCCAAAACATTTCAGACACCCTCTCGTTGTGCTAGTCATTCGTATCAACAGTGATGACCACAGCGCATAATGATCCCTTAAAGGAAGACGGAAACAAACATGGAAACGTTCTTAAAGGCTCAAGAGATGAAAGAAAGAGCCGTTATTCAACACCAGATCGCCAAAAGAAAAGTTTAAAAAATAAAATAAAAATCAATATCAGACATAATATACATTATATAAGGAACTGTATTGACAATAATTACTGATTGGTTACATGTTTAAAGGAAAAAAAAAAACATTACAAAGACAGCAAAATTATCAATACTTAGTGGTGATTTTGATCAACATCTACGGTTTGTTTAAATTTCATTGATTGACATTGTATATTACCAATTCATAGACAACGCTAAAAATGACTGGTATAGTAACTACCGTTAATGCTCTATTCATATAGCTGGAAGCCTCGCACACAGAAACCTGGAAATCAGAGACAATTAACCTGCCAATGTACTTCAAGGTTCTTGTGCCATAACAGTAGTAACAACAACAAGACTAGTAATTAACTACGAGACGGTTAAATCTGGAAGAAAATCGGCAACTTCCTCTCCTACTGTTCCAGAGAATCAGTTGGTCAAAACGATCAGACCAGAATATAAAATGGCAATTAATATTCACCCACAACCTCACCAAAAAAAAAAAAAAAAAAAAAAAAAAAAAAAAGAGCATGGGTTGTACAATTTAGTCTTTCCTTTTAAAAGTGACTTTACATAATTAGTATTTGTATAGAACAAAAGATACAGAGTGTGTTTGTGTATGCAAGGGAGGACACCTCGTGGGATCTCCTTCAGCTTATTATAAAAACAAAAAGATGCTCAAAACAGGAAGAAGAACAGTGAGCATGTTAAGGCTCTGTTAAGTGATCTGATCTTTTCTCCTCCTTCAGGGATGCTTTAGACTCCGTGATGACGTCATCGCTCAGCTGGCCAGCCGCTCGCCTGCGGAGTGTCCTACTTGCAGCAGCTGCTGTCCCGACTCGGTGGAGCCGGGTCCCGAAGATCCACCCCGACGGTGCGACCCGGCCCGGTCCCACTCTGCGGCTCGCTTTTCGGCAGTTTCTTGGCTACAAGGATGGCGGGTGGATGGGAAAAGCAGAGAGAGAAGTCGAGTGAGAGCGCAATACAGATGGCATGCAGAAATATATACACACAACGTGTATTATTCTGTTCAAATGGCACAACAACCTGTATGCAGGTCATGTAAGGGGCAGAAACCAGGTGAAGTGGAAAAAGTGCAAAATGTAAACAGATGGAGGTTTTTCTGCAACCATTTCAAAACAGTTTTAAGGCCAAAAATATTACACAAGAAAAACATGAGAAGTCCAGGTCCATCAAACTCGGGGGAAAAAATTACCACTCTTCTGCAGCAATTTTAATGCTTTTCTGCCACAATGTGTCAAAATAACTTTAAAAGTGGATGAGGCCAGTTTGGACTGGCTCACAGTAGCCCTCATAAAAGGACTATATATATATATATATATATATATGGAAAGGTCCCCATATGAACAGAAAAAAAATCTCCAAATCTAGAAAATCAGAAAAATTCATTTGGAGATCCACTGTGTATAAAGGACCAAAAGGTTTTATTGCCTAATTTCATGTTCTTTTTTTGTAAATATATCAAAATGCATTTGCAAATGGGAATTAGGGGGTATGCATAGGTAAATGTATCAATAAACAAACAAACAAATAAATGAATAAGCATAGGCAAATGTAAATCCATAACACATTTTCGGTGAATGTCAATAAGCTGATCTGGCTTGATCGAGAACACAAAAAGTCACAGCTTAAGGCTACAGGCAATATGAAGCAGCAAGTTACCTATGGCCAGAAAGATTTCATTGACGCTCATAGCGGTTTTGGCCGAGGTCTCCATGAAAAGTAAGCTGTTGTCATCAGCATATGCCTGTGCTTCCTGAGGAGGTAGGAGAGAAACACTTCAGCATCCCTGGAAAAACTCAACACAGCAAACGACGCCAGAGTTACCAGGAGCCATATTCGTTTTTTTTTTTTTTTTTTTTTTTTTTTTAAACATATATCCGGTGTTCAGAGCCATATTAACGACCAGAGTTTATGTTCTCCATTACAAGGCACAGTACATTTTAGAACATGCAGCATCGGCACTGGAATAACGGCGAGCTGCACGGCCCGGAGACGCACCTGGAAGTCGACGGCTCTCTTATTGGCCAGGTCGGCCTTGTTCCCAGCCAGAGCGATCACGATGTTGGGGCTGGCTTGCCGCTGCAGCTCCTTCACCCAGTTCTTTGCACGTGCAAATGTATCCTGGAAAAGCAACAGTCCCCATGCGTAAAAAAAAAAAAGCAACAAACAAATAAAATAAATAGAAATTTTATTATGATTTTATTGTTCCTTTCCTTTATTACACTATACTTCTGCCATTGATTGGTAATGGAATGATAGTTATATTTAACTTAGTTGCCCAATTCCTCATATTCGTTTCCACCAAACTGACCTGACCTCACATTATTGCTTGGGGTGGGGCACGGATTCTGGTATTTCCTGGAAAATTAGGGGAAAATCTCAATACTAAAATCTCTATATAACTAGCATTTCAGCTTTCATCAAGTCTTGCCAAATATGACCTGATATTTTAATGAGAGAACCAGAATAGGTTATTCTCACTTTCTGATAGCAAAAATACTTTTTTCTAAGCACTTGGTGATTATTAAGCTAGCTGTGAGATTATACTGCTTTGTAAACACATTCTAAAAAAGTGATTCCCAAATAGAGGTGGGAGTCGTAATATGCCAAGCGTGTTTCTCTCTCGTCCCCAGCATAAAATGTCCATGCCAGCCTTGCATTGCATGTGCTGCCAGGCACAGGCTCCTTTCGGGGGGGGGGGGGGGGGGCCAGGGTGCCCACTGGGTTATTGATGTGGTGAACCCAGCTGGCCGGCTGCCCCCCCCTTTTGTACATAGGGGGCAGGCTGTGATA
>JAODKE010000101.1:15609790-15621294 GCA_026779605.1 Mormyrus hasselquistii | reverse complement strand
ACCCTCTCCCTTTGTAAACTATTAAACCGTACACATCACCCTCTCCCTTTGTAAACTATTAAACCGTACACATCACCCTCTCCCTTTGTAAACTATTAAACCGTACACATCACCTTCTCCCTTTGTAAACTATTAAACTGTACAGAACCCCACCTATTGGATGTTTTTGCGACTGTCATATCAAAAGATACAACTCAGATAAGAAAGTGACCGGAAGAATAAACAGACAAAACCCAAATGAAACCAAACATAGAAGGTGAAACGGTATGAATGAAAAGAGATTTCAACAGCAGCACAGGGACAGCGGCATTTGGCAGTCTGCTGGGAAAGCGCTCATTTCAAGACATTTCCAAAATTCACCTCATTCAAGAAGAGGCCCCTTAGCATCTCCTACCTGAACACAAAGAGTTTAAACTGAGATCTCTCTCCCATCTCATGCAGTGCAATGAAGCAATGGAAATATCGAGGAACACGTTTAAATCAGTGGTCTTAAGGTACAGCCACACCGGAGCAAAAGACATCCAGTGTGACCAGATACCGTACATACGGTGGCATTTTCAGTGTATCGCGGCAGTTTGAGCAGTCACAGTCCAAAACGTCTGATGTTCTCTGATAATCACATTATGCGATGTCTGCTTGCTCAGGATTAATATCTCTAGCTCAATAACATTGTACAGAAAGACTGTCGTCTGCCATAACAGCATGAAAGCCGTCATGAAAATATGGTGTGAAGTACACTCAAGATTAGCTGTCTGTTCCGCTTTTTTCTCTATCTAGCTGAAGAACGTGACTTGGCTCTCGGTAATTTCAAAGCCTGTTCAAATAATAAATAAATAAATAAATAATAAAAAAACTCAAACTCCCTTTGGAGTTTAAAAATCCTTCAACTTTCCTAGTTGGCCTGTTCTAATCAGCTGTTCCTGCAATGAGAAAAGCAGCACAAACAAAAACGAAGGACAACGTACACAATCTCTGAGGGAGAGACTGAAAACTCAAGGGATCTTCTCCCAGAAAGCCAGCAATGAGATCAAAGTGACAATTAGTCTGACCTCTGTCAAATAGATAGATAGATAGGGTCATAGGTGAGGTCACAGGCTGAACACATTCTTTTACAGACTGCTTTAACTATTCATGGAATCAGGTCTTAGGAGGCTTTATGACCAATTCAGGTCAAGGTGAAGCTTTTGACCACTGACAAATAATTCATAAATAAATATTTAGACAGAGGTCCTCGCCAGATGCCATACTGCGGACAGACATACCTGCTGTCTGCATTCAGACTCTTGAAGCTGTTTTTCCAAGCCTCTATCGGCGTATATTTTGAGTGTGTGTCTGAGTCTGTGTTTGTATTCGTAGCCTGTTACAGACTGTCTACCAGGGAAAATCCTGCCATTCTCTGATTCATGTCTAATTCATAATCATAATGTATTCTCAACAACCCAAAACATGACTGAAAATGTGATTAATCGCTTAGTCTAAGTGATTAATTGTGATTAAGAAAATCAATCAACTGACAGACATTATAGCAGCTTTCCATATTTGGAGAGATGTTTAAAAAGCTCTAAATGGATCAGAAACTTACAAATGCAGTGTCACAACAAATTGTGAAAACCACTAAAGAAAAGGCCAGAGGCTTGTATACAAAATCTTTTTTATTTGATGAACATGGGGGTATAATTCCGTAAGAACGAAACTAGTCTATTTCAAAGCACAAAAAAATACTAAAAAGACAGCTTAAAATAAAAATGGCTAAGTCTAAAACTCACACGGCATGTTTCAGAAGGACTTTAAGTTAAAGATCTCCCCAAATAAATTAGAGATTGAGCATTTTTTTAATATATAAAGAGAAGGTCCATATAAATGCTATAGGAATTGGCACCATCACACCTGAGTGATGTCTTGTTAAATAGCTGTTTAAGCCTTGTGTACTTTCAGAAAAAACATTACATACCTACGTAACGTTCAACCCACAAATAGCCATAACTGTGCAAACCTTTATTACATATCTCCTCCCTGAACACCAATAACATTTTCTAAACAAATGTAACTTTTACCTTGTTTAAAAATGATTTTAATATTAGAAAAATATAAAAGTTTGCATCCATTTTAAAATCATGTTCCAATCAAGAAGACATACAAATATCTGTGCCGTTTTTCATATTGGCTTCAAGGCTGTTTAGCTACATGTATAGCAAAGTACACAGACACCTCTCAGAAAATGCTGACAGGTGTTTGTACATCCATAAGGGTCCTGATATCTATTATCAATCTTTATCCACTAAACAAGGTACAGTGGGCAATCGTTGCAAAAACTACGACCAGATAATGTCCCATTCACACCTCTCCCTTTAGGGACAAAGAGTGGCAGAGGGTACGAAAGGTTAGATTAAAATAAAAAAAAAAAAAAGATGTCAAATGAGCTAACTTGAAATGCTATTTTTTATTTCAGTGATATTTTAATATTTTAATTCTGATTCAGGGAGGTAAAATACTGCGGGAAAAAAAACAACATAATTTCGTTTGACCGCTGTTTACAAACGCAGCACTTTAAAAGCACAAGGGAAAATATAGACATCTTACTGTGTTTGGGTCGCTTGTGACGCAGCAGTTTTTCTGGAAAATAAATGGCCATAAATTTGTTAATCTTGTTGTGGAGGAAAAGTGCCTGGCATACAATGGCAGAAGCCCAGGAGAGCTGTAACCATGACATCCGAGATACTTGAGGTATGTACACCAGGGTTAAACAGTGAGGTGCAGTGATGCTTCTGTTACCTGAGCACCAGGTGGCAAAATTTTCAATCGGCAGTTCAGGCATTTATGCGGCACTGAAATATGCGTGTTGCAGTACAGTGTGGTCCGACCCTATGTATAACCATTACGGAACTGAACCTAGAAAACCCATTTAAACCATGCATATTAGCCTGAAAGATTGATTCTTAATTTTACAGATAAAAATTGAACTGGACAAATTGTTAAAAATGATTAATTTGATTAATCATAATTTGAATGATTAATGATTTTTTGCACACCCCTAATAAATATCTCACAGCCTGTCAATTGCACTGGATTATATACTGTTTTGCTCAAAAGGCCTCATTTGGTGTAACCACTGATTATAAATAAGGCCACTTAAGCATAACAACGGGAAACAGGGGCATGGCTTTAAATGCCACACTGAGAAGGAGCAGTGTGCTGATCCAGCAGTCCGTTAACATGCTCCCTTCATTCAAGTCTTTTGTTGCGGTTACTATTACCGCATTACCGACTGCTTCATTTCACCCACATCGGACGGCCGCCATATGTTTTTTTTTTTTTTATTGTTCTCTCAGACGGCGACAAAAGCAAGGCAAACAAGCTGACAACGCGTTGTATCTGGCACCTTCGATTCCTCTATTCCTCCGCTAAACGCCAGCACAGCAAGCAGCTGACTGCCTATTCAGCTCAGCATCAGGACGCACAACGTTGTCACAAACAAAGTAATCGATATTTATCTACATTAAAGAGAGAAAGGCTCCTCTGTCTTGTCCTTTAATTCACTGCCAAGAGAGCACAGCATTCCAGCACATAAATGAAAGCTCATGCTTCTGCCCCCTATGCTCGACGCAAACAAACACCTCATTTATAAATATAATGGTTAATCACTTTATGCATAGTTGATATATTAATTTAAGACACATTCAGAAACTAGAAGTACTTCTGTTAGTTAAGTACAACTATGTTCACTCAATCAGCCAGAGACAACAGGTCTCTTCCTCTTTCATCATGACAGTATCACCCACGGGCAGAATAAATAAGATGTTTCAAGAATGCCAGAATTAAGTCTTAGTTTAAAAAAAAAAAAAAAGAAAAAAAGAAAACCTACAGAACGTTCCATACTGGAGGCATCTAAGTCACTGGTACAGTGCGGTGCATCTAAACGGTCAGCGTAATTCAGAACACAGCTGGGCAGATTCCTGGCTGTCCGCGTTTCCACTATGGCGTGACAGGAATGAAAACTGAGGGCACACGACAGGCCAGAGACCAAGCTGCAATGCTGCAAGTAAATAATCCACCAAGGGCTAACCCTCACTGGTAAGATGCACCTAATACAATTCAGCATTTAGCAAGTTACTAATTGAGTTGGTAATGTAAGTACAGTAAAGATTCTCATTAATTTGGTTATTACAACAACAAAAAATGACTCAATGGAAAAGCCATGAAAATGACATGCAGGCTGTCAGGAGGTTTTTGCTTTCATGGAGATGACAGGGCGAATGCAACGCTACAAGGTCCCGGTGCCAGAACTGCCTCCGGTTATTCCCCGAAGCCTGTAATCGGGATGTGCTTATGAGTCAGCCTGATTGCCGAGCACCCAGAGCCAGTAGGTGGACTTGCCACCTGTATCATGTTCTTCGGAGCCAGTCTGTGCTGAGGCTGAAGTCTTGTAAACGTTGTTGCATAATACCAGCAATAAATTCCCTTAAATATCGGCATAAAAATGTCATTGTTTACAAAGAACCCAGTGACAAATGATCTTTACAAAAAAAAAGGTAGCAGTTTTACGAGAGCCTTAACACATACATGAACTCCTCACCACTGTCCTAAAAACATCACGATAAATATTTTGCTAGGGAGGACATGCTTGAATCCGTAATTCCGCTGTTCTGTCGACTTGAGCTATTTTGTCGAGTTAGGCTACCGTAGTGCTAATCGATAGCCCTAACCTTAACCCCCAAAAACCTCTAAAACCCTTACCCTAACTCCCAAACGGTGGAACTGCACATGCGCAAAAACATTCGATAGTACGTCTTGATAGGTAGCTCAATTCGTCAGAACACCGCCAGTTTGAACACGTGCCTTTTTTCCGCAACCAAAAATTTTGTAATAGGTAAGACATTATGTCATTTATATATTTATTATTACGCAGCAACGCCCATCGCAGAGAAAGCCCCTTGTACAGAGTTCATTCCATAACAAGTTATCTGCTTCACGAGGTTCTAAATCCGTCTATCCCGGTAATTACTCAAGATCAAACTCCACGTCAGGATTACAGGCCACGTTATTCCACGTATCACCAGGCAGCAGAAGGAAAGATCTGTGCATCCGCGAAGACGGCGCCCGTTCGTCTTATCAAGTCGAGGAAATGAACATGATATTGCAAATATATAATCACATGGTTCCTGTAAAGCATCACATTTCTATCAATTTCTTGGACTTGGATAGATATTTTATTTGGAAGCAGTTCAGTTTAGGTTAGAGCATTAAGGGGACAGTAATATATTCCCCCTTGAATTTACACCTGAGCGACTTTGGTGACACATTCAGCACCTGAAAGGTTATGCTTCAGTTCCTTAGACCTCTTTCATGGAGGACGGAAAAAAACATAAATGATCCTGAAAGTCTGACAGCCGCGGGTGTTTTTTACTGCAGTGTCTAGGCGTAATACGGGGATTAACTGGTAAATGGGCAGATGTCTCTTAAATTTCCTGTGAATAAGGTCGTCGGGGAACGCCTAAAGCGCTTGTTTTACCTTTAATCCAGGCGCGTTTGCAGAGCCGTCCACATGACCGGGACTCGTTTCAAGAACTGTCCGCAAAACACGTAGACATTTCTCCATTTTAATTTATATATAAATTTACTGACATTCTAACGTACACCCAGGTAAATTAACCTTGGGGTGACGTGATAGTTTTGTCATGTCAAACTGTTAAACTCCATTATGACTCAATTCTCGTCGTCCCGTTGCTCTATTAAATGCCTCGAATCAAGACATGTCAGAATATTCTAATTAAAAGAAACCGAACGTTTTAGAAAATTCTCAACTAAATAATACATTCACTCTGCCCGGCATTTAGGAGGTTGAAGATGTGAACAGCTAGGAAACGTTAACTAGGTAAAGGCAGACCTCCGAGGAAGAGGCTGAACCCCGACGAAGATCATTAACTCTCTCCCCATCGCTTCAAGGAAAGTCCACAGCCTCGCAATTGGGCTGATTAACTACTCTCTCAGCTAGTGACTTTGAACGGTCCACGCCAAGGAAATGCCCCAGGGGTGGACCAGCGTATACTGCTGCCAAAAACAAGGAAGCGGCGCGGATAAACAAGTCAGCTGTTCTTGAGCAAGAAAAAAACAGATAAACGACAACATTCAGCAGACAGTTCGCTACGATGGCAAACAGACAGCACTCCAACTGCAGTTATTATAATACGTATTCCAGCTACAACATCAACCTGAAAAGAGTTGACTGCGAAATGATCGCAATCGAAATACGCCAAATAAAAACTCGAAGAATTTAGTTGCGATATAAGAACAAAACAATAAACTCCAGTCTACAGCAAACGGCACTGATCATCTAGTTAAAACGATGCTTGTCAAAACACAAAGTGACTGCTTACCACCTTAAGCTGGAAACGGATGTATAACTCCGTGACACCTCATACACTCGGCAGAGATATTAAGTGATTTTAATGTTTAATCGCTGTTCCACTTTCACAGTTCTCAGCAAATCCCCGTCGCATCCTCCGGCCCTCACTTCCGCCTTGTGAAGTCAGCTTCCGGAAACCGCCCACTTCCGGCCACTAAGATCCACTGATAGACAACCCAAATAACCAATAATATTGCAACAACCGGATTGAACCTCTCATTCATTACTACTTCAATAACAGAGGCGATTATTCACTTGGTTGTGAAGAGAAGTAACAGTGTAAGATAGCAGGAAAGCAACGATATTGCAATGAAACATGCACATGAATAACAAATGTATATCAGTATACGCAGTATACGTTTTATTTCATTTATACAAATTAAATTTGTAATGCCAAGGGTGGCACGGTGGTGCAATGGTTAGCAATATCCCGCGCTGTCTTCGTAGTGTTCATGTCTCCCCGTGTCGTTATGTTTAGTCCAAAAGTTTCCATTGTGTGCTTTGTGATGAGGAAAATGATATATGTAAAACATGGGGAAGTAAATGTTTAATTACAACTGTCAATCAGTGTTGTTTTTCTCAATGGCTTTGGCACATGTGATGAAACATACCTAACATTCTAAAGATATGTAAGAGCATTTCTCAAAACAGTTCATGCAAATAGCACAATATTATATTTTAGCTGCAAAAGCTGTAACTTACCCAGAACAATAAGCTCATGTATCAAAAGCAAATAAATCCACCAATGAATTAGTCAGTGCCACCAAAATGAAAAGTAGTCAGCATCATTTTAACCTTGAGAATCAAAATGCGTAGATATATTGTCAAAATGTCAGTGTTAGTGTCTCTGAGGTCCAGAACCCTGAATGATAGTCGTTTCCCACGCTCTCATTGTTACTGACCAATCATTCTTCTTCTTTAGCGAACTGATAATTATTCATGTTAGACGCCAATTTCAACTTCGCAAAGCGCTATATTACAGTTTGTAAAGTTCACTTTTGAAAGAAAGCACTCACATGTATTTTTCAGATCTCAAGATACTGTACAATAAAAAAGAAATCACACAGAAATGCATAAAACAAAAACAGCAAAATGGTAATAACAAGAACAAAATCATGGAAACAATCACTGCAATTGAAGAAATGTACTTTTCAAGGTTTGGTGTACTGTTGCATGATAATCACTTACATAGTTTTGGAAGTATTATTATTACAATGGGGAAGCTACATAATCCAGTTTGATCAACAAGACTAAAGCAACTGAAAATTAGACCAAATGATGACAATTGTAAAAGACAATTTGCATACATGTACTAAAGGGTTTGGAAATGTGTGTGAAGCAATGAGAAATGGAGTTCTGCTTTGCACAGGTAACATTGTGGCGTGGGGATTAAACTAGTTGTTTTGCAGATGTTAATTTAAGTAATCAATGCCATTTAAGAAATGTGCCAAAGCCTTTGAGAAAAACTATAAGTAATAAACTATAAGTGGGCTGAGGGTAGAAGCAGCTTCTGAGCCTCTCAGTTCTCACGGCAACAGCAGAAGTGCCAGACCTCAGCCTGATAAAAGGTAGTTGTCTGGGTGGGATGTGTCCCTGCAGATTTTGGAAGCTGTACTCCTGTATCATCTGAGGTTTATGTCCTGCAGTTACCAAACCAGACTGTGCTTCCCATGATGAGGATGGTCTCTAATGCTCCCAAGTAGAAGGTCTTAAGAATGACTAGTGGGACCTCGAACCTTTTCAGCTGCTTAAGATGGTACAGCTGATGTCTGGCTTTAGATACCCGAATCTGTAAGTGATTTGACCAGAAGAGGTCATCAGAAATACAGACTCGCAGTTAGCTGTGGCGAGTGCTGAAATTCCCTCAGGTATCGTTACAGCAAAAGGTAGGCATTGGGGTAAATGATCTACTGTGGTTTAGTTTGGTGCTTTATAGTTAGATGGTGGCCCCGAGGGCTGTTTTTCCTTTTCTTTTTGAGAATATACCATAATGCTCCCAGCATTGAATCCCAGTTTATCTTGATTGCTGTGGAGCATTTCTCAAAGGGTTGGAGGATTAGCTCATATTGTAAAGTGTTCGCTTTACATGTGTGGTAGTGGGATCAATGCCTGCGTCGTCCCGTTGGTTTTGGGCAGCGTGTGGCTCAGTGGACTGAGCCTCCGTGCCTGTGGTCAGAAGGTTGCTGGTTCAAGTTTGGCCTTGACACATCTGTGGGTCCTTGAGCAAGGCCCTTAACCCCCAGCTCCCTGGGTGCTGCTATGGGTAGCTGCCCTTCACAGCCAGCTTACTCCCACCTACAAAGAGCAAGGGATCAATAAAGTGTTTTTTTATATACAAAAAAATACAATTAACATTTGCAACACGTCAAGTGTAATCCCCAACCATAATGCTGCATCATTTCCAAATGTTTTAGTACATATATCCAAATAGTTTTGTACAATTGTCATCATTTGACACAATTTTCAGTTGCTTTAGTCTTGTTGGTCAAACTGGATTATGTAGTTTCCCGTTGTAATAATTTTACACCCAAAACTATATATGTATGTGACCATCGTGTTACTCACCACAGGCAAAATACTTAACCAAGCTGTTTTGTGCGTTATACAGTGCTGTGTGACGTTTTTGTTTGCTATTGTACTGTGTCTTGAGATCTGAAGTTTCATGTGCATGTGAGTGCTTTCTCCTGCCAGGGAACTTTACATACCGTAATGTAGAGCCTTGCAATGTTGAAACTGGGAATTGCCCTTACAGTCTTGATAATGTTAAGTGTGTTTCATGAAATATGCCAAAGCAATCAAGAAACACTGTAACGTGTGTAAACACCAGTTATCCCACCTATCTTACATCCACATGTCTAGTACAGGGTTTGATGGAGGTGTGTGGAACTGTCAAGCTGATATCAAGCAGAGTGTCCGTTCAGTCACGCTCCGTCGATTCCTGCTCTGTCGCTCCGGAATATAAGCACCTATTGCTCATTAGCTCAGCTAATTAGCATTATAAAAAAAGCACTTTACTTTTCAGTTACCCTTTGTGAAGAATTGAGGGTACTGCTTTACATTAGGACTACCTTTTGCCACTTATAAATGGTAGTAGCTCATTAATAAGAAGAAAAATGTGGTATAACTTGTTTATAATTGTCCAGTACTGATTTACAAAGTGTTACAACCTCATTAATAGCCTGTTTATAAACCATTCATAATCAAGGGTAGCCTTATTGTAAAGTAGCACCAAATTGAGATGGAGAAAGAGAGACAGAGGGTGACAGAGATTGACAGACACATTGCCAGAAAAAAAAGACCAATTTGTACCTCTGAGGGTACATTTGCTTGTCACTGGGGCTGTATCCTCAAGGGTCGGCCAATTGTACCCTAGCTGTAGGTAAATGTACCTTTTAGGGTGCAGAAATTGACTCCGAGGAGCATTTTGTTTGAGAACAAAATTGTACTAGGGTTGTACCCTTTTTTTGACAGTGCAGACACCTGTTAACATTCCTGTTCTTTCGCTCTTGTGATTTGGATTTGGTTATTCCCACAGTGCCAGCAGCCCTCAGGTTATGAACGAGATCCTTTCCCTAAGTCTGCCTTTAAATCAAACCTGTAAGTAAGAAAATAATAACACAGTAAATGGTAATAATCATACAGTAATAATAAAAGTAACAACATGCGATATTGTACTGCAACTCAAGCTGATGAACTGCAATGCTTTTCTGAACATCACAAAGAAGTGTGTCTGTTTGTTATTACCAGCCATGGCTTTAAACCCGAACAGGCTTTAAGGCAGTCCGCTCGTAGGCAGGAGTTGTCTATAAGTCGGCCGTTCTTAACCTGGGGACTGTCTGTACTTGCATTTGGACAGCAGATTTGGATCCGAATTTGGCTTTGCTTGCTATGAGTTTTGTTTGCATTGCTTTTGATACTTTCCTGTCCTTGCACAGCTTTGCTGGAAATGAATCTGTTGCTCCCATACTTGGATTCTCTCCCCATGCAGTCATTACAGGAACCTGGGCACACACTCACATCTTTAAATTATGCTTGTACAGGTTGATTCAATTTTAACTTCTTAACAGAATGTTAACTGTAATTATTCAAAATAGCATTGATGATTGGTATTTACTATTTAAAATGTGATTTGTGATTGTGCACGTGTGTTTGCATGAGCTGTGATGGAGCAGCGTCCTGTCTAAAGTGAATAAAGTGAATCCCTGTCTTGCACCATATGCTCTCTGGGAAAAGCTCCAGGGCTCCTTCAGACCCTGCTTAGAACAAGCAACTGCAAGATTGATGGAATATTTCTTTAGAATGGAGTATTTTACACAAAAACAACTCATTGGGTTGCTCCTGTCAGATGAAAAACAGGAAACTCAGTCTACTAATGGGCACAGGCTCAGTGAAACTAGACAGCTGACAGCCTAAGATTGAATAACAAGTCACTTTGTTGGGTTAGAATTTGGTGTGAACACCATGAATCCATGGACCCATCCTGCCTTGTGTCAACAGTGCAGGCTGGTGGTGGTGATGTAAAAACGTGAACGAGATTTTCCTGGCACATATTAGGCCCCCGATACCAACTGAACGTCGTTTCAATGTCACAGCCTGTTTGAGTTTTGTTGCTGACCATGTGCATCCCTTCATGGGCACAATTTACACAGATTCTAATGCCTACTTCCAGCAGGATAATGTCACAATACGTCTGAAATGGGTTCCATGAACATGACAATGAGTTCTGTCTACTTCCCCAGTCACCAACTCAGATTCCAGTCAAACACCTTTGGGATGTGGTAGAACAGGTGATTATCAGCAGAAATGTGCAACCCACGAATCTGCAGCAATTACAGGTGATTATCAGCAGAAATGAGCAACCCACGAATCTGCAGCAATTACAGGTGATTGTCAGCAGAAATGAGCAGCCCACAAATCTGCAGCAATTACAGGTGATGATCAGCAGAAATGTTCAACCCACAAATCTGCAGCAATTACAGGTGATGATCAGCAGAAATGAGCAACCCACAAATCTGCAGCAATTACAGGTGATGATCAGCAGAAATGAGCAACTCACAAATCTGCAGCAATTACAGGTGATGATCAGCAGAAATGTGCAACC
>JAODKE010000101.1:15599605-15609690 GCA_026779605.1 Mormyrus hasselquistii | reverse complement strand
CACAAATCTGCAGCAATTACAGGTGATGATCAGCAGAAATGTGCAACCCACAAATCTGCAGCAATTACAGGTGATGATCAGCAGAAATGTGCAACCCACAAATCTGCAGCAATTACAGGTGATTATCAGCAGAAATGAGCAGCCCACAAATCTGCAGCAATTACAGGTGATGATCAGCAGAAATGTGCAACCCACAAATCTGCAGCAATTACAGGTGATTATCAGCAGAAATGTGCAACCCACAAATCTGCAGCAATTACATGATGCAATCATATCAACATGGATCAGGTTTCCAGCACCTTGTCAAATCCATATCGTGAAGAATGTGGCTGTTATGAGAGCCTTAGGAAATAATGACCAGTATTACAATGGTGTTCCTAATAAGGTGGCTAGTGAGCGTATGCATGTGTAATTAAATATCTGCCAGTCCACCTTAAGAAGCACAAGATGGCGAATTAAAATTTTAACAAAGACCCCAAATCAGCTCGTCATTGCACTGTGGGTGGAAACTGGGACGCCTAGAAGAAACTCACACAAAAACTGGAAAAATTAATAAAAACCTTGAAGGTGTGACGCCACCTCGCTACCCATTGCTATTTATTGTGTATTCGATTTTTTAACTAGTTTAAAAATATAGATTAAGAAATATAGATATATACATTAAAAATATATAGATTTTTTTTGTTACCATTAGATGGAGCCAGAGATCTTTTGATACATGGTGTAGGAAGCTTGTTCGTGATGGGATTTCTAGACATTTGTAGTATCAGGGTTTTCCAGCAGAGGTCAGTACCAACTGCTAATGTGTTAAATAACCGTTTAATGACGTCCTACAATAAAGGATTGCTGCGTAAACAGTTGGCGGTCTGTTCAATGCAATCAATGCAATATGTAGGCCCTGACAACTAGGAAACACAAAGGACAGCCCTTACTAAATATAACATAAATGAAAAACGAAAAAAGTCATCAGTTTTCACTATATATTCAGTTACAGACAAGCCATTGAAACAGGTCTGAATAGGGTAAGTTGTAATATTTTAGGCAAAGGTCATGGAGCGTAAACACATTTCTGTATGTAAAAGGTTCAAAGATGGGTTCTGTAATTTTCAACCATCCTTATCCTTATATTTATCCTTGCAACTCAAAAAAAAACCAGATATGAATGTCACTGTTCCATGGGGTATCCTGCAGAGCTACTGCCCACTGGATTTTCTGTCCTACCTGTCTTCTGATGAGCCACAACTGTTCCTGGTATTTCCCGGTTCCTGGAGAATGGTGTATAAACACTGCAGTCCAAAAACATGGAGCCTTGTGAAACTCTATCTCTAAATTACCGATAGTGCACGATTACATATGCATGTGTGTGATGAGCTGGCATCCCTTCCTAAATGCCCTGTGCCTTGTGTCCCGTTTTATCCTGGGATGGACTCCAGGTGCATCAAAGAAAAGATGCTAAAGGAGGCGTAAAGGAGCTGAAGCAGGAACAGAAAGGCAGAAGTGGCACAGACTGAAATAGATGCAGCATTGAGGGAGCAGGCCAAGGTGTTTCAGAAGACAGCCTCTCACCTGCACCGGGGCTCTGCTCCCAGTCAAAGGCGACCAGTCTTCAGGACTGCAGGCACAGTCATTTGTCTTTATTGCAGCCTACGCCCCCTCAGGACACTCCAGGAATGGATGGTGAGAGTTATCTCTCGCCTGTAATTGCGCTCTCCAGAGGGAACACCTGAGGCAGGCAGTCAGTGCGGCTGCAGGTGACATATAGGCGACATAGTCATTCTGCTGATTAAGGCAGTTCCTTAGAATTTCATCCACTGAACCCACTTTCTCGAAACGCAGACTAGTACAACTTTTTAGTGCCTTAACGTGGCTGCTGGCGTGTGTGGCTCTGCGCTGGCACCCAGACGAACAATCAGCATGTTTAAAAAATGTGTGTGATGATCTGGTTCCCCTGAGAAACCCTTAAACTAAGTAGCATCATGCTGTGAGATAAAACGAGTGACGTTCCAAAGCCGCTTAGCGTTATAAGCATGTAGTTGAGGATGGGAGCGAAATGCTTTCTCAGGCACAGATATCTCCAGTCATGTGATTTCCAGCCATATCACCCATCTGTTCTTCTCATGATCAATTGTCATGTCTTGCGTGATTAAAACACAGTACATTTAAATTTGTACTTTTCATAATATCGCAGCTTTTTAAATAACCTATTATCCACATAAATTCTTTAGGAGTCAGATTGCTGATCCAGTTTTTTACCTCAGCTTCATTCCAATTACCCTTTCAGTGCCGATATGAGCAGTTAGTCTTGTAAAGAACTGCCTGTGACCCAAACAATCTCAGTCTTTTAAGTCAATGATGTTACATAAGATTGTTTTCAAAATCATGAAACTGAACGAGGAGAAGCACTGACACAAATGCAAACACCTCATGCTTCACTGAATATAGACTCAGTCTCTGGAAAATGCACCTACAAAGGGCTAAAAGAGTCTTATTTATAGGGAGAAGAGAAGATGATGGAGGAACTTTTTCAAAGCTGCGGAGACAGCTGGGGCTTGTTAGTCTAAATTACAGGGAGCAGATGTTAATTCCTTCCCATGAACTGCTTCTGAGCAATTAAATTTGACATACTTGCAGGCATTATTTTTTATACACTTGCAGCCTAGTCTTTATCCCCATTGTGGGTTTTTTTTCACAAACTTTGCCTGCAGTAAACACATATGACAGCTGCAGTGTAAATGGAAATCACTTGCAGAGTCTGGCCTCCAGTCCTTCGGGTTTCACTAGTGCAGCGGTGTGGTCGTGTTGCCACGTGTATTACCTGTCAAAATTCAATTTTCATGGTGACCTGTTCATAGGGCACAGAGAAGTATTTCAAGCGGCGACCCGAGTTGAGGGTGGTTAGTATTGCGCACACTCTAAGTGCATCAAGCACCCCATCCAACACTCTCGGTCTACAGCCTCTCCGGCGATGTGTTATTTTCTTCTTTTCTCGGCAGCTAATGAGGATACTGACGGACGCCGCAGGCCGGGGAAGAATCGGATTCACCAAAAGATGCTGAATCCCAGGGGTGTTGGCTTGACAGTAAGAGATACACGATCGCGCGCTGCCAAAACAAAAAGGCGACAGTTTCTTAGTGATGTTTTTGCTCCGACAGAATGGACAACCAAAAGGCACGGACTACTGAAGCCGATATTTAAATAAAACGATATGCACGACTATACATGAAAAGTAATTGATGGCTCAGCATGTAGTAGCAAAGTAGATTTGTTTTATTTGTTATCATTTTTAACATTACAGCTGGTCATTCTGCATGCTCAATATCTAAATTAATTGAAAAATTAAACGAGCATTAAGGAACATTCAGTTGTATTTTTTTTCCATGCGAACTGAACTGAATTTATGTTGGATAGTTGGATATTCTACCTTTTTATTATGGAGAAATCATAACATTGAAGAACAGCATTCGATATGTATTCTAGAGGAGGAAACACTACAATTTTGGTTAAATGAGTAACGGGTAATATTCAAAGATATAGATTCATTGGTGTATCACTTGCTCTCTTGTACAACCAGTAATGCGCATTTCATTAGGTTGGAGACAAAGTACATTCTAAGCTTTTGTGACATTTACATAGTAGTTGCATAGGACCGTACCATGAGTTTCCCTCTACCAGCTTTTCCTGCCAATGCAAACGGGAATATTTGACTCCGTTAACTTCACTAGGCATGCTGTAAAGTCGCCATTTCCCCCTACCCCAGAGGATATTTAACCAGCAGATGTACTACAGTGCATGTCGCCTCAGTGTGAGCCGACAGGAGGCCGTTCTCTGCTTCACACAGCTTCACGATGCTTCCTACAGTAGGTGGAAGCTCTTTAACAGAGCAGTAATTCATACAAGAATAAAAAGATTTTAGACGCAGACCACATCCAATCACATAGTGCACATACGTTAATACGTTCGCAAGAATAATTTGCAACCAAATATATTTGTTGTTTGTTTGGTAAATTCCTGCTGATAAAATCAAAATGGGAGGAGTCAGATATATAAGCTAAAATACATGTTTCATGGCTTTTAAACACAAACAATGTTCTTTTGGCATATATGGGCCTACTTGGTTTTTTTGTTAATATATAATCCCAGTAAGTCTTCATGTGTTCTTTTTGGAACTTTTTCACCACATTCTATAACTTTAAAAATATAATTCCTCATTTATGTGGCATTTCAGATGCTTCTGTTTCATTCCTATTTTGTGTGCACTGCAAATAAACGTATATAGGGACTTTCCAAAATAGATTAATATGATATACTTCAATTAAAAGCATATAAACGACGCTGTACTTTGTAGTTGTGATGTGCCCCTTTTTGTGCTTTTTAAAAAACTGCAAGCATTATTATTTAAACCCATGCTGGTTGCTTGCAATACAACATGAAAATAAAGTATAATATAATAATGATATTGTGTTTGTTTTATTATTACAGTACTGTAATAATATCGATGATAATAATAGCGATAGCAGAAATTAGTGCAAATATACGGTAGAATGCATTCCCATTTAGACAAATTTTAATCTGCATAAAGCTTGTGTACCTGTGTCAGTACATATCTTGGGGCATACCCATCTGAGGCCTCTTAGCAAGGCTGTTTTTACTGACTTACGGAGGGCTCTTCGTGAGACTTATTTGAAGTGCTGCATCAATGGCGTGCATAATAAGCAGCATTCTTTAGTGCTTCTCCACATTTTTTATACAGACCTTATACATCCTTGTTTGTCTGGTTTCTTCATTACAGGCAAATGTTGAAATGAAAATTGTTTATAGTTTTGCGAAACTACAGCAGCATGTTTTACACAACTACGGTTTCCTGTATCTCCTCCTAATACGCAGTCGGTTTGTACTTCAAACCGAAATGTGTCTTATTTTAGAAATTAAATGTTTTGATGAGGCTGTGACCACTGTCGGCTTATGGCTGAGGTTTTACTGAATCTATGCACAAGCAGACATCTCCTAAACCAATCATGCAAGTAACAAAGCCAGTTGAATTAAGAAGGAACTTAGCAAGCCCTAAAGTACCGGAGATTCAGCAGCTGCCTGAGCAGATGACTGTACTCTGGTCCACATCGGTCGTGTTGACATGCTCGCATGCAATTTGTCTTTTATACCCAAGGAGATCCTAAAATATCATGACTTCCTTTGATCTGACTTTAAATTCATTTGCAGGTATCAGACAGGGTATGTAATTCACCAGATCTCACTGAGAAGGGTGCTTGGGCACAGGATGGGGATGAGTTTTCTTGTAGTAGTAGAATTTGTACAGATATGTTTTCAGGCAAAGACGCAACGGAAATGGTTAAGTGATCACGCTAGGAGGCTGTCATCGTGGGGGAAACACACTGGCCTCATGGCATGCGCATGACATTGGCAATCAGCTGCGTGACACCGTGGGCCAACCTTTAGGATCAATGAGGGTCGGGCACAGCTGGAGGAAGGCGGCCACAGCTCAGCGTGGAGTAGCGCCCAAAAGCTGTCCCTTTCTTTACCGCGTCCGCAGATGTCTCATCTAAATGTCGGTATTATGCGTTAAAGGTACCAGCTACGAAAGGTAGGACTGAAAGCAAGAAATCTTCATTAGGGGGATCCTCTGAACCCAATACAAAACTCAAAAACCAGTCAAGTATTGCATCCTTTCTCATAAATTAAAAACATTCGATATGTATAAAATTTTTTAACAAGGCATATGGTTTGTTATTATTCATCAGCTACTTGGAAAAAAAACAAAGCTTCAAGTGTCATTTAGTACTGATTGAGTGAGCGTGTTGATGGCAGTAACCGTCCACTGAACACTCTTACAAGAACATTTATAGTCCATAATGTTAACACATTTCTTCTGGATGCCTTTTCCTTAGGAAAAACCAAATCTGAGGATATTTACCATTCGAGATGGTAAGATAATACTGAAAAACAGCATTTTTGTGATGCAACCATGTGAAAAGGTGACTTAAAGGTTTATGGGGAGCTGAGGTACCTGGATGCAGGTAGCTGTATGTTAGTCGTGACCCTCTGCACCGCAACAAGCCCATCAGCTCTTCAGAAACTGCGCGGCCATTGATTCCGTTTTGTCGTGAAGTACCTTGTTGCACCAAAGATTGCTACTAAAATGGAGTAGATCATAATAACTCACTACATTAGACACTACATGGATAGAAAAAAACTTTTTTGGAAAAGCTTAACAAAAAAGCTTAATTTCCCCTTGATTTAACCTGAAGATAATTAAAACACTAAATGTAAATGTTCATTTGTGTCAAATGGTGTAAGTGAACTGTAAAAATAGCACAGAGGACTTTGAACTTCAGATCAGAGAGCTACTCATCATATGTGTTTATGGAGATGCACACAAGGATGTAAATGTGAGAAGGAAATAATGAGCTTTTGCATAGAGGAGCTGCAACTGGCATGAATGGGAGTCACCTGAATACCAAGAAAATCTAACACCTATATCAGAAAAAAGCAGAATGTAGTTTTTTTCAAAATGCCCCAAAATCCACCTCAGACAATAACAAGTGTGTAAACTCCAAGTGTGCAAATGGAGCTGAGAAAGCTCTGTCCTGAACCCCTTAGAACCCCCTAGAACCCCCTATAATCCCCTAGTCAGCCATGTCTATAGTCCAGAAGGGCTCAGTGTCTGATGTCTGAATGCCAACACTGGAACGCCGGGACTTTGGGGTCTCGCTGTCCCTCCTCCCGAGTGAGCTCTGCTCGCTCAGAAGACACTCCAGACTGATGTGCTCCACACCAGCAGAGTCACCCAAAGGATGGTCAGAGGCAATGATGTCCTGTCTGGATGGCCCTGAATCCAGAGAGGTGACCGACGGCTGCCTGTGGACAGAAGCAGGACCCGAGAGGGGTGGGTTGGCAGGGAGATGAACTTCCAGGAGGCTGCATGTGTCCAGGATGTGAAGAGGAGCAGAACTGGCTGCAAGGTCGCTTTGCTTAGAGCCAACTGGATGCAACAGGGGTTTCGTGGATACGTGAAGGTGCGGGTACCTGCTGTGGTCTGCCATGGTGGAATGGGCGGAGGTGGGTATGGTAGATGTGGAGAACGTGTGTTCGTAGCTGGCTGGTAGCTGGTGGCCCTGGCTGGGATGGGAATGACGAAGGTTGACAGGGATGCTAGCTCCATATGCTGATTGTGGAGATGAGGTAAAGCACGGTGGTTGTAGACAGGAGGACCTGGGGCTGGGTGCATGATGGAAGTGATCTACCAAGTGGCAGTTCTCTGTCTCGGCCGGCTGGCGCATCGCCGCCCCCCTGGCCTGGCTGGTGTTCCCGTGGGCCCCGCCGAAGCTCCACACCCCCCCGGCGTGGTGGCTCAGCGGCTCGTGGTGCAGGTGTAGGCCGGCCGCCACGTTGTAGGCCATGCTGCTGCTGGTGGAGGGGTTGGAGACCACATGCACCCCATAGGGGTAGGTGGAGAGGGTTGAGGTGTAGTGCTGCACGGCTACATGGGCCTGCAGGAAGTGCATCATGTGGTGGAGCTCCTTGGTCAACTGGGCCACTTCCTGGTTCAGGAGACTCATCTATTACAGGGAAAAAAAGACACAGTATGGTACATGAAAACAAGAAGACCTTGGCCTGTTAGCGGGACATGAACATTGAGGACTGGGTAGATTGATTATCTGCTTAGAATGCATGGGGAAAGATCCATTCTAGCTGACTCTGATGGATTCACTACTGTCTGGGGAATTACAGCCTCCAAATACCTATAAGGAACATAGCGCAACACTGTTTCAGTAATGAGAAACGTTCCCATGTGTCATGGGGGTTGCATAAAAGATGACGAGGCTGCTGGTGTTTATGCATCGAAGTATATCATATTGTACATATTGCTGTTCTGCTGAACTTCTAATTTTCTCTATAAAAACACATTGAATAAGACTGCGAGACTTATTTCTCCAGTAACCCAGCCTTCGCCATCAGATTTCTTCTTGCTCCTACTTTATGGAGTTATACCTCCGTTTCCCAGACACTCTACCATGCCCATCCGCTGCCTCTATTCCCTGTTACACCTGCCGATCTGAAACTATGTCAGGAGAGGCCTGTTTTTAGCTACACAAAGCCCCAGAGATGGAAGAAAGAAAGAAAGAAATAGACAGAGAAAAGGAGATAGGAAAATGAGACTAGAAGGAGTTTTTTAAGGATCCCTGTGTCAGCACTCCCGCTGAGTTTTGGCTGTATTGCAGGAGAATCCTGTGTACTAGACAGTTCCTCATTCCCATCAAACATAAACTCCCGGGGCCACAGCAGAATTTGATCATTCAAAAATCTGTCATTCAGTAGAGACTTCAAGAATTCCCCTTTTAATCAATTTATTACATGAACTTATTAATTATGATTCAAGTTGTTCTTATATCAATTACCGATCAAAATCTAAAGTAATAACCGGTGAACACAATTTCAGAATTTTGCTGTTGCAGCTTTCAGAATAGCACATTATTCCATTACCTTTCTTTGGCCGTTAATTGTTTAGTATCATACTAAATCACTGTAAATTGTAGATATTTTGAATGTGTTTTGGTGATGAAATTGGATAAAGTTTGCTGTCGCCACCTCCCCCAGGTCGACAGTCTTTATTATTGCCACCCGAGCCCCCCCCAGTCCCACCAGTTGACATATTTTCAACCCCCCCCAATTCTTTTCCTTGTAGAGGTACCTCTCACACTATATAAAGTTTGAGATCCCTGTTTTAGGGGACCCTCCCGTGCCCCCACACACCTCTTTGTTCAGCTGGCACACGCTCTGCCTCACCTCCTCGGTCTCCAAAAGCAGAGTGGCGGTTACCTGGCTGCTGTCTGCTGAGAAAGACGGGGTTAGGGGTCGGGGAGGGGGGGTGATCAGTGTACATTATTGGCTGGTTCATATGACGCTTTAAGGAAGCTTCAGGAAGTCCATTAGTTTCAGGCACTTCATATCTCTATCTATATTAGTGATGGGACATGACGCTTCAAGTGTTCCTCACCCAGAATGCACTGCTCTGAGCTGCAGCTCTACACTATTGCTGCGCTCCAGACAACTCAGAACCCGAAAATGTCCGACCTCCTATTTGAATAAGTACCATGGAAAGGCAGACGGATGTCTGGGAAACGCGGGACAGTTTCACATACCCCGGCTTCACCGAGAAGAAGGTGCTGTGATGTCAGACAACATGCCATCCGCCACAGGAGCCATTACCGTGAACGATAAGTAATTAACTGGAGGCCATAGAGTGATTTTTCCTTTCATACATTGCAATAGAAGCACTATAAATAAGACAAAACCAATTATGTATGTAGATTAGTGTCCAAATTAATCACAAATATCGCTAATTATCTAGTCATATGGGTAACTTTAGTAGGCCATTAATCTATAGCTTACGGAAATGCTAGCTGTAATCTATAGCTTACAGAAATGAAACTTCTGTGTACATACAGAACTAAATGTGGGATTTTACATTTTGCGGTTATCATACTTACTATTTTGCATACTATTCTCGGTTTACAATTCATAAACTTATTAAATGAAATTTTTTTTATTCAATAATAATAGTTTATTATAAAATCATATTAAGACGGTCAGTCGTATCGATTGTTTACATTTGGTGTCATGGCTCATTGCAAGGCTGTAGCTCAAAAGTTGACCTGGAAGAGTTTTTGACCTGGAAATTCCGACCTCCAACTTCACCGAACACAGCATATGTCTTTATCTCCTGGTGGCAGCACTTTATGCTGCGTGATGAATAATCAAAGGCAACCTGGGCTGGAGTAGCTGCAGGGTTCAGCATTCACCTGGAGGTCGATTACTGCTGATCCTGGCGCCGTTCCTCTCCACGTTGAAGTGAAACGTCCGCCCGTTGTCTTCAATGCCGTCCACGACTCTGCGCAGGGGGCATGGAAATCGCATATCCTTAATTAGCTGCGGAAGGCCAGATGAGAAAGCGGCTGGCGGCAGGGGCAGTTCTTTCTGCCGGGGGGGGGGGGGGCTCAGAAGCAGAGGACAGGACATGATGGGACCTCCCCGGGGGGGCGGAGCCCCCCCCGCCGCCCACCCCCTTT
>JAODKE010000101.1:15576074-15593033 GCA_026779605.1 Mormyrus hasselquistii | reverse complement strand
GAGTAGAGCCGCTGCTCCTCCGCATTGAGAGGAGCGAGATGAGGTGGCTCGGGCATCTGCTTAGGATGCCTCCTGGATGCCTCCCTGGTGAGGTGTCCCGGGCATGTCCCACTGGGAGGAGGCCCCGGGGAAGACCCAGGACATGCTGGAAGGACTATGTCTCTCAGCTGGCCTGGGAATGCCTCGGGATTCCCCCAGAGGAGGTGGAGTAAGTCGCCGGGGAGAGGGAAGTCTGGGTTTCACTGCCGAGACTGCTGCCCCCATGATCCAACCTCGGATAAGCGGAAGTCAATGGATGGATGGATGGAATCAGACTCACTGAGACTGAAATATAAAATCCTCGCTGCCTGTGCCTCAGTAACTCGGTGGTGTGGCCGGTTCCTCCTTGATGGGAGAGGGGCAGAGCAGGAGGTATCTGGGGGCATGTTGGGTGTTTTTTGGGTGTATCTGTTGTGTCATGGGATTTCGGAGCAAGAGGAAGGTATGACATTGCAGCTCGGTCACGGAAGCGCCCCATAACCCCACCATCTGCTTGGAGGGAAGACCGGAAGGTCGGCACGCGTCTCCGACAGGTGAGGGGGAGGCGAAGCTCGCTGAGATCCAGGGAGGGGCCAGGTGGGCTGGCCCGAAATGGACTGGCCATCTCGCAGCCAGAGGAGCTGCTCGACAGGATGTGGATCCGGAGCCAAACCCTGGCTGAGCTTGCACTCCATAAGACCATTAGGTAAGAGGCGGTAAGTTCACTACGCAACGTCACAAGTCCCATCTGGCCTAGTGGAGAGCTTTCAAGAAAAAATGTCAAGCATCCTCTCTCCATCCTAGAACACAAATTGGATTCTGTCGTTGTCTGAAATGTCATTTTACAATCTTATTTAAATATGGAAACAGCATTTTAACAGTTATATATTCACAGATACAATAACTGGCTTCTATACGGCTTAAAATAAAATACATCCAGCAGAGCTCCTGCATTAATCGAGAGCAAATGACTGGCAGTCACGAAAAAAAAAAAATGATCTTTTAAAGGCATCAGGATAGTCATCACCACATCATTTTAAATTTATATATTTTTCATTTTTAAAGCACCTAAAATAACTGCGTAATCCAGCTTGGTGTTTGCTGACACGCCCCTGACCCCATGGTCCTGACACATCTCATGGACGTGTCATATCAGAGGGGTTTTGCTGCACAGCTTCTGAGGACCAGTCATTAAAGCATCCTCAGCAACCTCAGACTAGTTTTCACTTATCTAAGCCCATGTGCCCCTGCAAATAGATAATAAATATTCGCTGTATGAGAAAATGGTCAGTGGTCAGTTTGTGAGCCTTTGTTTAGGAAATCACACATTTGGAGAACATGGAAAGTAGGTGTTAGAGAACTTCAGCAGCAAAATACATGGAAGGCGGCATGTTATTAGCAGCACAATGAAAGGGATGAACAGGGCAATGAAGCTCTTCTTAAAGGCACACTGACAGCTACAGTGACATCAGCAATGATGTAATCACAATCCGCACGCCTACCAGCTGCACGCAGTCCTGAGTTTAGGCACATTAATAGCAATGATTATGGAATGGTAGCCATACTGCTCCTTCAGTGAACTGGGCAATGATATTAATGCCCAGGAGTTCTGATGCATTATATGTGAGAACATTTTGTGTTTTTGTTGAATAAAGTGGCATCTAAGGAGGCTAAAATAATAGGCACTTGCATGTCTTGCTATTGGACTTGGATTCATGCGGTGGGATAAGTTAATTCATAACTGCATCAAATAAATAAGCACAGAGAGACCATTCAATGCATTCTGAGTATGGTAATTACCTTGAGTTGTTGCTGCAAAATAATTTGCAGGAATCGATAAACTACAAAACTGATAGCATGAAAGTACTTACTAAGTGACTACAATAGTTATTGATAGTAACACTCATCATCTTTACGTAATACGTAAAGTAGGCCCACACGCGCCTCTTGTAGAGTGTGATACATGCTGTGGACTTCTGGCCTTTACTCACGCTGCTTAGTTTGACCTCGCTCTTGCTTCTTCTGGAGAACTGACTGGTCAGTTGGTAGATCACAGTGCGTCCCCTCCTCCTGGCCTCCGTGAAGTGCGAGCTGTTGGTCTTCCTGCTCCGTTTCTTGTCTTCTGCCAAAAGAACGGGAGGGAGACGTCTGATCGAGGGGTGCTGGAGAAGCGCCCTGCCCTAACTAACAGGCCCAAGTCCTCCAGCTCAAACAAAGTGCTCATTTGTTAGATTTCACCCAGAGAATGTCATGGCTATCGATTAAATTGCCCTTTTGTGTCACGTAGTCGTCAATAGCCCGTACCGTTTCCCAAGCTTCTGCTCCCAATCTCCTACCTTCCTTCTGGCTGCCATGGTGACTTTTTCCATGCGTGTCTGTAATATCCTTGAAGGAGAACAGAAACAGCACCATCTCCCCTTTCTCATTCTTGATGGGCACGATATCCAGCAAACACCAGAAAGGGCTCCCTGGGTGGGTTAAAGGATAGAAGCTTTGAGATGCAGACAATGGAGCCTGACTGCACCTGATGGCCAGTTTAAACCGTGCAGATACTCTCATTTACTGATAGCGTCAGAGCGACCTGACTGGGGCATGGATGTCTCAAGAAAGGCAAAGTCAGTTGATAAGCACATTCATTCACTTCCCCCTGGCTTTATCCCCAGTCCCGTAATAACTTTGGCTTGACTCTCTGGCCCAGACCCTGATGTCCCAGCTGACGCTTCATCGTAGCCCTTTCCAAGACCAGAAAACATACATTTTGTTTTGTTTTTGCTTACATTGACGCCAAAATTATGGTTTTTTGTTTTCATTCCTTTCCACAGCTTTTCTTAAACGTGTCTCTACTTCTGGA
Source organism: Mormyrus hasselquistii (assembly GCA_026779605.1). NCBI lineage: Eukaryota > Metazoa > Chordata > Actinopteri > Osteoglossiformes > Mormyridae > Mormyrus > Mormyrus hasselquistii. The sequence continues at coordinate 15,590,164 of JAODKE010000101.1, read as the reverse complement.
CCCACATGAAGTGCCTGGTGGCTCTGCTCAGCATCCGCCTCCCGGATACGGTCTTATACCAACTAATCTATTTAACAATCCCCTGTAAAAACATTCATGCTTGTAATAAACAGACCAATTATTCCAAATGATAATCTGCATTCATTGTTTTAAATATCAAAGTCTAAGACCACTGAGCCATGCTATGCAGTATTTTTCAAACACATGACTAATTATAAATGGCATCATTAATTGTTATAAATCACTGTATAAACCGCTGTGCTGAGCATCCCACATTGGTAGATACTACTTCGTTAAGAGTTTTTTCAGAGCAGCCTGGCAGGTAGGGATAGGGCACGTACTCTGGCAGACTCAGACCTGAACCCCTGCCAGCTCATTAAAAGTTTGTTAGAAGGCAGCTACTCCGGTCTCACATCAGAGCTTGTTCTGGTGGAGTAGCCATCACCCCCGAATGGGGACCTTGGGTGACTGCTTGCACGGACCTGCATTAGGTATTGGGGGGGGATTTGCAATAAAGTGAGCGAGGAATAAGGCAAAACCACAATCTTTGACTTTAAGGAGTGTAGATCACACTAATTGCGTTCCAGATAAATCAGTCTGAGGACAAAACTGACTCTTCCCCAGTCAATAATGGGCTCTAAAAATTTGCTGAAATGCCAGTGCGAGAGTAGAACTCTAAACAGTCAGTCCATCTGGATCCACTATCAGTGACACAATATTGCGAACGTTGGCATTCCAGTGAGCGCCATCCAGAGCGAAACAGCCAGCATGGATGGTATGAGAATGGTCATTATTAACGCTATGCTAGCAGAGCCAACCTCAGTTAATAGCGAACAGGGCGGAATCTCTTATGTCGGGATGTTAGAAACCTGCCTAAAGACCTACAGTAATGATTGCGAGTTCGATGGAGGTGGACAGGAGGAATACACTTTGATTTTCAACAATGACAATAGCTAATCGCTTTTCGCCCAGCTCAGCTCTAACATACTGATGTCTAACCTTGGACTTTAATGCATAGGACATGCTGATCATAGCAAAAACCACAAATCTGGTTTTACGTTTTTTTCTTCACCAAAAATTTCTAAAATGAAAATTTATGAAGCAATTTTCAGGGCCACTGTCCCACCCACCTGACCCTCTAACCCAGCGTTTCCCAATCCGGTCCTGGGGGGACCCGCAGTCGTTCCATGTTTTTGCTCCCTCCCAGCTCCCTGCCAGGCAGTCCATATTTTTGCTTCCTCATAGGGAGCAAAAACGTGGACTGTCTGTGGGTCCCCGAGGACCAGATTGGGAAACACCGAACCTGCTTCAGTGGTAACGATGAGCCCTTACCATTCTTTTTGTAGAATTTCACCTCAGTCTGGAATTCTTCTCTCCCCTCAAGGGCCTTCTGCATCTGTTGTGCTACATGCTCGCTGGTCTCTGGCCCGTACAGGAAGCGGCAGCTGCAGTTCTTTTGCATGACCTCTGTCCGCACAAAGCCCGTGAGCTCACAGAAGCCATCCGAACAGTAAACAATGGGGTAGCCGCGGTGACCCTGGGCGTTGCCCAGCAGGAAGTTGCTGTCTGTGAATGTCAAGGAGAGAGAGAATGTTTAAAACCATGCTTGGATATGTGAGGCTGTTCATGCATTTTAAATATTTGCCTTTCCTTGAGATTAGCCAATTTTCTTCAAATTACAAAATACCGTCGAAATATATGCTGTGCATTTAAAGAAAATATACAAGCACGGAAATCATTTGAAATGGCACCAAAGTAATCTCTGTATCACATTCTGACCTGAATCAGAAATGCTGCAACTGACATTCTTGCTTTAAGTCAAAGATCAGCAATATCAACTGATGTAATTTGCAAGTCAGTTTTGCAGGAGGTCATGATAGTAGAAAATGTAAAATTCATCGCTAAAAACTATTTCAGACGCCACTTCTGTTGCAAGTTTGTGTGGGTGTCCCTGGGGCTTTCAGCATGCAATCACAGCCAAAAGACAAGCTGAAGGCTCTTCGTTAATTAATTAATTAATCAAGTGTGTGACTGTGTGATTACGAGTATCCGGCGATGGAATATGACCTCATTCAGGGTGGACCCTGTTTTATATCTTTTACTTGTTGTTATTGGTTTTGGGTCACTGCAGCTGTAATTGCACTGCTGGTTGCTGGTATGAGACGGATGGGTGAATTTATAACAGCTCCTTATCCCTCTCCTGAGCAACCAAGGTTAAAAATAATCGTCCAGTTACAGTCTTACACACTATACTATATAACTGTATGAAGTGTGTCAGGTTACTGAGCTCTGAACGGAAGCAACATTCAAACAGATAGTTAACAAAAACGGATCTGATGTTTTAGTAAGGTTTTCTCGGCACATTTTCCATGCACATTTTAATTAGTATAATTATGCTTGATTTTAATTAGTATAATTATGTGACAGAGATACTTTAAACACTAAATTAAATTTCCTGTATAATTAAAATGTAAAAATTGCACTAGTGAAAGACATAGTTAAATCAAACATTTTTAACAAGCGCATGACTAATAAACCCATTTTAATAATAAACCACTGAGTGAGACTGACTGGATCAGAATACGGTCAGAGTAGTGGAAGTTCAGAGGAGCACAGCCCAGAAGGTCTCTGACTGCCCCGCGCTCCATGACCGCACTTGTGTTTCAAAATATTTACGTTTTCCGTTTTACTTTGCTATTCATGACACACGGCCAGGTGTCAAGGTCGCGGCAACCTTAGCACAGTCTGATCATACTCCAGTCAAACTGGTACAGATATGAAGAGATTCACTCAAATGAACGGGCAGAAGATGTGATAAACCAAACAGTAAGACTGCCTGTGCTCTGCGGCAGCATCGCGTCAAGGCTGGTCATTTTGTGAAGACTCACGGTCTATTCCCCTCGGTCTTAAGTGTTAACAAATTCTATTTCCAGATCATTCAAGTCTGAGCACCACAGCATTCTGGGGCATCACATTTGTGGTGTGTCGAATTCATTCTGTCCTTCTGTTTTATAGACCACTTGCTCTTAATCATGTACTAAACATATAACAAGTGTATTTTATGTGTTAAATCTTTGATGCACAAACATAGGCATACTCTTTTTTCCTCCCTCTCTGTCATGTTTTTTATAAGCTATTACTGCTATTTTGATAGGAGAAATATAGCAAGGAGATGGAGAAACAGATGTGACTCTCTGAAATAACTGGCTCTGGGCCATCTGGTTACCTCTGTGTCGCTTTGGAAGAAATAGCCTGCAGAAAGGAATATATTCTGCATTTGTATTTTCAAAACAATGATTCTCTGATTAAATTTGTACTTTCACAAAAGTTGAGCAGAAAAAACCCTTGCAACCTGTCTGTACAGTATTGTATATTTCATAAAATGATCGTGTGACTGGGCTGAGGAGAATTTGAGTCTGCTCATTTATTTTGCCATCAAGAGAGTTTGTCAGGGTTGGTGTCTGTCTGGCCCTGTCCTAGTTGTTTTGTTCCCATTTGCCCAGCAGGTGTCGCTGGCCATTCTGTTCCATTTGTCCTGTAAGCCTTACTCCCTAGTGTGTTTCCCTGTCACCTGGGCTGCCATGTAGCTTAATGGGCTGAGTGCGTAGCTTTAAAGCTGTCATCCCTCCATTCAAGGGTGCAAGGCTGGTCAGATTCACCTTTTGTTTACTGTATTGGGTTTTGTCTTATCCTTGCCTTGGATTTTCCAGAAATGGGGTAGGCCTCGGGCCAGCCTTGAAACCCATGACTAGAGGGGTGACAGCTTCAGAGCCACTCACTCAATCAAGCGAGATACATGGCAACCTGGGGAATAGGGAAACACACTAGGGAGTCAGGACTAAGGGATCAGGATGGCCAGTGACACCTGCTGGCCAAATGGGAACAAAACAAATGGGACAGGGCCAGATGGGCATTGATTCTGACAGAGTTGAACTTCATTCATAACCCGCTTCTAAATCTTGTATTAAGCCACAACTAAGGTTAAGAACCTGCCTAAACTCTCAGTGTTGCAGAGTGTCTACAAACATGCTTTCTCTTAAATCTGCACCCAACTCACCATCGGCAAGGACTGAAAAGGAAGCTCTTGGACCCTTGATAAATTTAAGCAGAATCAGTGTAGAGCAGAATCAGGAGCAATTATATGGTTTGACCCTTAGGGTGCTCCTACCACTGAAGAAATACGGTACATCTCCCCCACTTTCCCCACAATAAGCTGGGGGATATTTGTAAGACAAAAACGGGACTGATTGCTAAATGGTTTTGGAAAAGAATGTATTTTCTAAAATAACTATTCTCTGTATGTTCTTCATCATAGCAGCTCAAGGCCATGAGGTGGAGGACAGCAATCCATGCCAGCTTTGACCTTCATACACTGAACAGAGAGACACTACAAGGGCACTTATTGGCCAACTAACTCTCTGACCCCCACCTGCGTGGGCTGGGAAAGCTCCCATTGGAACTCAGAAGAGTGGGCTTTGTATTAATTAGCTTAATTGCTAATGCCCCTTATTCCCCAAAGCAGGTAAACATTGCAGGGCGAGGGAATAGGAGGACTTTAGGGAAGAGCGGTTGATTTGCCTTCTAGATTATTAACTCCAGCTTTTATTAAACTAGCAGCAAAGTACTGGGGAAATTCTGTACATCTATGCATTTTAAAGTTACGGTACGCTATGAAACAGCACGGTACTCCACTTTGAGCATTTAGAATGGGAGATGATAGGAAGTGCGGAGGTCACTGTGTCTGCGTGTTACAGCAAATCACCTCAGGTAGATGGCGGTTAGACTTACGATGCTGAGCCCAAAGAATCCAGAAGAATAAAAGCGCAAAATGGTCTAAAACGTTAACTTGCCTCTTCCAAATACTTTTATTTATCTGTGTCCTGTTTTAAATTTTTTTATCTTAAACTCTTCTTTTTCTTATACATTAGCTATGTGTACAGTGGTTTGCTGCCGTCTTATTTAAGTTTGCGGCTGTAAAACGGAAATTCCAACCCAGGATATTGTACATCCATCCATCCATCCATCCATCCATCTATCCTTCTTTCTTTCTTTCTTACAATGTTTAAACAGCTGGCATACTGGGCTATTAAAACCAGACCGGCTCTCGCTGTCACCCCTGAATGTGGCGTACAGGCGTACACTGAAGGACAGCCAACGGGCTGCTTCCGCAAATTTTCCGGCTTTCTCGTTTAATCTGCCTCCCCTGACAGGCGGTGAGTCACCAGGGACGCCAAAGGGGAGGGCAAAGAGAGCCACTCAGGACCACGGTCACACGAGCAACCGAATCCATGACCTGGACGACAGCATGGAAGACCTGGCCATGATGTTACGCTGGTTTCCTCAGCCGAAATTTGTGAATTAAGCAGATCAGTTCAACCCCAGTGATTAGCACTGAATTCCAGTACCAAGGTCTCAATTTGTATCTGGCTTTGAGGACACAGGGGTATGAGAATAGTATGTAGGCAAACATGATCATACCTTGAAATCTACTAAAACAAACACCCAATATCTACTTATCCAAAATTCAGAACTGCTTATGCAGTACAGAGTCAGAGTGAGCGTGAGTGACACTTATCCCAGGAAGAGAAGGAAAGGGCAGGGTCACCCTGGATGGGATGCCAGTCCATCACAGGGCACAGGGCAGGGACACCCTGGACGGGATGCCAGTCCATCACAGGGCACAGGGCAGGGACACCCTGGACGGGATGCCAGTCCATCACAGGGCACAGGGCAGGGACACCCTGGATGGGATGCCAGTCCATCACAGGATATACACTAAGGGCAAGTGTGACACAAATATTTTCCTTTCTGCGTGTTTTGTGGACTGCGGGAGAAAACCATGGAGCTCAGCAGAAACTTCAAACTCCACACGCCGGCAATGGAGGCGGGATCCAAAGCAGCAGCGATGGAGGAGTGAGATAACAGTTACTACTGAGCCAGCATGGCCCTCAGATACCTGACATGTGAAATGAGAAACATGGGAAAAAGAACCAATTTGCATACAACATATTACCCTGGAGTCTTTTAATTATCACAGAATCTGTTGGTGTGAAAATGGCTAAAGTGCTGGATAGATCTATTCTCTCCATCCTACAGTGTAATGAGTAAACAAATGCCTTGCATGACTAGTCCAGACAACTGGGAACTTGTATTCATGGTCCATTGGTAGACATTTTCAGGCAGTGTCTGCTGGATAATGCATTCCTGATTGCGACGACAGCATTATAATTGATCGAATCTTGTTGTCAGGGTAGGAATTATGCAGGAAGCGAATGCAATTCTGGACAGGTCAGTATATCTCACAGCTGCGTCATGGTTCACAGCCACCATTCCCATATAATGCTGAGGGAAATATCTGACACCGACAAGAAATCATGCTACTTCTTAAAATATTGTACCATATAAAAGGAAGAAACTCTATTTAGTCCAGAGTAGCAACAGCAGGACGAGAGTCACAGCAACAGCATGGGGCTGGAATTGAGTGATCTGTTTTATGGCAATGAAGATTGATTATTAGGCTTGTTCCCACAGGTACCCCAGCTGGTCGGGACCAATTGGCATTTTGGGGTTTTTTAGTGTCACCTCCATGATTGAGGGGGGCTCGCTGGAGGGACACCATGGCAGATTTAAAATTAGGGAGGGGCTGGAGCTGTTGCTTTTTTCTCTGTAGCTTCTGCCCATTGTGTTTGTTTGCTTTTTTTTTTAAAGAGACACCGCCCTCATTCTGCTGGGTTTTTTTTGTCACCCAGATTTACATGTTGCCTGTCTCTCCTATCCTTCTCTGAGCCATAATCACATTATTATAACTAGGTGCAGGGAGACCAGCTGGCACCGGATACCGGCCCAAAAAGACAACAAAAAAGACAGGGAAATTACACCCAGGCTAGAAATGAAAAACACTTTAACTTCTGATGCAAAAAAAAATGTACTTGTCTTCAAAGTGCTTGATTATATAACTAATTCATTGGTGACAAATGGTGCGATTAGCCCCAGCAGCGAGGGCAAGGGGACCACTGGGTGCCCTGTGCAAGGAGCACTGCACTAAACACATCCGTAACACACATCTCTGGGAGTGTGTCGCTCTGTCTGGGCGGGGAGGAAAAGCCACAGCCAGCCTTTGGAGAGCAGCCTTCGTCGGAAACTTGGTGGTAGCCAAAGGAAGAGGGCAACTGTCCAAAGATAACACAATTACGAGTATAAAGGAATAAAAGTTTGACTAGTAGGAATCCTATGATGAATGTAAGATCAGCCAGTGGAATAAGGCTATTTAATATTGAAAGGTTAACAGACCAGACCGTCTCACTTATTCAGCTGAATCCAAAGTATTTGTACACACTGCATTTCTGTCACCCTTTTCACAGACAAATATATATGCCTAAGAACATAGGTTGACTAAGGACACTCGATATGCTCTGAGACATATATAAAGCACAACGCAGACGGTGAATGTGTACGACCACATCTAGAAGTATTATGTCACAAATAGTTATGTTTGTCCCAGCAAAGTACTATATGAATACACACATTAAACTGTAAGTGACAATACTCTGCTGTTAAAGTTATTCTCCGCTCTACGGTACACATAATCCTAACATGTGCTTCACAGCAGCTCCAGCTCTGTGTGTGTTCCATCCCTTCTGTTTCCCCAGTCACCACTGAAGGCCCTGGACCTTTTCCCAGCTCCTTCATATGCTTAAGACAGCAGTAGTTCCCGTCCTCCAGCCATCTGAACCTGCTTTCTCCGGGACCTCTTACCATCACTCCAGCCCTGCCCTTTTTCCGACTGAATCCTCACAATGGCTGCATCGGGATGCAAGACGGAGTCAGTGCCCAACTTGCCGGCAGGCGCAACATGATTTGTGTAGCTCGCAGGTTTCCCTTCAGACTCTGGCACACGGCTTCCAGAAATGCCTTTCACAGCATCACGTCACAATGGAGTGCCAAAGAAAGTTGCATTAAATAACATTTTTTTGCTTGTGTTTTGGGCTTTGTAGGGCAAATGAATTAGTCGTGATTGTGCTTGTTACTACATGTGTGCGTCCAGCTATCATCCATCAATACCTGCTTTTCTAGCTGATATATATCTGATATATATCTTCAGGCTCATACAATTTTTAGCAGATCTTTAATTACCAGAAGTGCAAATGTTTGCCATCGCCATCTGACACGTGTCAAAGATCTTTTTGTAAATTTGAAAACATAGCGACAATTTTTGAGACGGTTTTGTTATGCAGAAATTCACGAGAAATGGAAAAGCAGTATAAAAATCATTACTTAACATCGGACTTGAATTTGTTTTAGGTAATATTCTGTATTATGTAATGTTTTTCCGAAAACTTCTACTTGAGCATGAAAGCATGAACCTGGGGGTGCTATGTGAGTCAGCAGGTTTGGACTCTGTGATCAGAAGGTTGTTGATTCAAATCCCATGGCCAACAGAGTGATTTCACCTTGGAGTCTTTGAGCAAGGACCTTAACCCTAATTTCTCCAGGAACTGGTTTACCCATGCAGTATCAATAGGATGTCGCTATGAATGAAGCTAAATATCTGCTTATTTAGTATCAATAGGGTGTCGCTATGAATGAAGCTAAATATCTGCTTAATAAATAAATATGAATAGAACACATTAAAAAATATATATATATGATAAAGAGAAACAAATGATTTATTCTACGAAATTCATTTCAAGATGCTCTGAGTGGAAATAATGTAAGAGTCTCGGAAGTCAGTGACACCAGATGGGCTATTCTAAAATAAATAAATTATTTCTCATAAGGAAAGTTTGGCTAAATCTGTTGGACTGATCTCATTTCTATGTTTAGGAGAAATGAGCAAAACCAGACATGACAATTTCCTGTCTACTAGAATACAATCTGTATATAACTGACTTACAGGACATAAATTCACTCACCAATCTTCCAATATTTTTTTAAATTGTACTCCTTATACACGGCAAATAATATGTTACTTAAATTTGTAGGTATTTATAAAAATAATATGGAAAAAATAAAGCCATTCGCTTTATTAGGAATAACCAGCTAGTACTGTATGAGGTAGGATTCACTTTTGGCCCCAGAATCACACAGATGACTCATGCATTCAGATAAGTCTTTCCTTACACCATTCTTGCAGTTATTTTTTGTACCTGTGGCCTTCCAGTTTGCTTCATTGAGTCTGGCTATTCTACTCTGACCTCTCTCATTAAAAGGTGTTTTCAGCCACAAAAAAACCCCATCGACTAAATGTTTTTTGTCCGCCGCATCGTTCTTTGTAAACTCTAGACACAGTAGCGAGTGAAAATCCCAGGGGGAGAGAGGACATTTCCGAGATGCTGCAGCCACCACATCAGGCACCAATAATCATATTAGGTTCAAGATCAGTTAGATCACATGGCTTAGCTGTCCTAATTCTTAGCCAAAAGAGTAACTGAACCTTCTGACCCTGTCTGTGTGCTGGTCGTATTGAGTTGCAGCCACATGATTCAGTGTTGGGTGGAGCATTAACAAGCAGGTGCTAACAACCAGGTAAACATCATAAACTGGCCTGTGAGTGTAAGTTCTGCCGTGGGCCTCTAAATAGCATAGCCGTTCAAGAAAATAGGAACAATAAGCAAGACTCTAGAGCAAAAACTGGGGAAGAAGAGAACTGTGAACCACTGGCTGAGTATGGACTCTTCGCAGAGTCTCGATTCCCAGCTGGCCCAAAAGAAGTACAATCGGGCGCTTTTGATCGCACATACCCACTGCCACCTGCTCTCCCATGGCAGGACTCTCTAAGAGCACCAGGTGGCCACATGATCCAAGGAGAGTGACACTCGAGCTCTGCAGACCTTCAAATGTCCACAAGTAGGGGATGTCTATAGGGGAATAGGAGTAAGGTAAAAGCCTGTTGCTTTTACCTTTCAGTAACATTTAGCAGCAGGGCAAGCTTGGTGCTCGGCTAAAGGCAAGATTAAGAGACATCATAATAAACAACTTATTATTACAGTCAACAATTTAATATATTAATACATAACGTGTGTTTCTGTTTGTTCCTCACACCAAAATCTATGGTCCTGAGCATCTTGAAAGTATATAGTAAGCAAATCAAACAGCACAGTAATATCTGATAGGAACAGAAAGGTAATACAACGCTGACAGATGAAGACTGCCCCGAGTTTACGTTTCCATAGAGATGCTGATAATTAAGATAGTTGCAGACTGTGCGGCAAGGTGATTTAAAAATAGGAAAACCTTGTCTGAAACAGGTACCTTTATTTTTGTTTAATGTCCAGCTCCTCGTGCCATTAGCACAACCTCAGTGCCTATGAAGTGTCTTAATTAGCAAAATCTTGTCTCTTGTAACTTTAATTGATACGATGAATCCAAACTGCTTTGTGCGTTCAAATTGAATTATAGCTTGTATTGTAGAAGGACTGGAGAAATCCCCACCTCTTCCAGGGTGTCTCCTGCCCTGTGAGCTGGGCTTCCGCTGACGGGCTCTAAAGCTCACCATGACTCTTTAAGCTAGGGGTGTCAAACTCCGGTCCTGGGGGGGGGGCCTTGGGTAGCTTAGTTCTTTCCCTGTTCTCGCACAAATGATTCAGCTCAAGTGCTGTGTGGCCTTGGCCATATTGGATCCTATTAATAAATGTAGTGCATCAGGACCAGCACAAGGGGCTGAATCGGGTCTTTTAAATGAGGGGAATCTCATAAATGTGCAGGACTCCGGCCCCCCAGGAGTGGAGTTTGACACCCCTGCTTTAAGCAGTTCTGAAAGATGGAGGAAGATGGAGTAGAATCCATTCCATAGGATAGCCGTTTGTTTTAAGATTGATTTATATAATATTTCAATCATAAATAAAATCAAGAAAACAGGCATGTACCTTAATATATGCTATTCTTTTAAGGTGATCCTCACATATTGTTTGCATGGCAAAATTATTAGTTATTGCTTGTGGATTTACAGTGGCTTGAAAAGACCATGGATTTTAAAAAGGTGTCAACCTAAACATTTTCCAGTAGACAGTGAACTACAGCCAAGTAAACACTTGCACTATTGGGGCATAAGGCTTCAACAATGACTTTACTCACTTTAGAATAAATAATGACCAACATCACATTATTTTCTAGAAAATGTTCTCCTCTTTGCTAAGATATACTATTAGATATTGCACAGCCGTATTTCATCAAGAACTTCTTTGTTATGCATTAATTAAATATTAAATATTAAATATTGCTTTAATGACAATGGTCACCAGCCCCTACTTTTCCCATAATAAAATACTTAACGCATAATATACATCATATGCTTCTTATTTAGTTTTAAAGTTATTAGCCCATTTATTTATTCCAATGCACACTGAAGGTACAGGTTGTAATTAGTAATAATTATATGGAAATACATAATCTGAAAATGCAGGTGGTGTGAATCGTCCCCCACAGTCAACTGCTCAAAGAAAACTATAGGAAACGCCTCTTTCTCATGTTGTATTACAGTTATTATACCAGGTGTTACATCCTTTCTGCTATGATTAGACACCAGGAATGTGACAGTAATTGAACATGAAGCGAACAAACCAACACTGAAAAAGTTCACTCCAGTTCACTCCAAAACTGCTGGGAGTTGCTAGTTTTGGAGACATTATCCATATAAACGTCGAGCTTCCCTTAAATGTAACGGGAGTGAACGGCATTCTTTCTGTGGTGATTAAAGCGCTGTAAAAATACATTTGATTCAACAGCAATGTCTCTTACCAGAAATCATGACCCAGTTACTCAAAATAGCCCACAGACTTTGTAGTGAGCAGTTTAATGTGCTATTTTCTTCTACCAAACTCCACACACTGATTCTATCAATTCTATCAGTGTGCAGAACATACAAGCACCCTGGTGTTATCTTTCAGGCAGTGATCCTATTGGTGCGTGGAGTTCAGCAGAAGAAAATAGTTCCTACATGAAACTGATCGCTACAAAGTGTATAGATTATCTTCCATAACTGGGTCATGATTTCTGAGAGACAATGCTGTTAGATTTTTCAAATGTATCTTTCTGGCCCTTTAATCACCGCAGAAGGAATGCCCGCAATAGCACGAAAGCCTCACTAAAACCTACATTTTTTCAATTTTGGGGTGCACTGCCCCTTTAACTAAAATTCACCCGTAAAGACAGCCGCAAACGCAGGAGATGTACAGTAGTTACTATTAACTATAAATGCCGAACCAATATCTCCTTACACCTGAAATAGCCAATTTTTGTAGTGATTGTCAAGATCAAGCACAAATCGTGAACAGGCCTGAATAACCATTGCACATCGTTGTCTGTGTACAGTACATCAACAATCTGTGATTGAAAACCACCTGGTTTGCTTTTGTTATAACATATCACAGCCGGAAAACCAAATATGGAATATGAGGTTAACTTTATTGTGATGTTAACAAGAATGTTTTTGTAATATATTCTAAGATTGAAGTAGAATTTTACGAGCTATGTTCACCGCTCTGTGTTCACAGAAGTGTGCTCAATATCCAGATTATTGCAGAAGATAACAAGCTGTGCAGTTACACTGCTGAAAAATACCCATTGTCTAGTGATGTCATAGCCACTGTGACGTTGTAGCACAATGCATTACTCGCGTGTTTGCAGTGATGCTGGGGTAAACAAACCTACTGCACTGTCTGTCATATAAAGTATAGTACGTACAATTGTGTACAGTACATATCACAAGATAATGATAAGCAGCTACGTTACCGGTTTATGTATTTTCTGTACTGTCATTGTTATTTAGGCTATGTCATATAGCCTGTGTGTGTAGTGAGCTATACCATCTAGGTTTGTGTAAGTATACTTCAGGATGTTCCCACAATGAGAAAATTGCCTAACGACACACATTTGATAGAACATATTCCTGCCTGATAGCTGTATTAATTCTCATAAGAGAAACTACAAGCAGTTTGTCTACGTTACATTGGCTGTGTATCTATCACATAATTCCTGCTTTTACTATATGTTATTATTACCTTTATTTTTATATATTATTTGATATGTTTTGCTCCCAGAGTCGTAAAAACATACTAAGGTGAGCTGGAATTGCTGAAGTGTGCAATGGTGTCCCGTCCTGGGATTTTCTCTGTCTGTAGTCTGTGGAACCTTGTGACCCTGCTTGGCAAAAGTATAGAAGTATGGAAGATGGATGGAGCTGAAGTTTCATGTGAGGTCAGTTATTAATGATCTCCTTCATTTTATGAAAAAGCTCTTTTTCATTTTAAAACAATTTGGGACTGTCAGAGTTACAAGGAGGTAAAACACTCGGTGCCCAAATTGCAGGTGCATCTATTATAGTTTCAAAAATGAAATAATGCCAAACATGGACAAACTGTCTTAGGAGAGAGTAACAGTGGTCATAAGCAGAGATGGAGAGTTCAGGTCCAGAAAGTACAAATCCAGACCAAGGTTTTCTTTCAACCAACCAGTTCAGTATAAAGAATCACAGTCACAGAGTCATCTGTTGGTTGCTTGGAACAAAACCTTGGCCTGGACCTGAACTCTCCACCTCTGGTCATAAGCTAATTGAAAATGATAAAGAAACAGGATAGTTGCTAAACACCACAAGAGTACATGTTATAAATGACCACCGAGCTCAATCAGCACCTCTATGACCCAGTCTCAACAAAAACTGTCTGTCAGGAGAATCACAGTCATGAACTCCAGGATAAAATGGCTTCCAGGGGATCCCCAGTTATCAGATCTATAATTCATTGGGCCTTTATTTTAACTTTTTGAGCTGAAAGTATGAAGCCGATTTCAGTCTCCTTCATCCCTACTGTAAATAAAGGAAGGATTTTGTAAGAATGGTCCGATATCCCTACTGCACACAGCTCAGGACGTGTATGACAGCATTCCAAGCAGGACCACAACTGTTCTGTAAGAACTGGCTGGTCCTGCTTCTTAGCAGGTTTCTGATATTGTTCAGGTTTTCATGATATTGTCTGCTTCCAGTCTTGGTATTGAAATATGACTCCATTTGTTGCACAGCAGACTCACACCTCCTGGACTGGGTTTGACTCCAGACTCACACCTCCTGGACTGGGTTTGACTCCAGACTCACACCT
>JAODKE010000101.1:15547670-15565319 GCA_026779605.1 Mormyrus hasselquistii | reverse complement strand
CAAGGTGTGCATGTCGGTGAGGGAGTAGGAGTTGTCGATCTGTCTCTGCGGCGGCGGCTACGGGGCGCGAAGGACGCGCAGGTGGGGGGGGGGGGGGGGGGGGGGGGCAGGACTCCCAGACAGACTGACGAGATCCCCGTGTTTCTCTGTGAAGAGACACTCAAGGTGATTGTGCTTTCTGACAGTCAGAATCAGACACTGCTGGGGAGCCCGTCCTGCGGCAGTACCCTCAGTGACAAACAGCAAGCGAAGCAACAAGGCTTCCGGGGGGGGCGGGAGGAGATTTAAGAAAAGGCCGCATCACCCGGTACTTCGTCATCGTCGCTCTGCCTCGTTGGCCACACATGAGCAGTTCTGAAGGAAGCTTTGACAGCTGTCTGTGAGCGTCACTGCAAATGTCACGACTTGATAAAGCGGTAGGCAGGACAAGCTGAGGGTATTTTAGCTTCAAAACTCGGAGAAAAACCCTGTATGCATGTAGCACACAGGCTAAAGGAATCTCAGCAAATCCACATCCTCAAATCCTCATCTTATCTTACAGAACAACATCCCATAGGAAAGGATCGTGAAACATGAGGCAGGCTGCTTCTTACAATACCATTTTTTCTAAATTATTATAATTAATTTGTTAAATTCTCCATAATATACTGCAATGTTTCCCAATCTGGTTCTCAGGAACCCACAGACAGTTCATAACATGTTGATTATTATGCTGATTGGTTGATTGGCTCTCTCTTACTGCTGTCACTCTCTTACCATAAACCGTTTCACGCTTCAGCTTCAGCTTCAGCAATGCACTGGCTCTGCACATCATCTTATAATGCAGCTCTGTCACAGTCATTAATAGAGCTGAGGACCCAGGATGACAAGCACAATTAACATTGTCAACATACAAAACACCCTTTTGCTTTCCAAACTTGTTGATATGATTCAGTTGACACTGATTGAGTCCTCTTCAGTTGCTTGTAATATTTCTACTGTAGAAGAATTCAGTCTATTCCCTTTTGGCAATGTTTTCAAGGCTAGTCTGACGTCTTCTTGAATCACTGAAGGTGTTTCTATGTATATGATTAGATGTATCTTGGGAGATCATCTGTGTACTACTTCCATCACTGCTTGATCTTCATATCATGTATTATAATTTGCCCATGGATGTCCTTTAGAACACCAACTGGAGGTTGGGATTTCTTTCTAATCTCATGGATCTTCTGAAAATCAGACATTGCTTTCCATTTTTATTACTGTTATCGGTGATGCTGTTGTCTTTTTCTTTATAACTTTATGGAATTTGTGGCTCGATAGAGATTCAATTTAAACTGTATATGTATAAGGCTTCGTCTACTCTGAATGTCATTAAAGTAGTTCTGCTTTTGTTACCTTATACTCTGGCTCCAGCAAGGGGATGGAGTTAATTGGTGATGAAAAAAAGGATAGCTGACTGCTATGTGGACCTTGCATGTCACTCATTTGCTCCTTGGTTTCTCCTACCTACTAAATTTAATTAGCACACGATGCTGACAGTGGGCTTCAGAAGTGTCTCCTCTGACGCTCTACTCACCTGGTGTCATGTTTATGAAACCGGGTCAATGAACAGAACAGGAGGGAACATGTAACCCTGTATGGCTTTCATGCAGGTAGCTAAACAAACATATCTGAACTGGCTTCGCTTCTCCTAGTGCTCAAAACCGATACTGGTGATGATCCAACTGTCATTTACTAATTGTTTCAATGACCTTCCATGGTGCAGCATGCAGGAAACGTGCAGAAACAGTCAAGTACAAGAAAAAGATTGAAAATGATGTGAATACATGAATTCAACAGAATAATAATGTTAAATATTATACTAATTGCCCAGTTTCCGTGCCAACATTTAACAAAAAAATTTGTAAATCATTTTTCTATAAGATATACACAGAATGGAAAACATAATATGACAGAATATTAAGTACAAGAGAAAGAGTCGCTTCCAAGCTGCTGTTTGTTTCTGAGAGAAAGTAAGATGAGAAAGGTCCCCGTTTTTGCTTCTAGGAAATCAAAGGCCTGTCGTATTTGAATGGCTCTGCAAATTTTTCATTGAGTTACACCTTGGAAGGCTGTTGATTATGGTTCAGGTAAGGCAATGCTTCAGAATTAGACAATTAGTATGGCTTTCTGAAGGACCATTGTCACTCTTACTGTGCATTATTTGCGATAGTTCCTTTCATTCTCACACAAAATTAGGTCTCAAACATATCAGATTCCAGATTCAACAGTGGCAACGTTCTTTTTAAAAATATACAACTATCCACTAAATGTAGGTATTATTGTGGGGGTCCTGCCACTCATGTCATAAGATACTGATGCCGCGGAAAGTTTCAGCACTATATGAATGGACAGCAGACACTTATCAAAAGGAGGAATTAAGCTGTGATACTCTCCGATGAGGCATGGATGGATCTTAGCTGTGTCTTTGGAGACAGGGAGGTCACGTTTAAATACTGGTCTCGATCAGGGTAAATGGAGGCGATCTAGCCAAAGCAGATTCAGGAAGTGAGCAGGTTTGGCCCTGGTCTGTTTGGCTTATCACTCCTTCCCCAGGCTGGCTGAAGAGGATTATTAAGGTCAAATTAGTGGCTTTCAAACTATGGTAGCAGTAGTATGCGGAGCCCACCAGTGATACACAAAGGTATCAGGTAATTATTTTTACTGTTGCCACCCCCCCTTCACCCCACCTGCTTCATCATTGGGAAATAAAGAGCCTCGAGCAGTATCTGGTATGTGGTGTAAAGAATCTGAGAACTACTGGTGTTCCATAACCCGGAGAGTGCAATCCGGACCCTGGTGTTTCAATTTGCTACAGGCGCTTACTCCAGCAGGACGGGAAAGAGCCCCAACAGATTGTGGGCTTGGTAATGATGGAGCATTTCCTCCAGAGTCTGCTGGGGACCAGGCAATTTGTCAGGACTGCCAAACCACCTCAACCAAAATGGCCACCAAAATGACAATCAAGAAGGAGGGCAGGGTCTGGGGCTGCACTGACCCCAGTCAGCAACAGACATTCACAGAGAGCCTTGGAGTCTAGGATACCCACCAAAGAGTGGAGACCCCAGTGGGTTCCGAGGAGATCCTCTACACCCGCTGGTGAAGCCCACACCAACTGACCTCGCAGCTCAGTAGACCAAGATAACCTTGCTGTGTGGGACCTCTTAGTCCCTATCCCTTTCCGATCCTCCTGCCAGGAAAGGATGTCACTATCATGCTGGACTCAGCACCCTGACCCTGGTGTAACCTGTGGTCCTGGAGAGGACCTCCACCTTGGGTTATGCTCCCATTGTGTACCTTCATGGATGTGAGACAGGCCTATCTAAATAGACCCATATGGCTGTGCTGGAAGGAGAGCCAAGGATGATAGGTTTACTTCCAATCCAACACTGGGGAGGGAATCTGAGTCCATTTCCTCTGGCTGGACCTATGGAGAGGTGAGGAATTATAATGCTCTGTGTCCCACCTGCCAGAGGATAGCCCTCAACCCCCTCCAGCTCCTCTCTTGCCCCTGCAAATCAACAATGTGGGGGATAGACCAGGTGGGCCCACTGTCATAGTGAGCCGGGGGCCACCAGTACTTTCTAGCACTGGTGGATAATGCCATGCGATGCTGGGAAGCTATGGTGCTAAGGTAGGTGGCCACCACTACCGCTCCCTAGGAACACGGCCAAAGATGCCTGAGAGTAACAGCCGTCACGCTACAGGACTGGGATTAAGAATGTGCAGCAGGTGCAGGGCCGGGCCCTACCCCAGGTCAGGAAGCATATTGCATCAGCCTCCAGAGAGCAGCCCAGAGACCAGGTCCCTCTCCTGACCCCTAATGCTGCCTGAACATTCCTGCCAACCTTCGATGGGATTGGTCAGCTAAGGTCCAAGTAAGAATCGCTTTTCACGCCTCCCTCTGGTTTTCCCTCCTCCCCCACCACGCTATGGCGATCCAGTATCATACAGAAAATCTCTTCTTGCCATCTTGTTGTTCCCCCTGTGTTGTGAGGGATCCCTCCTGCAGTTCAAAGTTAGGTTACTTGCTATCGATTTATAGCCAATTTTGTGTACATTACTGTGGAAAAGTCTTAGGCAGCCAAAGAATGTTTAAATGATTTTTATGTTAGTATAATACTATTCTGCATGTCAAAGTGTGTCAGCTTAGCCATTACAGAACCTCTGCTGAAATCATCTCATATATCTAATCAATATCTCATTGACTTTTTTTTTAACTAATTAAGTTACTTACTAACTGAGCTGGTGGTGAAATTTAATAAATACATGGAATGGCTGGGGTGCCCCTGAAGTGAGGTTTGGGGACGGAAGTGTTGTTTATCTAGGAGTTCCTCTGCTGACAACTAGATATCAGTAACTTTTTGGAGATTAGAAGAAATTTTTTTTTTTGCATTACTCTTAACTTGCTTATGTTTTAATGTTAAATTGTGTTTTTTGTGCACTGACTACCCAGACAAATAGCTTTAAACATTTCTTTTAACTGCCAAAGACCTTTCCACAGTACTGTATACTGTACTGTATGTGTGCTGCCATGGACTGTTTCATAACGTTCCATCTCTATGACCTTGATCAGGGTTACAAAATGGATGAATGGTTCAAATGATTAATAATAACTGAACTTAGATGGGAAAATTCCTCCCCCAGCTCAAAATACATATTTAAGAATTACTGTTATCCTCTTACTGTCCTATTCCTCTCCTTCATTTAAGAGGCTTGTATAGCATTAAGATCTATGGTGTAATGAAGGCAGACAAGGCTAGATAACGGTATACAGTTTTATGGTAAATTAACAGAGCAAATACGCAAAGGTTCTGTTTTAAACCATACTGTACCTATAAGCTTTCTATATCAGAAAGCAACGATCAGGTTCCAAGTCTAAAGTCAAAATTTAATTAAATCATCAGCCAAATGAATCAGTGAAAACCCAATGCTCTAATTTCCCATTTAATTGTAGCAGTCAAATATACTTCTCCATAAGCTCGTTTATCGTTAGGTTTACATGCCGTTTTGGGTAGCTGCAGGCTGATGTGTGCCTCAGCATATTTATCTCACGCCTAGAGGGCAGGTATATTTTTAAATCTCCGACAGTTTCTTTGTTATTGAATTGGAATTATTTTCTGGGATGGGCTTCTGTGTCTACATGTTTTTTAGTTTTGCGGAATCTCCTGCCAGAATTGCAGACTTTGAGGAAAAAAAAAACTTACGATGACGGACAGACAAAATAAAACGCCAGATTTTTTAAGTTAGCCAGCTTAAAAATAAGTTGATATTAAAGATAAGTCAGTATTAATGTTCCATCGGTTATAGTGTTCTTGTGGTTCAGTGAGAGGCACTATTATCTCACACCTCCAGGGTGAGGGTTCCATTCCTGCCTCAGCCAGCTGTGTATGGATTTTGCATGGTCTCCCTCTTTTGCGTGGAGCTGAGAACTGAAGTTTCCTCTCCCAGTCCAAAAACCGAACTGTTAACTGGTGTCACAAAATTGCCCATGCTGTATGCGCTCCATGACATCCAGTCCAGAGTGTCCCCCGCCTTGTGCCCTGTGAAGGACTGGCATCCCGTGCAGAGTGTCCCCCGCCTTGTGCCCTGTGAAGGACTGGCATCCCGTCCAGAGTGTCCCCCGCCTTGTGCCCTGTGAAGGACTGGCATCCCGTCCAGGGTGTCCCCTGCCTTTTGCCCTGTGAAGGACTGGCATCCCGTCCAGGGTGTCCCCCGCCTTTTGCCCTGTTATGGACTGCAATGTCGTCCAGGGTGTCCCTTGCTTTATGCAATATGCGGGAAAATGGTTTAATAATTGTTTTGTCAGTGCAAGATTTGAATGAGAGTACATTGAGTGCAATGTGCTGACTATGACACATAAACAAAAATGTGTGTGTGTGTGTGTATGTGAGTGTGTATGTGTATGTGCTGATAAAGGGTACACCCGGTGAGAAGTGCTGTGTGTTCCATCCTCAACAGAGAAAAAATCTCATGTTTGGTTGTTAGGATGGGTGTTCACACTTCCTACTCAAAGGAACTTCCTACTCAAAGGAACCTGTAGAAATGTACAAATAAAAATAAAAACAACACAGTACTTTGTTCAAATGTACTTTTTATACCTCATGACACCAGCAGACAGGTCAGTTTCCGGAACCTCCACATTTGCTCTGTGCAAAAGAAAAACCCTTATTCCTTTTCTGCAGACTAAATGTAGGCACAAAAGATTACTGATGTCCTGTAACGGTTAATTTGTGTTCCTGAATCCTTGCATGCCAGACTATATACCCTATGGACACGAATGAGTACTATTGAGGTTGAGTAAATACACAGCAGACATCAATAGTCAATATAAGGTGCAGTCGTATCTTTTCAAGGCTAATCATCTGGCACTTTCACGCGCTCTCAGCTCCATATATTTAGCACCCTGCTTAATCTGATCAGTTTAAAAGTTTAAAAGCACCCTGCTTAATGTGATCAGTTTAAAAGTGTAGCATGATTAAAGTGCACAGACAAACAGCTGTGTATTATCGGTGCTTCTTGTTTGCATGTTCTGTCCATCTTTGAATAAGGCTTGAATATGTCAAGAAAAATAACGAAAAAGGAGAAAGACCTTGTGCACGGGCTTTTACATTACAGACATTTACAGTTTAGCAAAACAAAGTCTTCCCATGTGGAATTTCTATTTGTTAAATTTAATCTTTTCATCAGAGTTCATCTAATCACAGAAACTAACCAGAGTAATACAAGCAATGTCAGATCTAATAGGAAATAGGCCATTTCTAAAAATACCACCCTAGATCCAGTCCAGGACGCTGTAGAAGAATAGGACACATTAACGAAATAGATTGTTATGACAGATTGCATTACTCAATTGCTGCCCGGTGCCCTTTTAGACAGTGTTAAAATCTGATAAATATTTTTACTTTATTTTCAGCGCATGCAACAATTTGACTCACATTGTAACAAATTTTGTAAAGGAAGTAGTTTCAAAACCCATAGAAGTTAATGCTGGCTTTTGGATTACATTCGTTTGACTAGACTGAGCTGTGCTGTGGCGGAAGGTTGTCTCACTGTCAGAATGTTTATTTCATGAAAAACTCAAGTTAAGTTGAATATAATTATTCGGTGACTAGACCGCTCAGACTATGGCTCGGAGGCTAAACTCAGTGACGTGGTTTAACTAATTTAAACCCACACAAAAGCCAATTTTCTTGATGTAATTTAATAATATGTGCATGCTGGAAAAAATGACATTAACAGCGTTAATAAAAGGGTTACTCTGAGTGACAGAGGCTGAGAAGCACAGTTGAATAGTCATGTCTCCGTCTGTCTCCATCTATCTCGCAGACACTTATGGCGGTGAGGGTCACGAGGGGACCAGGAGTCTGAGGCATGGGGACATGCTGGAGCTATTTGAAACAGAGCTATTTCGTTTTATTTGAACGTTCTGTAAAAGATAATATTGGCAGTAGCATATTGATGCTATGGAAGGATCAGACATGTCCGAATATGTGTTCTCAGTGCCATCAACAGGCAAAGTCGGGCATAAAATTTTCAGCGTCCCTAATACAAGTGTATAAATAAAGAAAAACAAAAGTCTGGATTTTTCAGGAAATAGACTTTATTAAAAATGATCCAAACATCATAAACGTCTATTATATTCAATTGAAGAGAGTTTGAAAACACAAACGTACACAAAATGGATAGGGCTCTGTTTTTTTTTTTTTTTTTTTTTTGCCCACCACCACCCCCCCTCTTCGGATAGGGCTCTGTTTTGATGATCTAATGCAAAGCAGAAAGCGCAAAGTGCTACTAAGATTTATGGGCGTGTCCAAAATCATTTCGCTATTTTGACTGCAGAATAACCAGACTTGGCGAATAAAGGTTGTCCTAACTCTCTTAGGCCCAATCCCAGACTCCCAGACTATACCCTCGACACGACGCCTTCATTATGAGTCACACTCACATTGAGTTACCCTCACAACACGCCCTATATATGCACTAAAACTGATGGAAACTGATGGAAATTTTTGCAAGAAAGATTTGAGACAGACTCACCCTCACTCCACCTTCAGTCTCCTATACAGGAAATGAAATGGCTCCCTTAAGAAGTATTGTCCTTTAATAAAATGAGTTGCATGACTTAAAATCAAAAAAGTTTTCCGCTGTGAGAAGATGACAGTTAAGTGGTCTAATCATCCTGATTTTAAGCAAAGTTTGTACACACTTTATTTCATTACACATTTATAAATATATATAAATAAAAAACCTGGACCAGACTATCAGCAGTGTGAGGCTCTTCTGATTAATATTGTACAATATAATAAAAATGGATGAGTATAATTGTTATGTCTGTTCAGCTCATGAACATGATCAGTCTTCAAAAATTAAACATTATGAATCATACGTGCATTTAAACATTCAGTCGCATTAACGCAATACTAACTCGATATGAAATATTTTATTGTAATATGCAATTGTTTTCTTGCATTTATATGGCAATATATTGTCCTGAATGTTTTTGCACTGCTCTGTTTCCTGTGTGCAAAGCATCGTGGGATATGGAAGTGGTAGGTTAGTTGCGCAAGCTTGCATAGCTACTGACTCACTTCATGAAGTCATAACGGGCCACTTCCCCTTGGCCCATGCTGCTTTGAGACACACTTCAATATGGCGACAGGTCTCGAGAACGCGTGAAAGAAGGTGAAGTGTCTAGTGACCGGTTTGGGATTAGGCCTCATTTAATCAGAGGCGTGCTTTAGGTGTAAACTGCACAATCAGAATGGCATGTCAGCTCACCTTTAAAGGGCTGCAGTGCATGAGCTATGCCGGATTGCTGTTACAATGGCCTGTTTGCCTGGAAAGTTCGCTTGCCTGTTATCCACCAGTACAAAACTGGGCCCATAGATACTCTGCTAGGAAATTGCCTTGGCTTAGCTAACTTGTCTTGTCACAGAAATCTTGCCTGAGCTGTTTTTTGTCTCAATACAGCTTAGCCATTACTGTATACTACATTTCCTGAACTAATGAGTACTGCATGCTTCACTACTGAATCCTAAATTCATTCTGTTTAGCAAAAAACAGTGCTAGCTGTTTGTATAGTACTTCGATTACTCTATTATAGTATCCCGCTGTATAGTACAGATCATTTAGGTCACTGTTCTGTTACTGTTTGCTCCATTGGTTTTGTGATGCATGGTCTTGTTTTTTGCAGTTAATTTGTTTAAGTGCAGCAAGAAACCATGCTGACTATTGACTAGACATGAGTCATTCGTGAATAATGTGTTCTATTTGAACAAATCATTTAAGTGAACAATAGGATCTCTGTGACTACATTGGTTCATTCAGTTTGTTCAGTTCATTCAATGAGCAATTCATGGTTCATCTCTTTCACAAACATAATCAGTGAACTAGATCACGCAGTTCATGACCAAGATACTCTCTCTGTCTCCTCCTACTGGTGTAATAATGAATGCCTGAGTCAGTATGACTAATATAATTTAAGATGAAGTGTCATTCATAAAATAAAATACTTATTTTTATTTCATATTACAAAAATATAATCCATTTAAGTTTCCATGTGACTCTGACCAGGGTAAGTGTGTCGAAGATGGATGGAATTTATGTTTCATGAGACTAAATAAATTTTTTTATACAATTCCATTAAACATAAAAGTAACCCAGCCCTCAAAGGAAAATATTCAATGTTTAAGAGCAGATGAATTCATCTCTACCATTGACTCCACTGAACCCTCAATTGGAGCTGATTTATGTCCAGCAATCACATGTAAAAAGCACAAGAGCTGGTTGATACGACACTAACATTCAAATCAACTCACAAAAAAATAAAATAATACGTTAAGCATTTGGGACTCGGATGCCATGAACACACTCAGTGGAAAAGCCACAAAGATGAGGGGTGAACTGATGCTTTACAGGTTCCTGAGATCAAAACACCCCTTTGATACTGAAATAGTTCACTCCGTTTCACACCAGCGCAAGAACCGAGGAAATAATTAATGGTGAAATTGGCACAGTTTGGAATGACCAGACTTGTCAGTGTGATCGAAACGTTTCCTGAGAACTGACTGTGCTGGAGAGAAATGGAAAGTGGTGTTACTCTACTTTTGTGCAAACAGTAACACACCAGGACGTCACATTCTTGAGGTGCCTGCACATTTTAATCGGTCATCAAATGTTCTTCTCCATGACAATTTACACAGATGGCTGATTTGTACAGTTTGGGGACAAGATCCTTTTTTCAGGGGTGGCTACAGCGTGATTCCTCTCATTATCCTGGCATGTTAAAAAAATTCTCATAAACCTGTACATGCATGCCTGGTTTATTGTGCACCAAAGCAACCTCGTTATTGCAATGGATCAGCCAATAACGAAACTTTTTAGAGTCCGTTTTTAACAGGACAATGTTTTTGAAACGGCACATAACATGTAGGCCTCACGGCCGCTCTCTTAGTTACAGGTTGGCTGCTGAGATTTAAGTGTTCTGGATCTTTCACGGTGACCCTGGGCCACCATAACCATTTCTCTGGAACCATGCTGTCCCTCTTTCCCAAGGTGAGAATGCCCTCTGATTGGTCCCTCGAGCCACGCAGGAGCCAGTAGAGGCGGCTCTGGAAGGTGGGGGGGCCCAGCCTTGCGTTTTCCCAGCGTCAGGATCCCGGCGCCGTGATTGCCCGCACCGCGAAGGAGGTCGTACAGGCGGCACGAGCAGCTCCTGTCCTTGCAACAGGGGCGAATTTCATTGGCTTCACCGGAAAAGCATAACAGCACTGTGATTAGGAAAGAAGCGGCGAGTTTCTGTGGGAGCCAAGCGGATAGAAAAGCAGTGTGGATGATGCAAGTCTAAGTATTTCAAGGAACGATTTTCCTGCATGTCATTATACACTAAATCTCCAGCTGCCCATCACTTTTTCATAGAAAGCAAGGAGGCTACCATACTGTAGGAGGCACAGGACATGAGGCAGGGGACACCCTGGAATTCGGAGACCTCAATTCGACAGAAACATGCAAACTCCACACACATAAAGTAGCCAGCAAATGACGTCACAACCCTGCATGTGTGAAGTTACAGTGCTAACCATTGTCCCCCCAAAGTTTAATCTTCAGTGTACTCCGACAGTTTGTGTACCAGCAGAAAAAGCACAAAATATTTATTATGGTCTCAGAATGACTCATTTTTTCTTTCCTAATACCATAAAAGTTTCCCCAATTTGATATATTACTGCATTTAATCCAAGTTAGTTTTTCAGTAAAAAGCATTGCACAAAATAACTGGATTTTAATCTAAGAATTGTACCTTTCTCTAGCATGAGGTAAAATGCAATACCGGCTTTTTGTCCGTACTGGGGCTACTAAGAAGGTTTGCCTTACCTTGGAATTAGAAGGTCCCATCTTGGTTTAGAGTGTAGAAAACAAATGCAAATCTGTCTTCTGGACCTCCTCTGGTTTGCCTTGCCTGTTGACTGATTCTTTATATACCCCACAACAACGTCAGTCGGTAAGTTTAATAAGCAGTTGATTTAATTATCTCTGCAGTGTTTTGAGGACAATATAGGGCAGGAAAAAAAACACTACCAATGACCATCACCTGGATACAGTCATTATTAGCTTTGCTCCTATTTTGGTCGGCAGAGTGAAAATAGCAATGATTCACCTACATATTTTGATCTTTTTACTAGTGACTCTTAATTACAATGTTCCTTGTTAGAGCATTACTGCTCGGATCAGTGCTGGCAGTAATTGGGCTTTAATTGGAAGATGAAACCATAGTGCTGCTGAAGGCGTGTGGCTGGCAAATGGCAAAGAACAAATAATTAAGGGAAAATGCTAATGGTCACTCTTGGCTGACCCTGTGACTGAGGACGCATTGCAGGAATTATTATTCGTTCTGCACAGCCAATAAGGGAACGGAAACAGCGGACAAAGAGAAAATGTCTACCTTAATAAACAGCACTAAAAGCGTTGGCAGCAAGCCCTGTATGCTTGTTTTTGAATGAATGAATGAATGAATGACTGAATGCTACATTTATGTAGTATTTTTCAAAACACCAAAAGCGCTTTACAGAATCAATGGAGAGTCACTTGAACCACCATCACCGTGCAGGACCCACCTGGATGATGTGACAGCAGCCTTTCTGCGCCAGTACGCTCACCATGGTGAAGGGGCAGGAGAGAATTCATTGGGAGCCACACAGACCACAGGATGGACTCCCCTGTTGGCCACATCAGCACCTCGTTTGATGCAGTCCCTGATAATTAGCAGGACCAGAATTTCTGAATATTATTCTTTCACCTCTTGGCCTCCATTGAACTTGGGGGTGGTCTATGACCTCAGAAATAGTGCATTTTTGGGGGTGGTCTATGACCTCAGAAATAGTGCATTTTTTGGGTGGTCTATGACCTCAGAAATAGTGCATTTTTGGGGGTGGTCTATGACCTTTTTCCCAATCCTAAGGGTTATTGTTACTTAGATTGATGTTTATGAGTTTTCGGTGGACAGTTTAAATTGGTATGATCTGCATGTGTTTTAACTAGCTTTTTATTTTGTCGGGCTATGTTGTTAGGGGGTTTTACGGTGTGGTTTTTTTTTGTTTGCGGGGGGGTGGTGGTGGGGGGGGGGTTGCATTTAGCAGAATTTTTCAGGGACTCTGCCATGTCTTTGTGTGGCTCTAGTAAGCAATTCAAAATCACAAGACAAAGGGGGGGAAACTCAAAAGACTCAAACTTTGGAAAGCGACTGGGTGAGGTTCAATGCACAGGCTTTACCTTCTCGTTTTATACATTCTGTTAACTACTGTACAATCTGCAGTAGCTATGAAATATAACCTTTATTGTTTGTTTCCCATTGCTTCTCAGGCCAAACTCTAGTCCTTTTATTTATTCAGGGGGTAAAATGATTTCTTTTACATGGTGTGTTATACAGGTCATCATCGACTCAGGACTGTGACCGCTTCTGACTGACCTGTTGTAAGTTGATTTGGTCGTAAGTAGTCCATTTAATTCATATGCAAAAATCATCAGTATACTGTGTAATAAAATCATATCATCTTTAAGTCGTTGTTTGGGGCTATCGAACACACAACAACCAGACATGTTAACGTTTTAATTTAATGTTTGCTAACCTTTCAGATGGCTGTGACAAATTCCGTTTCCTAAATGCATGCGCATGTTTTTGATTACATTGGCTGTGAAATGGTCTATGAAGGTATAGCACATACTTTATATTACGTAATACTTGAAAATTGGTAATAACTATTTTACTGGTTCATGTATTAGCTATGCTGTAATTTTTTATCGTTATTTAGACTATGCCACATAGCCAAGGTGTGTAGCAGGCTATATCATCTAGGCCTGTTTAAGTACACTCCGTGATGTCATTGTATGTCACAATGACACATCTCTCAGAACACATCCCCGTCGTTAAGAGACACATTTTTGTATTGATTCTGGTATGTGAATCTACACTCTACATACATTATTTCTACTTAATATAGGCTGTGTATCATATAATTCCTGGCTTTACTATATGTTAGTGTTATTTAGTTTTATGTATTATTTGGAATGATATAGGTTGTTTTTTTGGTTCTGGGAATGCTCAAAAATCTTTCTCATATAAATTAAAGGTAACTGCTTTTTCATCTTACGCCATTTCAGCTCTGATGGTTTTGTTGGAATGTTGTACTTTTTCGAAAAGTGGGGGAAACTTTTTAAAAAATTATTTAAAAAAATAAATGGCAATAATCCACATTTTAAGTTTCACTGTCCTTTCCTTCACGTGGGATAAAGTTTTTTAATTTCCTCTTTGGAATTACTGCCACCTGGTGGGAAAAATGTGTAAAAGCAGACTAAGCAGCCATTTATAGTCACTTGGAGAAAAAGAGTATGATTATTGGGTTTTTACAACTGAATGGTGATGACTACATTACTGATGATACAAGAAAGGAAGACCAACAAACAATTAAGCCACAGTTAATTTACTACAGGTTGAAGATAATGCAGGACTCAATTACCTGATGATAAAGTAAATATTAGTTGCAAAACTGAGACATGTTTACAGTAACAATATTCCATTAATAATAATAATAATAATAATAATAGATAGGAATGCAGTTTGGGAACAGGGTATCAGAATTGTTAATAAAATGAATGATACAGTATGTTGTATTAATGTTAGATTTTTGTTTTAACAGCCGAAAAACACCACATTATTTCCAGAAATCTCTTTGCTGATTTTTCTCTGATTTTGAATAAAACATGGCTAACAGCACTACGAACACTGGAGAGAAACTATAAGTCACTGCATGTGCTATAAATTAGACCCTCATGACAGTTAATTATAAAAGATCAGTTAGACTGGTGCACTTAGTACAACAACCGATGGAAGCGGCAGCACTGTGTTGTCCTATGAGACCCAGCCTGCGGGACAGACGTCAGACTTCAGGCCTAAATGTGCTGTTATGGTGTCAAAAGGGCACCAAGAAAGGAAATCGACGAAGAAATGGCCAGCAGAGGCAGCGTTTTCATCCCTCTCCAGACTCTGCAATGACTGCATTTACACTCTTTCTTTTGGGCAAATTGACTGTGCAATGACAGCATTTACACTCTTTCTTTTGGGCAAACTGACTCTGCAATGCAACAGATGGGCCCCCGGTCTGAGAGGCACCATGACTGGGGAAAAAGTTTTGGAAGGAGCAGGTAGGTGGGGGGGCACCTGAGAACTTACAGCGGGGGCCCAGCTCCCGGACTTAGGCTCTAATTCAGGTTGTGAGAGGACAGCCATCCCATAATGAGATGCTGCCCCCCTCCTTCCCTCCATTGAGCCTGGCCGGTCCTCCTTGACGCTTTCGGGGTCTGGCCAGGTTTCAGCAGGAGCTGGTGTCGCTGGTCATTTCGCTCTCGGGAATGGGTTCCAGTGTGGCAGGGGCGTGGTGCATCTCCGGGGAGGGGGCAGCGCCATTCTTGCTGAGGCCGCAGGACTGGGCGGCGTAGTGGATCTGCCGCAAGGTGTCCAGAGCCTCCCCCTTGGCCAGCTTCAGGAGATCCGCCTGGCCCTGCAGCACGTGGGCAGAGTGTCGTCATGCGCAGCCATTTAGCAGGCCGATGGGAGGCAGAGGTGGACAGTGGTGGCTTAATGAATAGGGGTTCGAATTCCCAACCAGTAAGGCACCACTGAGGTATCCTGACCAAGGTACCGTCCCCAAGCGCTGCTCCCCAGGCGCTGAATTAGCTGCCCCCTGCTAAGTCACAATGTCACATACCTGTATGGGTTAAATGCAGTGGACACATTTCGTCGTTTCACACTGTGTGCTGTGGTGTGTCAACAATGGCCACTAATCACCAAATTCTAATTCTTTTCTGGCATGTCAGGGCACCGTGACCGCAATGCCTTGGGCGCACACCCCTTCTCCCCTGGACATGAGCGTGAGGTAGCAGGCTCGAGCAAGACAAGCGCAGTTGTGCTGAAATCCACTAAGATCTCAGCACATCTGGGAGGCGGGGGGGGGAGGTTACCGAGTGTGCCCCAGATTTGCACCTGGAAGGTTTATCGTCTCATTACGCTTCTGTGTAGAGGTCAAAGCAGACTGGTGCACGCTGAATGCTGCAACTCATCTGGGAGTCCCCGGGGTTCTTAATATTTCAGCCTCATGATTTCCCTTCTGTTCTTACTAACCTATGTTTCGAGACACATGTCATGTCTCCTGTGCAGAAGAGGCATTTAGAAAGGTTAGAAAAACACAGCTGATACAGTAACAGGAAAAATCCAATTGTCAGCTAGCTGAAGTGATCACCGTGACAGTCATGCTGTATACCATGCTGTAACGGAGAATGTCTGAATGATACTTGGGTTTTTTAAAAGGTTGGCTGATCCCAAGTGCAGCAAAATTAATACAATTTTCCATTAAAGAAAGCAAACTATTAACAGTGAGATTCTACTGCCGTAGAAATTGAATGCAAGCAAAGGAAGCCTACAGTATATAGGCAGTTTTGGACTGATGTAATTAATTTGCTACACAAAGTCAGATTTGCCTTTTCACACCTTCAAGCGAAAAGCACATAAGTCAAAAAATAATTGCAATTGGTAATAAAGAAAAAATATGAAATAACTGAAACCATAAAGTGTAGATTTACATTTTTACTTACGCAGACACATTTTTGCATCAGTGTGTCCGTGAATACTGTGTATCGTGGATACTTTTTGAGTAAATCTGGGTTTTACTTTGTTTTATGTAATTCAAGAACTGCTGGGGTACAGCTGAAACTTTGTAGTTGCATGAAATGTATCAGAATCCAAAGAAAAGAATCAATCCATCACCTTGTCTGCAAAAAGTGCTACTTGGTTAGTACAGTATATGTTTAAAATTCATCTCTCAGAAGGTCAGGATCAACACACCAGTCCAGATACCACAGCACAACAGAGGTGTGCTATACACACCCAGAGACAGTAGATGGCACTGTAGCACTGCACTGAGGGAAAATGCAAAACCTTCATAGACTTTCCAAGGTAGTGGTGAGTTGATTAAGGTGATTTTTTTTTTTTAAAAAAAAGGCCACAATCAAAGAAAACCTCTTTATGAATAAAGCAGTTGGTCAGATTCTCACAGGCCTGTGGGGACCGAGATCTGACTGCTGCCACATGTTCCGTTACATTTAGAGTCGGAGGGGGGGGGTTTCCCTGACATGTCGGGGGACCAGAAGCTTAACCTCTGATGTCATGTGCACCTGTTCTCACCTGGACACGAGCTCGAGCTGACAGGCCCAAGCAAGGCGAACGCAGCACGTGAGGGAGGTGGGGGCAGGGTGGGGGTGCCCCAGTGTCAGCCTCATTATGCCGATGTGTGTGGGTGAAAGCAGACCCCTGCGTGTTGAATTATGTGATTCATCCTGAGTCTTGCTGGAGCTCCCCAGATTTCCGTGGCATTAAAATGAAAATGGGAAGATGGAGCCCATGAGCGCAGTGTCTGGGATCTGGAGTCAAGGATCTGCAGGCTCCTCTTCATATCAGTTTGTTTCTTTTAAATATCAAATCAGTCCAGGCACCTGAGGCGTGAAGATTCTTTTCACAATCTGCTTATCTGAGTGATGGTTTTGCTAGCTAGAGACAGAGCGTTGCGAGCACCCTCTAATTACAAAATGGAACTGCGTTTGCAATCGATTAT
Organism: Mormyrus hasselquistii; assembly: GCA_026779605.1. NCBI lineage: Eukaryota > Metazoa > Chordata > Actinopteri > Osteoglossiformes > Mormyridae > Mormyrus > Mormyrus hasselquistii. Next base: position 15,548,139 of record JAODKE010000101.1, on the reverse strand, counting down.
AAAAAATTTTTTAGCCATTCTTAGCAGCTGAACCTCGAGTCGGGCTTTAAATCTCTAAGGTACAACTGCTTGCAGAACATTGGATGAAATGTTCCAAATCCCAGTGTTCGACCAACCCGCAATCACATGGCCGCATGTATCCATTCCATTCTCTATGGCTGCATGACATCCACTGCCAGTTTGGTCTCAACAAGAGTACACAATGCTATGCTAATGCTATGTTAAATATACATAGTGTTAGCACAATACTATCATTTACAGACAATAATTATTTTCAAACTTTGAAAAAGCTAGTGGGCTGTAAAATATCGGCAACACCGGCTGCTACCAGAGGTTTACTTAAGGTCAGCATAGCCCAGCTGATAGGAGAACCTTTAGCTGTATCCAGAGGTCGAGCAAATCTTATATGAGAGGAGACAGGTATTCAGAAAGAGAAATACAACGACTCCAGGTTTCTATGGGCTGCTAT
>JAODKE010000101.1:15533749-15545999 GCA_026779605.1 Mormyrus hasselquistii | reverse complement strand
CGAGAGGAGGCCATTTGGCCCATCAAGCTCGCTTGGGGAGAACTTAACTAATAGCTCAGAGTTGTTAAAATCTTATCCAGCTCTGATGTAAAGGAACCTAAGGATTCAGCTTGCACTACATTATCAGGAAGACTATTCCATACTCCGACTACACGCTGCGTAAAGAAGTGCCTCCTTAAATCTAGCTTGAAATGTTCTCCCGCTAATTTCCACCTAACTTGGACCCGCAGAGGTTTTTTTTCTCCTTACTTGGGAGTTTCTGGTTCCTCTCCTCCGTTGTCATCTGTCTTTCTTTATTTAATTTCTTTCCTTCCGTTTTCTCATTCTGTATTACTCTCTCTAATGATGCGTAATGTATCACAGCACGTCCCTGTAAGGCGATTTGGGATGACTCTGTTGTGAAATGCGGTATACTGCATAAAAATTAATTGAATCGAATGAATGAATCATGAATTGGGATATTTACAGATGTCAGTCCACAAACCAGCACTTTGAGGAATCCTATTGGCCAGCACTCTCAGCTGAGTGTTTATTGGTTGTCACTTTACCTTCAGCACAGTGATGTTCCAGGCGTAACTTTCCATGGCTTTTTGAAGCTTCCGGCCCTTTAATCCTTCCCTGGCGCCGATCCTGTGAAGATCTTCATGGAAGTCCAAGCCTGCAGGAGAAAAACGGGCTTTAGCAGCTGCCGTTTGTGGGCGTCACAGCACACAGTTGTCATTGTTTCTCTCCTGTGATTAAAACTAGCTGTGAGAGAGACTCGGGCACAAAAGGGGAAGAGAAGCACATGGCACGGGGGCTGTACGGGGAGGCTGATCTCAGCGCTGCGGACGTGCGAAGGACAGGGCACTAATAACAAGGACGAGAAAAGACACAAATGCACCTGCGTCTGCAGTGGCGCCCAGGACACTGCGAACGAAAGAATGAAACGAAAAAGAACAAATAAAATAGACATGTCAACCTAGCAATAAATGCTGGGTAAGGGAGGAGGGGAGACATGAATATTAACTGGCACCGTCACAGAACGCGGCCTCTTCTCACTTGTGTCCTATGAGGGACCTTGAGCTGGAAGACTGCAGTGGTTATTGCAGTGGAGCGCACTGTGAGTTGATTCATTGATACAGGGAAGCATGCAGGCCCCACTGTCACCTTCTTCCTCCATACATTTTATCTTATGGAATAGCAAGAGACATTGCAAAATGAAGACACATTCCTCCTGTTCAACCTGCCATGCTCTTCTTCACAGAAATCCCCGTCACACTTGAACTCACTAAGACAGGTTGAGCCATTTGTGGAATTACAGTGGAAGCACATGTTGCCAGGAGACACAAAACAAGGAAGATTTGACTGCATCATCTTCAGCAGAACAGCAGCAGAACTCAGTCTGATGCCTGCATTGTTTTCCCTTTTGAGTTTCGGGGTGATTAACTGCACTCTGCATACAGCGTGCTCATATTAGGCAAGTCTCCAGACCATAATATTCTAATATTTTCTGTCTCTATCACCACGGAGGCTTGCATTTTCCCAAGCTTTATCTCAGAACACACCCAACTCCAACTAAAATCCTCTTGCAGTGATAAGGATAGTTTGTGACAGGAAACATTTGTGCAAGTAATATGTTTCCTCTTTTCTTTACAACCCCTGACATATCCTTTGTAACTTCTTGGGACACTGGGTGTGTGAGCCAAACATATAAATACATATCATATTGTGGCAGTACTGCTTTGGATGCAAGTAATGTACACATGCAACGACAAACATGGAAATTTGGCCATTAAAAAAAAAAGCCCAGGAATTCTGGAACTAGGTCAGTGGTTCATTTAGGGAGCTTTTTTGGAAGAAAACAATCTCCTTCACGTTCAGCCACATGCTGTATTTTACCTCTAATCAGGGTCCTCGCAGTCATGCATATGACATGGCGGTCATTAACAGAGGTTTTTTATATTGGTGTGGCAACAAATTTACCATAATTTATGATAATTCAATCATTGTGAGTCTGGTTGCAGAAGGGCAATTAAATTAGTATATTAATGTCTGTTGTATAGTGTGTTCTAAATTGACCATTAGTCAATTGTTATTTGCCATCGAAAGCCATGCAAAGGGTAGTCTTAGAAAATCCTCAGCTCAAACTCAGCTTCTCTTGTTTGAGTTACATAAATTGGATATTAATGAAAGGAACAAGTTTATGATCAATTAATTCAAACTGTGTCAGGACAGATACCAGTTTAAAATAATTACATTGCTTGTGCACCAATCAGGTCAAGTATAAATATCGAGATGGAACTAAAATCTCCATCTTTGTCTCTGTTGCTATAATCTGAGCAGAGCAGAGCTGAACTTTCACAGGCAATGTCCAGACACATTACTGTTCACTATTTAACCCTTTAGGATATGGATCCTTAATAAAGCAGCCATATACTTTTACCTTCATTGTTGTACTTCAGTGTTTGTTTTGCTGCTAATCAGGCATTGACAGACTTTGCAGTGTAACCCAGTACTGGTTATGCTATACGGGAGAGGCAGTATTTTTCTAACCACATACAGTTCCGTTAATGTCAAATGAGCACGGACCTCGGTCAATGCAAGGCCCAAAAAGAAGAATTAGGGAAACAGGGTATAATAGCGGCATCCGAACACGAGTCCAAGTAAAAAGCCTGGGTTTGCATTGAGGCTCATTACTAATAATAGCATGCACTTCAATCTGTTAGTGTCTTCTTTGGATGAACACAATTACTGGAGAGGAGCTATAAATAGCATTTCTAATTTGGCTGGATAAATCCAAGGTCACATGCGATTCAGGATCCAGACTTCTGTCAGTAAGGCTCACCCTGCGCCTTCCTGTCAAGAAAGCATCAATTTCACCAAACGATTGCTAAAAGATGCCTCATTATAAATAAACGTGAGAAAACTTTTTAAAACAACACTGAAGAAATGTGTAAGTAGCTCATATTTTGGCAGAAGCATGTGCGTAATCCTGCAGTGATACGTGGACGGTTTATTTAAAAAAAGCTTCAAGCAGGTTTTCAAGACAATATACAACATTTAAGATTTAAAAGGTCTGCATTTGAAAAAGCTTATTCTTAATTTTAAAGATACTTTGTTTTCTGGATTTCTGAGGTCATTACCAAATCATATAGCCTAGGTGAGGTAATATCACCTAATTTAAATAAATTTTGCAGAAATAGATTGTATTCTAATAAAAAAATCATTTTTACCACCGAAATGCATCATTTATTAATATAACCAGGAAGGAAAGAGAAGGAAAATGAGAGAAGCTCTGCAGTTAATAAGAGACGCTGGATATTCGATATTTCAAGGACATTTAAGCTTTATTTCTAGTACATCCAGCAAAAGATCTGATTCTGGCAAGTAAAAACCAGTAAACAAGACAAAGAGCTGTTAATTTTGATGGGGAAAGCATGTGGTGCGTGATGGTGAACAAACTTAAAGGTGGGGGGGGGGGGTCGAAACGGCAAAGACATGAAACGCCCTGGAGAAACACTAGAGGGCAGCTCCAACGGGGAGGTACATTTCGGAATCTCCCAGAGCCCTGACATTTGATGTCCGTGATGTCCAATGTGTCCTGGTATGTTTTCTACTGTCATTTACCACCTGCTGTACAAAGTAAATACCTCTGTTCCCTAATACCTTGATGGTATGTTTATTATGTGGAGAAAAAGTCTCTGTTAACATAAAGGGAAAACATCACAACCAAAGAAACTGCTCTTACTGATGTTCCCTGAACAAGTATTAAGCTACTGGACATTTTTGTCTGGAATTTTACTACATTAGATAAGAAAAATATATTTTAAAAGCCACCCATCTGACAGAAATAAAAGAAACGTTTAAAAATATCCACCTCATTGGATCAACGCACACTTTAACCAACAATGGCAGCTATTGCAGCCAGTGGACACATTTCTATTAGATGTATGGATTGTAACTAAGCAACATATGCCAATGCGTCCTCGCCAAACTGCTCAAGCTGTATTACGCTAGTTGGGGAACAAAGATGGAGGTTTTGAAGTACTGCGGCACTTATCTTTCAGGTCAAAAGGCTCCACTCGCATCGAAGCTTTACGCTTGGCTTTGTCTTTTGTTCAAAGATGACTTCTTTCCCGTTCCTCAGGACGACAAAGGCCGTCTCTCTGAAACGCCCTGTAGGTTGTTTCTCTATGCACATCACTAGCACAGGGAACAATTCAACCACTGACCTCAATGACTGATTTTGTCACAGCTTGCATCACAGCTGCTTCCACGCGAGGCGCCCTTCTTGTCCGGCAAATAAATTCAGAGAAAAAGCCAGATAACACAAGGCAGTGTGGGGGTGTTTATGTATTTTTTCCTCTGAGGGAGATTCAGGACCTTTGAAATGGCTTTGTGTCCCTCACCAGAATTGTGTTCCTCTATAATTAGATCCCTGACTTGCATACAATGCAGCCTTGTTTTCATTTTGGTGGCTTCTTTTAGTCCCTTCTGTGATATGGGACCTTAGGGGTATTTGCGGATAAATTTAAAGCAGGTGACCTGCTAATTTCTCAGACAGGTCCATAAACATACAATCCAGAATACAGAGACATTATATTTACCTGAGGAAATTTCAGCGTAAAGAGTGCAATGTGTCTGACCATGCACCAGAACACATTCCTTGGACATGTAAATGGCCTCGGTGAAATAAAGTGATTCCGATTCGGAATATCATTTAATTGATTATTTTTTGCGGTTCGTTTGAAGGTTTTGCCCTGTGATTAGGTAACTCATCCTGGGTTATTCCCACCTTGTGCCCATAGCTTCCAGGATAAGCTCCGGACCCGTGCGACCCTGCATAAGACAAGCAGGTGTAGGAAAACGATGGATGGACGGAAATTGAAGGGGTTTATTTTACGTTCCTCTGTTAATTGGTCAAAAATCCAAAATCTGTGTTACATTTGCATGTTATCCCTGTGTTTGGCAAGTTTCTTCCATCTACTATGGTTTCCTCACACAGCATCACTGAAACCCAGAGATACACCCCCAGGTAGTTAAGGGTTCTGAAGGTGAAACAGCTGCAGTAGCACCCAAAACAAAGAACTTCAGGATTTCAAAACACTGACTGACTTTACTGCTGAATGATAGGCACCAAGAAGTCAGAAGCACTCTAAACTCTAAAATCAATAGAGGGACAAGCTCACAAGAACTACAGGAATGCAACAAGGCTAGATGACGAGCACAGAGAGGCAACCAAGAGCAGCTTAAATAGGGAACACAGCACAGGTGAAGATAATGAATTAGAGATCAGTCCAAGATTATGTAGAACAGATTAGTTACAGATGGGTGGTAAACCTTCTGTATAACTCACTGTGTCTCCTTTGCCACCCTCTAGTGGTCATCTAGAATATTCCCCAGTATCATGACATAAGGTCTAAAAACTTGGTTGATTAAATGAGTGTCTCCAAAATTGCCCGTATTGTGTTTAATTTGTATGGGTTCAGTCTGGGTGTATGCTTTATGACAGACTGGGATCTCACCCCGGGTATTCTCCTGCTTTATGACAGACTGGGATCTCACCCCGGGTATTCTCCTGCTTTATGACAGACTGAGATCTCACCCCGGGTATTCTCCTGCTTTATGACAGACTGGGATGTCACCTTGGGTATTCCCCTGCCTTTTTCCCTGCACTGGGTAATCTCCAGACTCCCCATGGCCATGTACTGGACAAACAGCTGTTAGATGGATCAATGGATTGTGTAAGAATTTGAAAGTCTGAGGTAATAATACAGAACGGTGCCACCGAGCAGAAGGATGTCTATAAAACACACTAAAGACAAAACAAGGTTTTGCAGCAACATACATAAGCAAAGAATCTGTTTTTAGAGCTGCAAAAATCTCCTCAGTTTAACTCAATTTTTCCATTTAAGGTTGCCGACAGACTGTGAATGACAAAAACGGAAAATTGCGACTGAAAGACCGCAGGGATTTCAAACGCTCAGCTCCTGCTTGCCAGCATGCAGGCTTCTCTTGCCTCTTCTCATCAGTAGATGATGCATGAGCGTGTGTGTTCCGCTTGTCCATCACCCTGGGTCCTAGTGACAGGCAGTCATTAACACAGATGCGAATGAAGTGGAGATGACAGTGTTTGAAGATACCTTTGATGAGCCGGGGAGCCTGCCGGCTTGCTACGAGGTCCTGCCCTAACCATCATTTAATGATGTAACATTGCACAGTAAATTAAAACATGGTTTAAATAGGGGAAAACCTCTGCTTCTTTTTATTAATTTCTCAAACTAAATGAAATGAAACATTAAATACTGTATAATAAATACCGTTCATAAACAGAAGTAGACAATGTCAATCCGTCTGGTTAGTCGACATAAAATGCCATTGCTTTTTCCTCATAAACTGATTTGATTTTAAATTAGTAATGTATATGCCGTGGCAAACACTGAAACAGCGATGCATGAGTCAGGGCGAGAGCACCTTTATGCAACTGAGGCACCGATGCTATAATGACAGTGAAATCAGAATCCCCTTCTTGAGGAGGGACGCTGTGAAATGCAAATGATGACCGGGAATAAAGGGCTACAGCTGCTCTTCATGCCGGCTCACGGCTGCCTCCGGCAAAACCGCGCTGAAAGAGACGAGACACCTGTCAGCGCTTCTAATAGACGTGAAATTAAATAGACTGGCAAATTTAAAATCATCACTGCTGCACAGAAACAGAGGCGATGGGAGCTGTCATGTGCTAGGGAGCAGATGAGCTCGTCCAGCCAGAAATGGCAACACGGATCCGGATTTTATTCTCCCGTTTGCGGTTTGCTCAGATTTAAAGCCACAACTTCACTTTCGCCTTCGGAAGACTCACCTAGGAAGTGATTAAGCTGCAGATGAATTAAAGCCCCTCCAAGGCTCACACCTGGGGATTACTGGTACCTGTGTCTCCCAGTCACCAAAGATAATCAGGAACCGTACTCCATCATTTCCAACACAATATCAATCACACTCCCATTTTGAAATATGCAGAACATCTAAGAAATGTTCTCTGCATTTACTCAATACAGTGTTTTCCCTGTGGTTACCTCTTTGGGCATTTGATGGCACTTCAGCTCTTGACCAATAATAACAGAAGAAAGTACTTTATTTCTGCAATGCTAAGTTCCATCCCTGCATGTCCTATACAGAGTCACATGGGGTCTGAAGTCTGTCCCTGAAGCTACTGGCACAAGGAAGGGAATAACACAAGATGGGGAGCACATCACACATTACAGGCATACTGTACATACACACCACTGACAACTATAGGCAATCATACAACTCCAATTCACCTATGTGGTGGGGACCAGAGAAAACCCCATGATAACATGGGAAGAACACGCAAACTCCACACACAGGGCTGGGCCAGAGACTCAAACTCCTGTACTATAGGCGTGAGGCAACTGCGCTAAGTGCACCACCACTGAATACCGTGCCAGGGCAAATACTACTTAATGTGTTGCCAGTGTTACCAGTAACATCAGTCTGAAAAAAAGCAATCTCAGAACGCAGACAGAGGGATTTTACACAGATCGACCACAGAGCCTAAGTACTGCTGGTTACCAAAAGCCACCATTCACAATGACGGAATTCTTCATTCACACTGAGAGAAGCCCAGCTGTCTGGGAGCGACACGTCAGCTGAGGATACGGAGGACGGAAATGGCTGTTCTAGTTAAGGAGGAACACTGAGATGATGCGTGGCAGGAAGCTCTTCTGGGTCAATTTTTCAGGACTCCCAGTCAGCCTGTGAAAAGACCCACATCTGACCGGGGGACCTTCAATTAAAATATAGCGTGGGGCTTTGGCTAATGCAGAAGTAGCTTCCTCCTACATAAGTAACAAATAGTGAGTAGCCATTTTATTACATTAAAACTAGAAAAAAATTTGAATAGGTGCAGTGATTGAAGGTGTAGCATTTATCTGTTTTTCATAACCTCTTAGCCAGGACAGGGCTAAGGTCAGCCCAGATCCTGAAAGGCCAGAAAGTAGGGCAGGTCTCTCAATGGGATGCCAGGATATCACAGGACATCTGCCTACTATTAGGAAACATGAATGTGCTTAAACTGAAAGAGGAAATCAATGTACCTCAATACCACGTGCAGAACACGAGGAGAACATGCAGGTTCCACGCATACAGAGCAGTTATCAAACCTACAGCTCTGGAGATTTGAAGCAAACAATGCAAACAACTCAAACAATACAAACAACGCAAACAATACAAACAACGCAAACAACGCAAACAATACAAACAACTCAAACAATACAAACAACGCAAACAATACAAACAACGCAAACAATACAAACAATGCAAACAACGCAAACAAGGCAATAAATGCAAACAACTTATCAGAACGTCTTTCAACGTGTAGCTTCATTTCCTGGCTTTGAGGGAAACCTTGAGAAAACGCAAACCTTATCAAAGATCCCCCCCCCCACCACTCGACTATTTTTAACAGTATTATATAATCTGTCAACAGAGAAAAAGAGATGAATGCACTCCTGCAGCCCACACAAGAACCCTAAATCTGAAGAGCATTTCACTGTTTTAGATTCAGTGTCGCTTGTCAGAAACCGCGTGTTTCAAACAGAGCAGCTACTTGAAGACACCCTGTGAAAAAGGACAGATGCTGAGTGAAGCGTCTGATAGCCCCCTAGAGGAAGCGTTTGAGAGTGCAGAGCAAGAAGTACGCCTTGCCAGCAAAGACATACATAAAAAGTTCCTCAAAAACAGTTATTTAAAATTGGAAGAAGTCACTTTCTTCTGCGCCTGTCCTGCTTTGAGTTCTTCTGTGACATCCCACCTCTGACAACATAACATGCACAGCTAATCCAGTTTAGGCACAGGGGTCATCCTGATACAGCCCCAGTAACTACCCATCCATCCATCCATCCATCCATCTTCTAACTACTTACCACATACAAGGTTTTGGGGTGGAAGGCACAGGGCGGGGGGACAGCACTCTATTTCAGGCCACATGCACACATATAGACACTACAGGCCATTCAGAGATGGCAATTTGCCCAACTGCATGACTGTGAGAGGAAACCACCGTGCCCTAATAAAACCCATGCAACCGGGGGAAAACAAGCAACCTCCACAAATGGAGGGGCGGAGGTTCATACTCCCAACCCAGGAGATGTGAAACAACAGTACTGACATTAATCTACAAAGACAAATCTAAATGATTAATTGCAAGCACCTGCAGAAACAGAGAAGGAATGTGACTGATCCACGTTCTGCCCTGCAGTGATTAAACAGCCCTCCATACTTTAGGCCATCACCATTACACAGTCTAGAGCTGCTGATTTTAATGAAGTTTCCTTCGTATTTGTACTTAAAAAGGTTAAAAGTACCTGGAGTCTATTGTTACATGCTTCATATGCTAACTATTTCAGGTACTGAAGATGATTCTGGTAAATAGCTGTACAGGACAATTGGTTAAGTTTTAATCATTTTGGTCATGGTTCTGGGGAAGTCAGCTGGGAGACTCAAAGGTCTGACCGGCATGGCCTGTCGGCTCCTCACCGGCCCGCTGTGACTGCATGAGTCTGCCATAGACACCGTCAGCAGATTCAATCAGCATCCGGCTGGTCTGGATCATCTGGAAAAGAGAGTCAAGGACAGGAAGTCACACACAAGCTACTTCCTTAGCCCGAGTCTCCATACATCCTGATCTTTACAAAGGCTGACTGGGACAACAGGAAACACTTCCTGGAAAATAACACAGCATAATCGGACTCCTTAAGTAACCACACAGCTGTTTAGCTTTACTAATGTTTTTCAATCTCGATCCTTTCAGAACATTACATCAGTCACCTGCTAACAATGAACACCATGCATTTTTCACATGTCAACCCTGGGGTTTTTGCAAAGAATTCCACCATTTGTTGTGTGTTCTGTATACTGCATTGTAATGCATTATTTAAATCCTTTCAAACATGAAACATTCCAGTCTTGCTTTTAATATCACCTATATATAGTAAACTCATAATAAATGTCACAATAAAATAATACGCAGTGCATGTGTATATATAGCAATACTTAATTAATCCCTGTGGGGAAAAACTCTTTTTTGCTTTGTACCCCATCTTGCTCTCCATGAGATACACCGATGGTTGAGAGCAAGCTTGGGGGGGTCACAGTGAAGGGGCCCCCTTGTGATTGAGGCTTTGCTCAAGGGCCCACAGACATGTGACTCTTCTGCTGAGGCTGGGTTTGTGCTAGTGACTTAGCCTGCTAAACCACACTCCACCTCCGTCCATAAACAGACACACGCGGCCGATATAGAAAGTCACCACCTATTTTCAGCATCTGTACCTTCGGTTGAATAATTACACCCTGTGAGCAAAAGTGATGATATACAGTGTAACTTTTACAGCAATGTTGCCGGGCAACAGCCAACCAGGTGAGACAAAGGGCTATTCATTTGGATACTAACGATCGCTAAATGTTGCCCACTGCCATTTAAAGTATTTCGAATAGAAATCTGTTGCCCAATATCTATCTCAATTTTTTGTTTCCCTTTTCATTTGCACACAGTAACCTACCGCAGTCAGGTTTAAATAACATTACAAAATATTACAACGACAAGTAAAATTACAAAAGTTAAAACCTTATTTGAAAAACTGAACACCAAAAAACTGAGCAGATCACAAGACTTTGTGCCCATTTGTGATTAATCACGCTAACTTTTATTAGTTTTGGATAAACTCAGCTGTGTGCAGAGGGTGAGACTCTGGTAGTAAAACAAAACAATATAGGTAGAAAGGTTCTTTCAGAAGTCCTTCAAGATACAGTGGAAAGTCACAGAATAGGGGAAGAGGGTCAACAGATCTCAATGGCTTTCATTAATGGTTCTTGTGAAGTGAGTAAACAGCATCATCGTCGGGAAATGGAGGAGGACAGTTCCCATACCTCACCTAGATCAGGCCATCCCTGCATACCTGATGACTGAGGAGGAAGCTGTTCGTCAAGGTTACCCAAGGTTACCCAGAGCTCACCGGCAACTCTATTAGAGCTACAGTATTTTCTATTTTTATTTCAGAAATGTTCTTTGTGCCACTGGGACACTGGAAAATATGATATATAAATAACGGTAATAAAAATACAATTTTTTTTAATTGCATGTAGGCCAAAATAATTAACATTTCGAGGGCTGGTGAATTTCTATACTCACAGTATTTGGCTTAGAGAAATTCCTCCAAAACGGAACTAAATGTCTACAATCACAATGGAAAGCACAGGAAAGGAAAAATTCTCATCCTTCCTGCATATCATTTTGTATTTATTTGGAATTCACCTTCCTTCCCAGTCCAACCAGATTTGGTTTCAGAATTTAGGCTTCATTCTTATTAAACCAGGTTGACATTGTGTTTCATTTCGTATTGATATATGTCAGGCAAAATGGTCTTTGTCAAATAATGTCTTGGAGAAACTAACCCCACACTCAAACACTTAGAGATGGAATACAGAGAGGACTAAGGTAGCAGCCAAGCAAGCTGATATAAGATTTGCTGGCAATTGACTTTGAAAACGTGTTGTCCAAAGCAACACAATCAAAATTCAGACAGGACAAATGTGTATTGTATATATTTGAACATAGTATAAAGTTGAACATATATAAATTAACAGCAACACACTCATTCATTTTCTACACTTCCTTCTCCTGTGCAAGGTCACGGCAGTCCAGAGACTATCCTGGAAACTACAGGAACAAAGCAGGGAACAAAGCAGGGAACAGCCCAGGACAGGATTATAATACAAAAATCTATTATTAACACAGGGACAATTTGAATGTTGTGTAATAACAGTAAAGGCTATTCTATTTGGCAACTCCTGTTCATCTCAGCATGTTTTTGGACTGTGGAGAGAACCAAAGAATTTGGAGGAATCCCCTGATGACACGTGGAGAACACACAAACTCAACACACGTGAAGCCACGGCAGAGGTGTGAAAAAGCAGTGCTATGCGCTGCGTCACAACGGCGCCCCAAAGGTAACATGATAAAAAAATATATCCCATACACCCAGCCCTAACTTGAACCACAAGTAACCAAAGAAAATACAAGACTTTTGGCATTTTTGCACACAATGTAATGTATGCAACACACACACAAGGGATGAACAAAATAACAGAAACCCCTTGAAAGCAGAATTGGAAGTGCTTCAATCACTATGACAAAGGTGGCTATCAAGGCCAGTGCCAACAGAGTGTCAGTAACTCATAATGCAGGGGCATC
>JAODKE010000101.1:15513077-15523986 GCA_026779605.1 Mormyrus hasselquistii | reverse complement strand
CTTTCTCTCTAACAGCCATTAATTAATACATTGTATGCGTATTACATGCCATAAGGGCAATGCACTAAAGGGTTAATAGCTCTGAAACAAAATGAGACGGTCATGCCCTATGAAGTGTGCCTTGATCAGTGGAGTCTGGGGGCAATACACACCCCTTAGATTTTCAATATCACTTTCTGTCTAACAGTTTCATTATTACATCGTATCCATATTACATGCCATTGCTCCGGGACCAGCAGACCTCATCCGTTATAGACGATATTCTGTTATAAGCGAGTCCACTATAACGGGATTTTACTGTATATTTCTTTATCATAATGATTTTTCATCCCAGTGCAGCATTGTTTTCACCAGGTCTAGCTCTAAGCCAGTGTCTCCCAACCCAGTCCTCAGGGACTCCCAGACAGTCCACACATTTGTTTCCTCCCAGCTCCAAACACCCTTGTACCATGTGTTTGGTGTTTGGGTTGATTGCTTCTGCTTAGTTCAACAATCAACAAAGACTGTCTGGAAGTACGCAAGGTTGGGAAACACTGCTTAGAGAGTATAGGAATATAAGGAGCTCCTCTGCTCATCAAGTGAAAGAAAAAGGAAACACCTATGGGAAAATATCAGGCTATGCGTATATGCTCAAGTCAAAAAACACAAAAAGAGCAGCCAGTTAAATACCTGCACGTTTTCTCGCAGGTCCGTAGCTTCTCTCAGTGGCTGTGTAGATGCCCTGAAGACCTCATCCACTGCTTTGATTCCAGTTGTTTTGGTAGAGGTATACTCCCTTGCTTTCCGCCCTTTCCTCACTGACAAACCCCTCTTGTGGGCCTTGCCCCCACCTCGTCGATTCGTGATGGCAATGTGCACGAAGAGCGTGGTATTGGCAAGGAACTCCCCAGTCAGGGACTGTAGTGGAACATGTCTGTATCCAGGCTGCAGGCACTCAAAGGGAATGGTGTACTGTCCGATGAACTCGTCCCCGATGTAGTCATCGTCCAGCACCACAAAGCGGAGCACCGCTAACTCCGGTAGGTTGATCTGAAATTCAAAGCTCTCCTCAAACACAGGGTTGTCCCCATTCTGGGAGACGGTTTTAGTCCTTTGCTCAGCACAGTCAGCAGGGATCCCATGGATTTCCACATAGACATAGGGCTCCACCACATCGCCTTTAGCAGCCGATCCCTTAGGCTTGGGTAGATTCTGGCCACTTATCAGTTTGATGTGCAGCAACTGAGCAGATACCCCAGGAAGAGAGTCTCTGGCATTAGCACTGAAATAGGATACCTCCTCCCTCATAATCGCAGGCCGGAGCACGTACCCGCAATTTCCGTTCTGGCGAAACCAGCCCAAGTTGAGGTCCATCATCAGGCCAGGTGTCTGATAATTCATGGCCACAATCTGACATCCACACTTCCAGAAGTCCTGTGGATTCATGTTACTGGCATCAATTCTCATGGGGCTTGGGTACACCCGAGAGAGGAACCTTTTGTTGAAGCACACATAGTCCTCCGGGGACTCGTTAGCAAATTTGTTAGCATCAACTTCATTGAAAGAGGACATCTCCCAATATTTCTGACACCTCTTTGAGACTTCAAAATCTCGGAATTGTACTGACTTACACAAAGTAACTAGATTGGACAGCTCCTTACACAGCCTCAGCCTTTTACAGCTCATTCCATTAAGCTGGTCCCTCTCATCTGTGCCAAATCTTCGTCTCATTTCCATTCCCTCATCCTCATCTGTGACATCCCCTTCAGAATCTGGGTGGCTGGGAGGCAGCTGCTTTCCTTTAAGGAGTATCTTCCTTTTCAGTTTCTCAGGACTGGGCAGGTAATGTTCTCTGGGGTCAGGGGGATTCACGTATAGCTTGTCGCCAAGAATCTTCTTGATGTGTTGCGCCATGACCTTTTGTTGGCGAATGCTACAGTGAGTCACCAGGCAGAGGATCAGGGGGTATTCTGAGCTTTCAAAGGCATATTGGTTGATGACATCCAGGACCTTGCAGAAGGCTAGCTGAGAGGTAACTGAATTTCCCACGTAGATGTGAGGCTCATTGTCAGGACCATCCCAAACCACAACCTCTACACTGCGGCAGCCCATCTTAAGTGCCCTGATGTAGCCATTAAGGTCTGAGGAACCCCAGAAGTGGTCTTCAAGAAGGGAGGAATTGCGTGAGGCATTAATGTAATAGTGTGAGAGAGGCTGTGTCATGTCCTGACAGACAAATTTGTGCTGAGGGTCAAATATATGGCACTCAGATGAGAGGAGGTAGTGCGTGAAGCCATCAATGGAGAGGTACCCTCGCTCCTTACCCTCTGCAGATGGCTCATATTTGTGTATGATCTCCATGCACATCTCTTCAGTCACCCCTTCCATCCCTTGCTCAACCTCCACAAAGAGCATCAAGTCCTTACAGTCCAGGTATTCCTTGTTGCTGGAGAACTGGACCAAGAGGAAAAAGATCTCAGGTCGGGTACATAATTCACAGTAGGCCTCTGTGAATATGTCAGTTGTTATCTCCTCCCCATACTGATCTCTAACCTTTTGGAGCTCCTTAAACTTCAGCTGTATCTGTGATGCTTTCATACCAGGGTTCAAGCCCCTGATAATTTGGGTGGCTTTGGGTAGGTCAATGTGTCCCTTTTTTTCCATGTCAGCTGCTTCAAACAAGGAACTAATCCAGGAGGTCCTCAAGCTGGCCTGGCTGGGTTCAATAACATCTACTGTGTGCCTCCCGTAGGAGACCAGGTAGCGAAGACCCATCACCCAGGTGTTGACTATGTCTGCTGTGCTGGCCACCAGGTCCAGGGACTCATAATTGTCTCCATAGATAATGGAGAAGGCACACTCCTCGGGGAACTGGTCAGAGAGGCCATTGCTGCGGAGCACTGGTGTCTTCTTCCCCAGCCGCACCTCCTTGATGCTCTTGATCTCCAGCTTTGCCTTCTCCGAGTCCTTCTTGGAGGGTTCCCATCGTAGCCAGCGCATGTCCGGGTCCAGCAGAAAGTAGCGGTTGTACATGCGAGAGTTGGAGCGTACCTTCTTCATCTCGCAGCCCTCCATCATGAAGGCCATGCAGGCTGCTGTGCTGTTGATCTTGCGATCGTTGGGCATAGTGCTGAAGGACACGGTCTTCTTACGCACCTGCTTTTGCTTGGAGCCGTCCTACAGAGACGGAATGAGAAGAGGTCACTTTAAACAGCACTGTACCATATCTTCATTGACATATGTGTGTATAAAGTCTAAATACTAAGTGATTGCTGAACACACAAGGGTATAATACAGGAATGCAGAGATGACGCATAAAAGAATATTTGTATAAAAGTTTAATACAGCATAAGCAACAAACAAATTAGCATTTCCTCACTGTTTCAGCTGTATTTGTTGTGCTTAAAAATTACAGCTATTTATTAAATGGAAGGTTCGGGAGACTAGTAAAAAAAAAAAGGTTAAAATACCGCAAGGGCACAATTATCCTCTTGTTTAATATCGCTGTGTCATAATATAAGATGGCAGTGAGGCGTGGATGTCCAGGGGCAGAGAGAAGTCACTCCTTTAGCTCATCTGTTGCACACAGTCACTGTATTTGATTAAGTATTTGGGCCAGCTTGCAGTAGCAGCCCTCATATAGCTTCACTCAAATTTATGCACAGATCTTTGTTGTACAGTCCAATTTTGCTGTCTTCCAGAAATATATTTACACAGTAAATGCTATTCATGAATAAAATGCTTTATTGAGACTGTACAACAATATCATGTCTAAGATTCTTCAACTATTTTATGCTTCTGGTCCAAATCTCCGATTGTGCTGAAATAACCTTAAAGCAACATATCAAGTGAATCATGCACCAGCACCAGTTGAATGTTTTCAGACAGAACAACATTTTTAAAGCTAATTAAAACGACGTCTGCTTTGTAAGAAAGGAAAAAAATCCTCCAACTTGATTACCATTAGTGCTAAGAAATTCTATCGCAAAGCCTGCAGGCTGATACATTTACATGCACTTAACATTAGGCGTGTGAAGTGAACGTTTTCATTCTTGCTACAACTGTGACGTTAAACACACGGAGTTTGTACAATTTCCCTGTTTGATTTTACAGTAACACTTTGCTTGAGGGGGCACACGTAACTTAATAACTCAGTTACTATTCAAGTACAAATCATGAACAAACATAATAACTGTCATGACCTGCTCGTCCGATCCTCCTGTGTGCCACACCCCCCTCGTTACCTCGTGTAAATTCCTGATTGTGATCACCTGTTGCCTGTTATTCTCTCGTGAAGTATATCATCCATTATGACTGATTAATGATGAACGAACATGGGATCAGTACCTAGATAACACTCAGTAGTTTTTGGTTGATTAATACATAATAAGATACATAATACATAATAAGAGTGTACTATTATAATATTTACGCCCCCTCAAATGAGGAGTTACTGATTTTAGTCTTGGACTTGTCATTTTTAGCTATGACTGACAATATAAGCGAATGTGGCACGGGAAAAAGTGTATTTGAAGTCTAATCATTAAATTATTGTAAAAAAACATTTGCAGAGAAACCATGGCCTTACAAGGATGTTTATGGAGACAAGGAAACACCGTTTTAGTTCTCGAGCTTTCTTAACTAGTACGCTGCTCATCCCACCCCAGCCCAGTAACCCACAACCGTGACAGAGCAGCCGGGCCTGAGTGGTCTGTCACATCACGCTGCCCACAAGCGTTCTGGGTGGGAACACATGGAAGAGGGCAGCCGTACAGTGCAACTGCTTCAAAATGTCGATCAAAGCTTCTATATGAAACGTGGCCCTACGTCAGTAAAGCCAAACCCATCATGTTCGTAATGCATTTCAAATGGAACTATATTTCATCTGTGCGGTTTTACTGTACAACCCATCAAATATAATTTTTTTTTTTAAGTCTTGCTGTCAGGCTTCTAGGATCCACACATGGCGGTCTGAGGTCTCTCATTGCCCATAAGAGATATTACTACACCGTCCATCAGAGGCCTGACATGATGGTGCTGTGACATCAACAAATAGACATTAACGAGATCACACGAAAGAAAGCTTCCCAGATGAACTTTTGCCTTAATCACTTTACTGCTCTTTTCAAACGAAACTGATCTCGGTTCTTATTTTTTATTATTATCACTATAAAACTATGGTATAATTTATATTGTGTATTATTTTGCAATATAAACCATAATTTAGGGGTAAAGTTTACTTTACTTTGGTCCTGCACTGACCCCAAAAAGAATATTTTTATAATGTAGGCTATTTATAGAGATTTTCATGTATTATAAGGAAATGTCAAATTAACACTTTCAATGTTGTTAGTTCTTAACCGTCTAGAGTCTGAGGCCACTCAGCTCCTTTAGAACCCTAACAGAAGCATTTCACCTAAAAAACACGTATCCCGAAGTGCTAAACTTGCTCTTAATCAGCACAAACTCAGCACCAATAATCAGAGACCATTTAGGATGTCATTCTTCAATTTTTTTTGTTTAATTCAACTTTAAACACCATTTTTAAGCTTTTGTAGGTTTACGCAGTCCAAAAACATGTGGATGGGTGAAATGATGTCACTAAATTGCCTATAGCGTACGAGTGTGTCAACTGGCTTGCATCTCATCCAGCTGCTGTCAAAAGCCACGTTTCCAAAGCCGTGCAGCGACTCTCTCGTCCTCATTGCTTTATCTACCAACCCATAACTTTGTTCTAAATAAATATAGCCATAATTACATAATATCAAAGTCACCTCTATCCAAGTCATCTCTGTAATCTGCTTTCATTTCAGAAAGTCCCAGATAATTTATAAAAATAAGCACTTTTGAGACAGTGGTTAAAATTGGTTTATTTTCATTCTTTTCAACTGCCACATCTGGTTTGGAGGAACGTTTGGGATCTAAATGGAAATGCCAAGCGGGAGGGTGTGTATATGTATGCTTTGTGGCTGAAGGGCAAGAGCCCAGTTTTAGAAGATTTCTCGTGGAATTGCTGCCATCCGCCATCTGCAGAGGGGCCAAAGGTGTGATCAGTTTTTTCTTGTCGGGTCAGCACCAGCGTATGGCTTTTCAGTCCTAAATGAAATGAAATGTATTGAGTACATCCCTGCATGGTAACAATAAGCCAAAGGATGTGCATATGAACACTGGACGAGCTTGATGGGCCGACTGGCCTCCTCTCGTTTGTATATTTCTTATGGACTATGTATGCTATCATTTGGGCTAACATTTTAATGTGCAAAGACTGGACTGTGAATTACAGTAGAAAGGAAATTGTAATGTGTTTTCCGTTAAAAATACCCAGGACAGTAAGTTTAGCTCATGTAGCAGGAATCGATACTTAAATGTTTAGTTGAGGATTAGAAACTGCCATTGCTGTCTGACTCTGCTTCTACCCTTTGAGTGGCTAAGGACCAAACCACCATCAGACAGGAGAGCATGAAAATTCATAACATGCAACAGCGTGTCCAAGTTTTACATCGTCTGATTTACTACTTGTTACTGTAAAGACAAATCATTTATATAACGCACTTTTTATTTATTTTTGAAGACAGCTGACTTCCTGTGATACTCAGACGAACATCCTGAATGTTAAAGGCGACCGCAGGGTGGGGATGGGGTTTAAAAACCCACCATTGTGCGCGGAAAGACTTTGAAGCTTTCAGCAATACCAAGAGAAACAAGAGAGTGACATGGGAAACAGCGGCTCAAAATAAGCAGATGTGGAAACACAACTGAAGCGGGCCGCCCAGTAACAGGAGGTGGTTTTAGGCTGTGGGAAGCAATGGAGGGCTTTGAACCATCTTAGCTCTTCCTGCAGCTAGGGCATCACGTGGCTTCAAAAGTAATGACTAAAATAATATAATTCTCATGCTCTTCCGTCCAAATGGCTTGCGTTTGAATTCCCAGCAGAGGTCTTTCAGCTTTGGTCTGCACTTTTGAAGCTAAGGCTGCTCTCATGTATCGCAAACATGCTCACCAGTGCCATCAAGCTGTAGATGTGCACATGTTAGAATACTGCAGTCACTGGCCTGGGACATCCGGCGGCACTGGTGCTGCTGGGGACTGTAATCACAGTACCGCTCCAACACCTGACGCTAAAACGGAAAGTGTCAACAAATTCTGACAAACCCGCTCTGAAGCTGGGCGTGAACAGCAAAAAAACTGCAACCTAAACCCAAACCCATTTGGCTGTGACATCATGAAGCCTGCCTCAAAAAGACGGCATGCATGCCAGTGGCCCCTGGATGTGGGTGCAGATCACAGGAAGGAACACTCGACAAGAAGCGGGTGCCGTGTGGATAAGGGGCATCTAAGTACGACGGACATGAACCAGGAAGCAGTGAGGCACAGAAGTGGGCGAGGAGCGTGATGCAGTGCACGAACGCGGCAGCAGCTCCTGCTCACTGCATATGTGACCCCCTTGCTGAAAGGACCTGCAGTGAGGTTTGCTTTTATTACAGCTTCCTGCTGTTGGGGCTGCACTTCCTGTCCCTGGAGGAGAATAGCTCTACTACCTGCTTCCATTTCCTGTTTTGTCTGTGTCGCTCAAATAAAAACAATCTGTACAGATGAGGAATAACAAAAACCTGTGGCCATTATTATCCTACTGTGTAGCATAAGGGAATGTACTCCAGTAAAATAGACCAGGTAGTTTACTGGCAATTCCGATGCTGAAAAGTTTCATTATTTCTTTGGTTTTGCACAATATTTTGCTTGTCGACTGTTTACACTGTGCGTCTCCTTTGTCTTTGTTTTGCACTTTATGTTTGCATCTCTGCATAAATCCTTTTGCTGCGGTATGCAAAAGAATTTCACATTGTGATCAATAAATGATATTTAATCTTATCTTAATAAAAGCAAATTTTAAAAGCAAAAATTACATAACCATAAATGTTTTTTCCCCCTCAATCCATTGCTTACAACAGCCCTACTGAAAGACAATTTAAAGAAAGAAAAATTCTACAGCATCTTAGCTATACATAAAAACAACTAATGTTTTATTCCATGTCCTGAGGACAAGAAGGCAGACTTGTGAATTAAGTGGATAATGAAACGAATCCCTGATATTGGAAGAGTGACACTAAGAGCAAATTAACAGTAGTAATGCAGCAACCGCGACCGAAATGCTGTCTGAACGTGATGTGGACTCTGTGGCCTGCCAAGGATTTTTGGCAAGGTTTTACAAGCTGGAGACAGTTGAAACAGTGGAAGACAAAGAGGTTTGCCTAGAAAACCAATCTACTGTTCTTCAGTCGATGGTATCCATCTGATCACGGAAAAATACTGCACGATTACTCAGCGCTTTTATTTTTTCCCACAGTATACAATTGATTCTGGTGCTATGAATTTACGATGAATTGAATTAAAACTGCTCTGGATTCCCGAATTCTTCAGGCCCCAAATAAACCAGTGAGTATACCAATAAACCAGTCGTGCATGTTAGCCTGAGAGACATCGACCAGGTAAGAAACCCCAGTAAAACTCCTGGATGCTCAGCCTGCTTAACTGACTCGTTAGATCTTGAAAATCGTTTTACTGTCTTTATGTTCCAGAAGCTAAAGTGTTATGTGTAGGTTAATGCTAACATTTCACATTTATGTCAACATACAGTTCCCCTTTTTCACATAACTTGAATTAGATGAGTGTTTTGGTAACACTTCATGTAAAGAAGTCATGTATGATGCATTATATATACCTTCATAATGCATTATGATGCATTCATAAAGTATTATAAACATGGCTATAATTTAATAAAAACGCAAACACATTAGAGCCATGTTTATTATGTGTTATGAATGCTCTATGAAGCTCTCATCTATAATGCACTATAGATACCTTTATAATGGTCAGTAAAAGAATTAAGCATGCTATACTGGATTATGAAGGTATTTATAGTGCATTATAGATGATAGCTTCATAAAGCATTCATAATGAATAATAAACATGGCTATAATATGTTATGCTTTTTATGAATAGTTATAACTGCATTTATAATACTTCTTGAATGCAATATAATGCGCTCTGAAGGTGTTTATAATGCATTATACATGACTGCTTAAAGTAAAGTGTTACCAGTGTTTTTAAGTAGAAAAGGAAGAGAATATAACAGCAGCAGTGATGTCTTCATCCAGCTTCATCTTGACACGATGGGAGAGGTTGGAAGGCGGACAGGGCGATAATTACTGGAGGAAGCTGAACCGTAGGGTTCCAGGAAACAGTGACTAATTAAAGAGCTGCGTCACGAAGGACATATTATCAGCTGCCGTCTCCCTCCTTTCCCAGCCATTTTCTGACTGCGTTCCTATTCTTGGGGGGGGGTCTAGTGTCAAATGTCACCTGTCTCGCTCATTTATTGGGGGGGGGGGGGGGCAATTAATACATTGATAGTTCAATGACATGAACCATGTCTATAGCGACAGGGGGGAATTATTGATGGGAATGCACTTAACGTATGCCTCTATCTGTCATCATCTTCAAATGATTACAAATCTGGACAGACGTAACTTAACATGGTTTATTTTTGTGATTGCAGATGTCAAAGAGAGGATGAAGAAAGCCCATCAAGTGGCAATAAATTAGTCGCATTTAATTAGCAAAATACTAATTATAGTATTTTATAGTACAGAATAGGATCAGTTTTGATAAATGGTCTATGGGCTAATATTTATTTAGAGATTTCATTTCAATATGAATGCTAAAAATAAAGGTAGGGATGCTTTTGAATAACATGCTTTGAATGTAAAAGGCAGATAGGTTTATATCACTAAGCTTAGCCCGGCATCAGTTTGTTTGTTATAGTTGTTTAATCTGACATCCTCAAGGCGAATGAAAACTTGAGAACTCAAACAAACTTTTGATGGGTTTGATGTCAATTTTGTGATTCGCCAAGCTTTTGTTGAAGCTGAAAGAAACGCAACAAAACAAAACAAAAGAATCACACTGAAGTTTACGCTACAGTCCGCACAGCAACCTGCAGACTCGGTAACTATCGGCCCTTTCTGCTCTGGCGCTCGCCGCCCAGCCGAGCTCCAGCGATCCCCATGAGCTACACTACATCTCCACGGTAACCGGGTCAGGGCCTACTGGGCATCCTGAGGCGTTTTCACGTTCACACCCCCATTCTCACATAGGATTCTGCCTGCTGTCACTTGGATCCCCTGGCTCAGGCGCAACAGTCTGCACAAAGCAAACAGGCTACAGGAGTCTTTATTCAGCATGTGTGTGTTAAAAGAGACTGTGTCACTGGGACCTCATGCTGAGGGATTAACTGCTAATACTGAATGTATGTTACCAAATCTCAAAGCTCCAGGCTCCTTCATTGTGCAGAAGAAACTTTTTTGTGAATCCAACAGATCAAAGCAAATTCAAATATGGGCCTATACTGTTTTTTTTTGGACAACTCTGTATTTGCTGTAGTGCATCCCTGGTCACATGTCCTGCCTTTAATCACTGCCCTCATCATCACAATGGATGTGAACGACAGAAACATCAGGGGAGCTTCGAACCGGGGGCGGGGGGTCTCTTTCAATCTGAGGCAGGAGGACGTCCACTTTGATGAGGCTCCTTTGAAGGATCAAGCCTGGGCATCCGCTCGATCAACAGGGGTAAGAGCGAAAATGTCAGAGCACCATCCCAGCCTGGTACTCCCCTGCCTGACTGCGTGGAACGCTCCGGTCCCTCACCCACTTCTGCTAGTCAGGGATGGGAGGGGGGCTTTTTCTGCTTGTTTGATTTGTTTTCCCCCTTGCTTTATATAGCATACACAAGCTCAAGAGGCCTGCAGTGGGCTGGAAATAGTGGTCTCTGTGTGTGCAGTGGTCTCTGTGTGTGCAGTGGTCTCTGTGTGAGCAGTGGTCTCTGTGTGAGCAGTGGTCTCTGTGTGTGCAGTGGTCTCTGTGTGTGCAGT
>JAODKE010000101.1:15489721-15512977 GCA_026779605.1 Mormyrus hasselquistii | reverse complement strand
GCAGTGGTCTCTGTGTGAGCAGTGGTCTCTGTGTGAGCAGTGGTCTCTGTGTGTGCAGTGGTCTCTGTGTGTGCAGTGGTCTCTGTGTGTGCAGGGATGGACCGGGAGGTAGATGAAAGGGACTAATGAGGGTAGCACATCCTTCACTGACAGCTGAACACCAACAGATCTAAAACCACAGATCATAGTTGCACTTCATGCCATCAGAAGCGCTGGTATAAACCTTTAAGGAGCCTCTTAGGTTATGCTTGCAATGAGGACCAAGTCAAATCTCCGCCTTGCCTTTTCTGTGAGGCACAAGAACAGCAAACAATGTCCACCCATCCATTTTCCATAACCGTCCAGCCAATGAAGGGTCACAATGATTCTGGAGCTTATTCAGGAAATAGGAGGCGGCAGATTCCCTAGACAGGATGCAGAAAAGCACACGACGTCCCAAAATCCGTTTCAAATGAGTGAAACGTTCAGATGGAAGAAGTGCGAAAATTTGAAACCTCCTGCTCCACTGGACATATCTGGTTCCGGTGAAGCTGCTACTGAAATTCAGCTATGTTGCATCACATTAAAAATGACTATTTCAAAAGATTTATACTTGGTGGGCATATTAGTTTTTAAATGATGATTTTTTTTTTTTAACAAGGCCACAGATGAATTGAATCAGTTCTGTGTCAAACCGATTCAAAGCTTATCATCGGCACACAGAATGCAGAATTTCCTGCTTCATGCATTCCCGTTTCAGCACGGTGAATGGAGTCAAACCACTTCAATTAACTGGCCGGGTTTTTGCTCTAGGAAGGTGCCAGTTTGTCATGCTTGCCTCTGATGTTGATTTTGGATGGATATCACTAAATGCTCTGTGCATCAGTATCACCTATGATCAACATAAAAAAAAAACATTCAAAGACCAGTTTGCATGTCATGGACACTGAACACTACACAGAGTTTTGGTAAAGAGAAGCTGAATCTGGATATAATTAAAAATTCAAAAATTGGATATGTTTAAAACAATAAGGTGAAACTGGAAAGGTGATGTTTTCATACTTTCTGCTTAGTAGCAGGATGATAGGAGACTTTGCTTTGGAGACACACTGAGTATTTGGGGAGAGAAATTAGTCCACTGGAGGACCAGAGAACTGAAAAACTTGCGGCCTCTAAAAGCAGACACAGGCCCTCAAGAACATCCATCCAGAAGGCTCATCATCAAGTCTAGGCAGTCTTTCATCAAAACCTTGAGGGGTTTTTTAGGGAAGATAATGTGAAAATGACTTTTTATTCTCACTGTGCTAAATTAGATAATTCAGGTCGAGAAAAATATTCAAAACAGAACTGTATCTGACTCAGTGGGTAGTAACCTGCATGGTAGTACCAACCTGTCACCTGTGGGTTTGACCCCACCCATATTTCTGTGTGCATGTGTGTAGAGTTTGCATGAAACTCTCTAAGTTTATGTGGGGTTTCTCCTGCAGTCCATAAATACAGTGTTATCGACGTCTGTGTAACTTTGTTCAGTTACTTACAAAAAAAAAATAAAAAATCAAAAGCACTCACACAAAACCTATATAACTTTAAAAATTAAGAAGAAAGGTTCTCTCAGGTTCTTCAGAGGCAGAACATCTTCAGGGAAAGGATGCATAAGCAAAGCAGCAAAGAAACCTATTTGCTTTCATTTAACAGTGGAACAATTTAAGGAGACAGTTATTCCCCTTAAAGTTTTAATTCCCAGTTCAATGAAAAATCTTGTTTCTCTGCTTGAAAGTGATAAGCTGGGTACTATCAAAGTTAGCTTCAGATACTTAACAGGGAATACTTTTATGAGGTCTCTTGGAAATTAAGACACCCTTAAGTCATTAATTCATTGCGTTCCAATAGAATATCAACAATGCAGGAAAGGAAGAGTGGAAGGAGAATTTTTTTCACCCCTGGGATTCAGAGTATGAATCAGGCCAATGAAAATTAATGAATCCCTTTTCCAGTAGAATGCTTTCTAATACTGTTAGAATTAACCCAGAGAAAAAAAGCGTCTCAGCTCAAAATATTGAATTATTTCACTTTCTGCTCTACTTATCCTGCTGAACTCAAAATGTTGCTCTTATAAAAAAGCAGAGAATAAATTTGAGTTGTTTCCAACTTTATATATGTCCAACATTCAATAACTGATGGCCGATTCAGCAATAAAAACACTCCAGGAACCATGGTCAAACTGATTTTTTTCTTCATTTTCATTTCATTTATGTATTTCCAACTGTTTTTTCTACACAATATGGAAATGCTCACTACAGAAACTTTACATTAATGCCTGTATCACTCATATGGTTAAACACATTAACCCTGTCCCGCTGAACAATCCCACTCCCCAGTCAATACATTTTACCAATCCATGAAATTTCTGCACCATAAATCGGTTTGCAGTCATCAAAAGACTGAGAATCCCTCACATATATGTCAGCAGAAAAAGTAAGCAGGATGGCTATTATTGTTTAGGCAGGTGAGGTTGGAATATGAGTGCATGCATGCGTACAGAAATACACAAAAATCAAAAAAGTCACGGTAAAGCTGAATAAAAAGGCAGAAAGTGCTGATTAAAGGGCCACTCTGGTGAGTGTCTGAGCCTCCTGTGATGGAAATGAGCCTTATAGCATCTTTGTACCCCTTTGGCCAGATTCTTTTAAAGAGTCTCTGGCTTTGCCTACTACCAGGGTATTTGACACCCTCTGGCACAGCTCCCTGGCCACTGCCATGGGTGGCTGCCCTTCTTGACCAGCTTACTCTCACCTACAAAGAGCAAGTTGGGGGGGGTGTAAATTTCCCTGCAGTGATCAATAAAGCATCGATTATTATTATTATTATTATTATTGACATTATGAAAATCATAGGGCCCTATTAGGTGCCAACGAAGAAGTGTGTAGGTGGACCTCGACACAATGTGATGGATGTCCAGTAAAGATGGAAAACATGGCCTTCCCTGTGTCCTCTGGTGCTGTCCAAAGACATATGAAATGGAGAGGATGTATGTTCTGCAGGTGCCAGAGAACGCTGCCCCAGCTCAGAGCTGAGCATGTGGAACGAAATCCATCCCCCAGTGATCCTGACTGGCCAATCGGCAAAGACAGGAAATCCCCAGAAGAGTAGTGAGCTCACCGGCAGGGACAACTGCTGCACGGAGCAGGGTCTAATTACGCACGCGGGGCACATAGTGCAGCAGTGAGCAGGAGAAGAGGCCTGCCCTCTAAACGCCGCAGAGCGTGCCCGTCACCAGTCTGTAGGGGATAGCCGCAAGCCTCAAACGCTAACACTCCGAAAACATCACCACGCAAGGTGTGCTGGCACAGTAAAACGCTTCAGGCCTTCAACGTAACAGTGACCATTCGCTTTCTTTAATTTTCAGCCGATATTTCTTCAATCTCCATGGTTGCTGTTCTAGAATGCAAACTCAAAAGTCTGACCTTGGGAACAGCTAGCGTTGCTGTAATGTAACCCTCTTAGTGGTTCATGATGAAAAGTCCCTTTTTTTAGGTATTATCGTGGCATGAAAATGTGTCAGAACCGTGACAGAAAAAATGAAGCGTTTCTTCACGTCGGCATTCGGAGAGGCTGCTGAAGGTGTAAAGCTGGGCTTCTTAATTTGGGGTCCATGGACCCCCAAGGGGCCCTTCAGTGGGTCTTAGAGGGTGCGTGATGGTCAGATTGAAAATGAACAATTATTGTTCTCTGCATTTTATATAAACTTGTTTTATTTTTGCCGCTATGTATACAAAATGTTTTGTGTAAAATATATTCATTGCATGCGACACTGAGTTTATGTGCTCCTGTGCATACTTTCAGGGGGGGGGGGGGTTCCCGTAGCTTTCAGCAAGAACCACTGGTGTAAAGCGTTGGGATGCAGGGCCTTGGTATTGTGGGCAGGAGGATGTACATTATTTTTACATGGCCAGCTGCCTCCTCTCCTTCCCTTATTTCCATTCAATCGCCTCACATTTCCCAGAAGTCTTTAACCATCCCCATTAGTGTCCTCAGCTGTGTCATGCATCTAATTGTAAGAAAGAGGAGGAAACAGAATTAATAGAGGAACCGGCAGAACCTTCCCTGTTATCTCAATGCTCTTCTTAGGGACCTTGTGGCCCGCTTTCCCTTTCCTGTGACATGCCCTTCTTCCTGTCATGCGATTCCCCAGTGCCATGACCTACGCGCAATGCCCACATCCTGCCAGTCTGTCCGGATCGCGCAGCACACGTTACGACAAACAGGACGACGTTTCTCTGCCACTGAGTGATGGAGTGAATCTGCGGAACAGAGGGGGCTTAAGATGGCAGAATGAGAGGGTGTGGAAGAGGAGAGGAAAAGAGATGGTGTGACGTGGGGTGCGGGGGGTTGCTGCTACATTTTCAGGACATGCAACTCCTTCATTCCCACAGAAAGAAGTGGAATTAAGCCCCATTTTTACAGCTGAATTACATGCATTCATAGGAACCGAAAAGGGGGCTAATAATGTAAATGTCAATGCTCCGATATTAGGAAGATTACGGCACACCCTTGGTAATATTATGAAGATTACGGCACACCCTTGGTAATATTAGGAAGATTACAGCACACCCTTGCCCTTTTCGTCGACTCTAGGACAAACGTGACGTGTGGCATGAGGACTGATATCTCCTGACCCCCGTGAACACAAAAGAGAGGAGGGTGAGCAGAAACTCGAGTGACACATTGCCCAGGGTTCTGTGCTGGATCCCAGTCAAAGACTCCTCGGGGCAGTCAGCTCCCCTAGACTGGGGACTGATGTTAAACACCACCTTATTCATGGCCCTGCAAGAAGTGAGATTTAATAGGCCTGCCATGCAATAATATAGCTATCATTTAACACGGCTAGTGTTAAATTACAATATATTTCAACATTTTTAATGTAAATATGAATACAACTGAAATAGTGCTATCGTGAACAAATTACATTTTGTTAAGTGACTAAGTATGTTGCTCTTATAAAAAAGCAGAGAAGAAATATGTTTCCTACTTTGTATATGTACAATATTCAATAAGAAACTAAGCTACAGCAGGCACATATAAAAAAATGAAATGTGCCGAAAATTGAAAATTCTTAAATGATTCACTTGGGAAGCCACTATTGCAGACTGCTACAGGCTCCCAGGAACAATCATTTAAGTGTTTTATCCGGCAGTCACATAGAGATCTGGGTAGAGGTGAAGGCTTGTGCCAGACTTAAAATGCCCGTGTGGAATTCGGACCCCAGCGCAAAATGGAGATAAATATCTTAGGAGAACAAAGAGGCACATTATAAGGCAATGGCCTTAATAAGCAAAGGATTAAGTATTACCGCTTTACCAAGTTAACTGTTACAGGGAGATGCTGTGGCTCTACATGTAAACAACAGAGCTTTTCAGTCTTACACAGTTTGAAAATGGCGTGAGAAATTATGGTCACAAAAACAGGTAATAATCATACTCTCAGAATTGTTCTGCCCAGGGGGATACCTAGAAATTCTGGGTCCCCTGTCTAACAGTCACCTTGTCCCCCCCCCCCCCCCCACTCTATCTTATGTATAATTTTAGGTATTCATGAGCCCCCGTCAAGTGCTCGCCCCCTTGAATCTGCCATGCCCCTCTCATACCCCTGGTTCTGCCCCTATTGGTTTAACAAACAATACCTCAGGGGTACCAGAGGGAGCCAGCCGAGGTTCCTCTCCTTCCGGAGAGTTCCGGAGCAGTACCTCACAGAGCCATGGGATTTCGCGACCGAGCGGACACCTCATCACGGGGCAATCGTGGTGACCAGCGTGTCTGCCACAGGCCACAGGGCACCCGCTCTTAGCCGCTGCTTAGCAACGATGGGACGTGCAGCAGCGCAGAGGGGAGCGGGCCGGCTGCCAGGGCGTTGCTGAGTCATCACAGCGGAGCACTCAAGGTCTACAGGGGGAGACACGGCTGGATCTGAGGCTCGGGGAGATGCCGGGGGGCACGAGGCAGCAGAGCCGCACACAAAGGCTCGGAGCAGGAAACGGAATCAGTTGGGGCAAATATAGTGATTCAGCGCATGACTGGAAGCCCTCAGAGCGTTCCTGAGTTTTGTATGGTTACTCACTGCTTCCTCAAGTCACTCGATTCCAAGCGCCTCTGACTGCAGTGTTACCGTTTTCAGTTTATTTTGATAAACTTCAGTACGCTGGGGTGAATTAACATGACACATAAAACACATAAAACATCAAACACACCCGGAGAAGCGTCCAGTTACAGAGCGCAGACCGTTTTTCTGGCTTGTAGCCATCATTGTGCTTTTTGTTCTTACTTTATTTGAGCCTATTTGTAATGTCACCCCAAAAGTTAAATGCTGAGTGTGTTTGCATTTGCCACAATGCTGGTGAATGCAGAATTGAAAGATGATGTCAGTTACATGAACATCTATGCTGAAGTAAAAAATTGTATGGCAGCATGGTGAGTGCTTGTATTGTACTAGTCTCCCTAGAATAGACTTGAAGCCCAGCAGGACGCTGTACTGGACACACACTTAGGAAACAGATAGATGTAGCTGACTGCAGTCTCTGAGTGACGTGGGCCTCTGCAGGTTAGGATGCTGTCCGACAGATAAAAAAAGGTTATTGGTTCAAATCCCACATCAGTAAAGTGATTTCACTGCTGGGCCTCTGAATACCACGGATTGAGATCTGATCTTGCTTTGGCAAAAATGTTTGTCAGTTTTGATAAAGCAGCCTGTTCAATAAATTAAAAGGAAATACTAATGAAGTATTACCTTTCATGTCGACTATAACTATATGCAAGGGTGTAACTTTGGCTGGAACATTTACGCCCATGACTTTATGTATTACCTGTATCACAGAAAACTGCAAGAATTTAAGTCTGTTGATCCCCCAAGATCGATTTTATTGGTCAAATTGTCTTCCTGAAACAGTACTTTATATACATGTATATAATGACAACACAGTGATAAAAATTGCATGCATGAAGCAGCATAAATATGGTTTAGTTTGGATGTTATATTAGGTCATATTAGGTTTGTTAGGCTTGCTTGAGTTACGTTGGGGGCATTTGAGGACCCATTTTACTGCTCCGGAGTTTAACAGACTGTGGAACAAAGACAGAATACAAACGAAACCTAGCAGGGGAAACAGGAAGGGTGTGGAGCCTACACATGGGTCACAAGAGTGTGGCGCGTCGTCTCATCTGTAAGGGACCGAGAGACAAACAGAAGTGTTATATATCATTAGAAAGTAGCTTCAGCTCAACGCACCTGTCAGCTGACTCCCCCACAACCTGAGATTCGCCACCATGACAATAAGCTTATTTACCAAAAAGGTACCTCATAAATGTGAAGATGCAGCTGCAGGATACTCCGAATGCCTGCCTAGAGGTCTGTCATCGTAGAGAATTTAAACTATACCCTCATGTCATAATTCTTTGTGTACATTTGTTTATCACTATCTGTTAGAAAGAACAAAGATGAAGGGTGTTAATTCACAAACTCCTTCAAACATAAAGGCCTTCCTCTCTGGCCTGATGCCTTCACCTGCCTGCAATAAACCCCCCTGGTGAAAAATAAATAAATGCCAAGATCCACTTAGGTGCAAATGTTAAATGACTGTAGCAATACTTTCAGAGCTTTTTAGAGGCCGTCTGTAAAACCAAAAGGAACTGTGTGAACAGGGTGAAGCCTGAGTCAACTTAGAGCAGAGAAAAACGAGACAAGTGGCCCAATAGGTGACAGGAGGGACATGGTCTTAAAAAAACTGAGACAAGCTCTGATTAAACTTCCCACTGACGTAATTAATATGCTCAAAAAACTCAGATTTACAGCTGCATTTTGTTTGCGACATGTCCAAATATAAAGTACAGGAAATCAAGCAAAAAAAACTATTTCCTTGTCATGAGTCACAAATAGCATTCATGGTAAAAGTTATAATGTCAAAATATGTGCAGAAGGAAGTAATACAGAGTGGCTGCTACATTGCATTTTTGTGAGGTGTCGCAGTGGAATGAGGGTGTACGGATTTCTCAAACTGAATTAAGCTCTAGACTCCCAGCCCCAGTGAAGTGCATGAAGCAGTTAGGACTAGGTCAAACTGAGATATGCTGCCATCTTCTCTATAAGAGGCTAAAGCCATTTATTCCCAAAACAGCTGAAATATTCTTCAGCACGATGTTAAATTGCACTTGACAAAGAATCAGGTGAATTGAAAGACAGACCATCAACAGACCTGTAAGAATTCAGAAGGCGACTGTACGGCGACCCAGATCCAGGCCCCTGAGAGAAACACCCCCATCCCCCAACCACTCGCTGATTCTGTCTCCGTGTCCAACAGGACTCTCGTTAGTGGAGGAGGCAGCGCTGAGAGACTTCCGGCATCTTCCGCCTGTCCAAGCCCATTACACGGCTGTTGGAGGCCAGCTTCTCTCGGCAGAGAGTTAATCTAACGGATGTTTTCAAGGGGTGAAATAACAAACAGGAGCGACTCCTTTGCTGACCTCAATGGTCCCAACATCCACATGAAAATGCTGCACTAATCTCTGAGGCGCTGAGAAAACGGACACACTTGAGATATGCCACTCTCATTTTAGCACTTGCTGTATATATATTACTATATATTATTATTTTACATAATTTTACAATATCTCATTTGAAACAATTATTATAAGTTAAACGAATATACATTTTATATATTTAACAAAATGTAATATTTTTATCTAGGCTGACAGAATGGGAGGCTGCCAGCAAGATAACAGTCAAAGGAAAACCAACTTCATATCCCAGATATTACTAATGCCATTCGCAATTAAATTATGTTATTTAAATAAATTATTTGATTTTTTTTAATTGCGGGATGCACGCTCACTGAGTACTTTATTTGGAACAACTGTACACCTATTATTCATGCAATTA
This sequence comes from Mormyrus hasselquistii, assembly GCA_026779605.1. Lineage (NCBI taxonomy): Eukaryota > Metazoa > Chordata > Actinopteri > Osteoglossiformes > Mormyridae > Mormyrus > Mormyrus hasselquistii. The sequence goes on along the minus strand of JAODKE010000101.1, from coordinate 15,504,073 downwards.
CATCATCAGCCAATCAAGTGGCAGCAGCGCAGAGCATAAAACCATGCAGACTGAGGTCAAGAGCCTCAGCTGATGTTGACGTTGAGCACCATTACGGAGATAAAATGTGATGCCGGTCAGTACATTTATATACACGCTGGGAAAATCGAATTATTGCGATAGTCTGACTGAAACTGGACTTTTAAAGTACATGTGTTAGTCCGATCGAAATCCTACTAAAACAAATTTCTCAAAGTCGAACAAAGATACCGAAATAACGCGATGGCGAGTCGATTTACTCCTGTATACTACATGTATGCACTCAGTTGGACTTCAGCTTGCCCAGGCGCGCCGCAGTTTCCCCCCGGACTTTGGCCCAGAAGTAACAATAAGAAGCCAATGAACAGAAAAAGCTTAGCATGGCGGCATAGAGAGGACATACAGAGCTATAGAGCTGTCCAATTCACCCGTCAGCTAAACGGCGCTTAGCACGGCGGCATAGAGAGGACATACAGAGCTGTCCAATTCACCCGTCAGCTAAATGGCGCTTTTCCACCATACCTGCTACCATACTTTTGGTTCTTCAAGAAGGTACCAAAACTACGATGCTTCAAGGTGTTGGTTTTCCACTGCAGTAAAACTGGAACCGGCACTGAATGACATCACAACGCGAGGCGGGATATTTTGTACGGAAATTGAAAAACAGCTGTAGTACATTATAGGGCTGGATAAAATTAATACAAACATCGCATGTTCTGCATGTGCAATTCTTACATTGCCAGTCAACTAGATTAAGATCATGGTCTTTCTCACCTTCAGTTTGTTCAGGTATTACAGCGCAGGGAGTTTAAGTCTCACTGAAACATTTTTATTCTGTCATGGGGAAAAAAAAACAAGCAAGTTCTGCAATTTTAATGATTATTTTCAAGATTATCTAGTATATGTTTAAGAATTTGATTAAAGTTTACCTCCACGGCTTTAGCATGAGTGCTGCATACAGTCTCCGAGACAATCATGATGATTTTCATCTTTTCTGTTTAAATCATTCGAAGACGGCTTTGTGTGAAATGTATCTTGAATTCCTTTTTTTTAGTTTTATAAATACCCGATATTTATTACAATAAAATCACATTGCAATATTTGAAAAATGTCCAATACCATGCTGTCATATTATACAAAGTACTTCTGTATTATACAAACCACTTTATTTCATGTTATGCTATCCTGATCTTGTTGTATCTGTTCGGACATACTTCGCTCAATAAATCAATTCCCCTCTCGTGCATGTATACTGGGACAAGGGCAGTAGTCTGATTAAATGGCATAGTCAAGCTATAACCTTAGTGCATGGAAACATAGAGAGTGATTTTGACCATGGCATGATTGTTGGTGCCAGATGCACTGGTTTGAGTTTTTTGTGGATCTGCTGATTTACTAGGATTTTCACACACAACAGTTTTTTGGTGTGAAAAACAAAAACATCCAGTGTACAGCAGTTCTGTGGATGGCTGCGCATTGTTGATGAGAGAGGTCAGAGGAGGATGGCCAGACTGGCTGCAGCTGACAGAAAGGCTATGTTGTGTCAGATAACCTCTCCGTGCAACTGCAGTGAGCAGAAAAGTATCTCAGAATGCACAACATGTTGAACTTTGAGCTGGATGGGCTACAGCAGCAGAAGACCATGTCGGGTTCTACTGCAGTCAACCCATAACAGAAAGCTGAGCGTGCAGTGGACACAGACCCACCAAAACTGGGCAGCTGAAGACTGGAAAAACATAGCCTGGTCTGATGAGTCTCGATTTCTGCTGAGGCGCACAGATGGTAGGGTTAGAATTTGGCGCCAATATCATGAATGCATGGACCCAACCTGCCTAGTGCCAAGACTCCAGGCTGGGGGTGCTGGGGTAAAGATGTGGGGAATGATTCCTTGGCACGGCTTGGGCCTGTTGATAGCAGGGGAATTTATAGCTATTGAGAAGATCCGTAAGGTAAGTCAAGTTTACTTGGGGCTTGACTTTTGATTTTTTTTTTTTTGAACATAGATTGGCATGGGGGATAAAATACTCAGGGCTATAGCCCGAGTAATCAGACCTAACGATGCCCACTGTTGATACCAATCGATAGTCGCTCAAATGTCACAGCCTGTCTGAGTTTCGGTGCAGACTATGTGCCTCCCCTTCACGGCCACAATTTGCCACCTCTGTCTTCTGTAATGGCTACTTCCAGCATGATAACGCGCCGTGTCGCAAAGCAAAAGTCATCTCGGACTGGTTTTGTGAACATGACAGCGAGTTGAGTGTTCAGTGGGCTTCCCAGTCACCGGAGCTGAATCCAAAAGAACACATTTGGGAAGTGGCAGAACGGAAGATTCGCAGCATGAATGTGCAGCTGACAAATCTGCAGAAACTCTGGAAAGCAATCATGCCAGTCTGGAATAGAATCTCCAAGGAATGTTTCCAACATCTTGTGGAATCTACGCCAAGCAGAACGCAGGCTGTTTTGACAGCAAACGGAGCCCTTTTCCAGTATTACCTGTAGTTATAGTAATGAAGTGTTCAGTGAGCATACTGTACGTTACCTAACTTTTGTCATAGAAATTACTTAGCACTGCACAGCTTCAGCGTCAGTCTAATGATTCACTGTTATAATCTGCAAACTCATAATAACATGACGGATTTGCTTATGTGATTCTAATAACTATGAAGCAGATTATAGCCACAGCAGAGGTGACAATGACACTGTCAGCGATCTGTGAAAAGTATCTTGCTTTTCTGCATCTAAGGATGGGCTCCCTGTCTGCCCGTACTCTGCCGAAAAATACAATATCTGCCCTGGCGGATTCGGCTGCTCTCTGTGACCTTTCTTTCTTTCATAGGAACTCGAACATATTGTAAAGAAACGGCTTTATCAACACAGCCATTTTTTGCCTTTTCAAAGCACAGTTTCTCACTGTTGGGTGTCTCTGCTTGTAGCATGCCTCACTCTTTCATAGCAACCATTTACCACAGAAAATGGTCACATGTTCCATCTGAAGCTTTCAAAGCCAAAGGCATGGCACAAGTGGCAACCAGCCACAATGCCGGGGGGGTGCACAAAGTGAGAGCACCAAGCTCATACATGGGGAGGCTGAGGTGAATGTGGGGTTAGGGGGGTGGCAGCCAGAGACAGTTTATAATAAGATTTCCCCTGAGCAATGACTTAAATATGTATAGAGGACACTTGAAGGGGAAATGCACATAGAAAATAAAAATAAATGTGAACTGCATGTAGACTGACTCAGGTGACATTCATCTTCCTGCATCACCATTGTCAGGGGGATGGGGGGAAAGACCACCTCTGCAGGGAAGTAGAAGTTCCAGGCGTGCGACGCAGTGCGAGACTTAGAGGGTCAAATTAACTCAGGGTCAGATTAACTGAAGGTCAGATTAACTCAGGGTCAGATTAACTGAAGGTCAGATTAACTGAAGGTCAGATTAACTCAGGGTCAGATTGAGGGTCAGATTAACTCAGGGTCAGATTAGTGCTATCAGAAGACTACAACATTATCATGATGGCGTGAACCAAAACTACATGCTGTCTGAATATACATTACAAATCTCAAACCTTTGCATATAGAGACAATTATGCATACAGAATTTTGGATTAGGATTTGGATAACAGTAGGTAGTCTAATTAATTTAATTTAAAATGCACTGAATAGAGGCTACAGCATTAAAGCAATTGCCATTCAACATGAAAGATAATAGGAATGTCTGCAAAAATTAAGTGGTCCACATTATTTATTCTGACAGGCAGCAAAAAAAAAAAAAAAACTGTATTTTTGTTTACATCAACAAATCTTGTTTCTGCTTTTGTACTCCAGTTTTGAGAAAACAAGATACCTTTGAAAAATGTAGTATAGTATAATAATAACAGCTACCTAACATGGCAGGAGACGGGCAGCCACCAGCCTTGTAGCGGTCAGGGGTACTAGTCTATTGAGGGTCTTTGTCCACTTCTCTAAGAGTTCCTTTAACTGCCAGAATTTGCTCGCATTGAGTGTTGACCAACAGCTGCACTTCAGTGGAGTACTACTGTAACGGCTTTGTGAAAATGTAAGTTGGTTCAAAAAAGCTACGTGGAAGTTCCGTGACGGAACTCAACATTACACCATGTGCAGGTCCTATAACATTTTTAATTAAATTTCCACCCACAATTCATAGAACTTTTACCAGAAGGCTGCATTCGGTTGTAAATTCATCCATCTTCCATAACCGCTTAAGCAGTACAGAGTAATGAGCTTGGGGCCCTTCCCAGACAGCACTCGGAACATCTTGGGTGGGATGCGAGAACACGGCAGGCTCACACATTCACATTTTATGTGCAGAGTAGAACCACCAATTCACTTAACTGCAGGCTTTTGGATTGTAGAAGGAACCCCCCGGGAATATGTACAAACGTGTACATTTTGAATTTTAAATCTGACATCCCTAAAGGTGCAAGACTATAGTACAATACCAGTGAGCCATCACTTTACAATTTGTCTGTACGTCTAAACAAACAGCCAAACAAAACACAAGCAAATGAATAATCAATAAACTGAATCAATAAACATTGATTTATTTGGTTTGAGTGGATAAAATTTGTTTCAGGCTCCTAATCAACTTCTGCTTAATGGCAACAGTAAAATCACATATTGACAACCGTTCAAGGAACAAGACTAGACGCCCTTAATAACCAGGCTGGTGGTCTCCACCTTAAGGAAAACAAAAGATACAGCCACCAGCAGTCTGGGCAGAGCATCTGACATCTATGCTAATCATCTTAGCCATTAATGGCCTTTCCATAAATTTCCTTAAACATATATTAAAGCATCTCTTTGCGTTTCAAGTTTATTTTTTTAATCTTTAAAGGCTGCTTTATAAAGTAAGCATTTCATGGCAGTGAGTCTTTCAAGGATAGAAATCTCTAAATGACCGTAATAACGTGTCTTGCGGTTTCTCTCCACATTTTAGGACCGTTAAGCTGAATTAAAAGCTACACTTTAGGCTGAATTTAAAGTAATTCATGTAGAATTGAATGCTATACAAAAGCTAAGAATCCACAGCTAAGGATTATGGGAAACCATCCATCCTCGACCCACCCATGCGGCATAGGGATGATGGGGGGCGTGGGGGGCTTCAGAAGCAGGAAAGGGAGAATGTGCAACAACAGAGCGCATCACCCTCACAGCAGCACCTGCATTCTGCAAGCACCGCACAGCTTTTATTAACAGGAAATGTATCAGGAAATAGTCATGCAAAACTATAATCACAGAGCCGGTAAATACAGCATGAAAAGAATTGGCAGAGACGTGTATATATGTGTATAAAGATACATGGAAACAGCTTTTTTTTTGCAAACTAATGTTGGTAGACATTCCCATAATTCCCATATGCACTGACCATCTGAGAAGCATACATTTTTTATTGCTTAATATGTCTCTCTGTGGCGCAGGTCTAAACTGAAAAAAACAAAGTGATGAAATCGTGTTAAAGTGATGATGGTGGAATGGCTTCCAAACAGCTCACACCAACTCACAGTTTGTACATGCGGCTGTCAGTAATGACGAGTCTGTCATTCCCATACATTTGCATAATATGTTAAGGCTAGACATTCAGCATGGGGGGGGGGGCGGGGGGGGAATCAAATGGTCACATTGCGCAAAGGAGCAAGGGGCACAATCTTTATTTGAGTCCACCATAACTGGCACCCTTCCCTGTGCCAGGCCTGTTCCTTCTGTTCCCAAGAAGCTACGCTTCATAACCTCTGCGCTGGAATCTGCATGAAGGATAAGACCATGTGTCCACTGTCCTGCTACTGTCCTTCTTCCAGCTCGTTCTGCTTATCCACTCTCATCCTCCGCATGATCAAACGTGACAGGCGGTGACAAACTGGGAAGCCTTCCACTGTCCTCTGTGCCAGAAAGGATCAGGACGAGTCACTGGGCCTTCCCGACTGTGCACTGTCAGCAGAAGCACTTAAAGAAGAGTCTTTCACATGACTCTATATATATGTTCCACTCACTGTTTTGCAGTTTACTGCCGTTCAGAGGTGGAAAGTTCAGGTCCGCAAAGTACAAATCCAGACCAAGATATTGTTTCAGCCAACCAGTTGAGTACTCTGTGACTCTTTATACTGTTTGGTTTGAACAAAACATTGGTCTGGATTTGTACATTCTGAACCTGAATTTTCCACCACTGCTGCCCTTAATATTCCAGTTTCTGTTCTGTCTGGGGTTAGTGTGGGTTTCCTCTTGTGATCCAGAAATCTGCATTTAGACGTTTTTAAATAGCCCATTGTGTGTGTGTGTGTGTGTTTGTGTGTGTGTGTGTGTGCTCCCCGTGATGGACTGACATCCCGTTCAGGGTGTTTCACTGCCCGGCGCCCCAGTGTTTCCTGGGGTGGAATCTGAGCTCACCAACGAGGGATGAACCAGGATAGCATCAAAATCCATTAAAATAATCATTTTGGAATTTTAATGTAACACCAAGAAATTGATTAACATCACAGTCAAAAATTGCTTTAGGTCAGGGCAGCTGAACCCGGCTTCCAGCGATCTAACCACCCTGCTGAGCTTAGAGCAGCCCTGATGTAACATACCTGATACAGATAATCAGTCCCTTCAGTGGCGTCTCATTATCAGAACCAGCTATGTTGAAGCTAAGTTTCTGAAGGGCCCAATTATCTGTGTCTAGTGCGTTAAAAGCTCTGCAGGGTAGTAGACCTCCAGTAGCAGGGCTTAGCAGCCCTGTCTTAGGTGAAATGACACTTTGGCCATTGCTAGTATAACAAGGCCCCAGCCAGCCCCCTTCCAGCTCGCCATAGCGACGCAAAGCAGTATGTGTTTCTGCGTGTGGCTCTCAGTTAGACAGCCTCATTGTCACCTCTGCTTGAAGACCGGTCCCTAAGCCAGTCTTGGAGTAACCCACCCTCTCAAGCTACAGTCCGACACAAAGTCTACAGGCTAATCAGCCATATGTTTACAAGTCATTCTGTTAGAAAAGGATCCATTGATCTCCCTATAGAAGCCAAGCGTTAGTTATGTTATGTTTCACTTCTCTCTTTTCCTGGCAGTTTGGTGTTTTGGTTGGATCACTACACAGTCTAGCTTCTGTGCGTGTTACTGAGGCACTATAGCGGCATGGGGGTCTGGAGATGGAGACCTCCAGCAGGCATTCATGCCAAGAAAGTGGCATCTCATTCGTGCATGACTCTCCACAAGGGTGACAGAGAGAATCTCAGTCTGAAGATGTTGTATAATACTCTTTCTTTGGGTCCCTGAGTCCTGGATTATACTCGTAGTTATTCAGTGGATTGTGCAGAATTTATTCAAAATTATTATTATTTTTACTATTATTATTGTTGTTGTTGCTGTTGTCAGTAATACTACTACTACTAGTAGTAAACTGTATTTACCTCAGGCACAGATATCAAAGCATGCATGACATATAGCAATTATGGCTGTCAAAATAACATGTTGATTTCAATTAATGAATTATAGAAAAATAACACGTAAAAAATTATGCAGATTAATTTGGATCAATGATGCTCCTTCTGAATCTGAATCTGATCACAGCTGTTCATGGTAGCATTGTAAATATGAAAGTAGATGCAAAAATGTTGCTTGGCCCAGTCTATGAAAATATAACATTTAAAAAAAGGTCTGTGCAGTTTCGACAGTAAAGAATGCCTAAAATACTACCTCAGTGCTTACTCACTTAGCAGTGAACTTGAAGTTGGAGGTCAGTGAGCAACCAGTATGTACTGTAGGAAAAAAAAGTTGTTTGTGCTTAAAGTCTATAATTCACTCATCTTCCAAAATCCATTTCAATTCAAATATTTGAACATGCCTCTCAAGTTAAATATTGACATATACAATTGATTTAGATTAATTAATGACAGTCTGTAATTAATTAGATTAATATTTTTAAATCGATTGACAGCCCTAATTGCAATATAAAGAAGTTGCAATTATTTTTCACTGGGTCTACTTTTTTTTGCAAAAGAATAACTGACCTGTTTTCCCGTTTTAATACCGTCTACTTGCTTGTCAGACTTCCTTCCTAACTTGTCTTTCTTTCCATTATTTAATTATTTAATTACTGCAGACCTTTTATTATCCAGTGAAGAAATGTGCCAAGCGCCTGCAGAATGAGGCTACAGTGCAACCAGAAGAGCCTCTGTGCTGCATCTTCAGACAAAACTGAACTTCTGTGTGAAATCTGCCGTATAGCAGTATTCTAGGTAGTCATGTCTGAAAAGAAAATCAATCCACTTCTCATGGAAAAGGCGTCATTTGTCATGAGCACAGGACATGGGTCAGGGACAGACGGAAGGCAAGTCTTTGAACTGTGTGAGGTAACCAGAGTATGCTGAGGTAAGAGCATGGGAAAAATACGCAACCTCCATGCAGACAACCCGCTATGCAGCCACACTGCGCGTTAGCCACTGGGCCGATGCTTAAAGCACAGACAACGACGAGCTGTCAACACAGATCTGGGCAAGGAGTTCCTGGCCAGTGGGGGCCGCCTCTTTACTCAGATGAGAGCTGACAACCTGCACCCACACAAGAAGACAAACACCCATGGCTTTATAACTTTACACTCCAGTCGGACGACAGACAGCGAGCTAAATATGAAGAGGCAGAGTCGCTGGACAGATTCTGCTGCTGCGAACGAAAATCCTCAATGATAATAAAAAGTGATGGAAAAACCTTTATTAGCCATTTGCACAAGTACTGGTACATGGGAACGCTTCTCTGGACCTAACCTATCTTTCTCTCCGCAGATTGGGGTTTCAGCATAAGGCCAGCCAATGGGAAGCAGCCCCGGAACTGGGGGGGTTAAGCGCACAGCTCAAGGGCCCACAGGGATGGGTCTGTTTAGCTGAGGCTTGACCCAGTGCTCTTATGATCACAGGCAATGAAACTTAACTTCCGCTGTGCCACGCAACAACGACGACAACAATAACAATAATAACAATAATAATAATAATAATAATAATAATTAATGCTTTATTGATAGTCCCGAAGTCCATCTGTACAGGTGGGTGAACTTCAAGGAGTGTTCAGTCCAGCCGTGAGACATGACACTTACTAGCTCTAGAAGTAATTAAATTACCCTAGAGTTCTAGCTACCTTGATGAACATCTACAGAACGTTGAAATCGGTACTAGTGAAAGGGAAGGCTTACAGGACAGAAAGATAAAAACATGTTTATAAAGCCAAGTGCAAACCATACTGGCTCGGACGTCACCCAGGACAAAAAGGTCAACGTCTGTAAATTAGGCAGAGGTCTATAGGTGAAAAAAGGACTACAGTCTCCTTTGAGCCAAAACCAGCACCGACCCAAGTATGGCTACTCAACTGAGCAGTGGGTCAAGACATCAGACCAAATGATCTGAGGACGTTTCAGGGCCTCATCAACACCCAGCACCAAAACCAAAATAAAACGAAATATCGGTGCATGAAATGGACACCTGAAATGAATACTTTCATCGTGTGTGCCTATTACACTGTAGCACAACTCGAAACAAAACAGAACACAGGCAAAAACTGCACACGGCATTAATACAGGAATACCTGAACATTAAGTTCGCAGAACAAAGAATTGCAGGTCAACGACATACAATCATTATGAATAATCTTTTTTTCCACGAACAACGCTGGAAGAAATCAAACACCAAGTTGCAGCCAAATTGCACAAAGAAAGGCAGGGTGACAGAAAGGCAGGGTGACGGTGGGATCAGCCTCTACACCCACCCTGCACGGAACCACACTCCGAGGACCGGAGACATGACACCTCACGACAGCAAAACTGACAGCAACTACTGCAGCAACAGAAGAATCTAATGAAGCACCAGTGCAGACACAACTTACCTCAGTCCCCATAAACACTGATACCCCACAAACACTGATACATATTAATACAGAAAACGTCAACATCCAAAAAAACTATCAATGACAACATAACATATTAATGACCACATTATACCGAAATACACACATTCACTACAAACACTAAATGATAAACACACACTCATCTATGCAGACGCTGTCACTGTGGACTGTGGGAACAGAAAATGCGGTACAACCATATCAGACTAACAAGCCAAGTGGGACTGCAGACTAGAATCACAGATCGACAACATCAGATGTTACCTGGGTCAGCTAATACAATAGAAGCAGGACCACACATAAAAAAAGCGACACGGACACCTGAGACAGATATTCAAAAGGATAAAGACACGCAGAACAGGAACATCACAACGAACACAGACACATTTACACACTCAGAAACTGGCAGTGAAACCACAAAAACTAAGACCATACAAATGATGCCATCTACGAGAAAGACAGGACATACAATTTCAAAACAATGAAAAACACTTCTACAAAGATCCACCAAACAAAACACCAACAGAAAATAATGGACACCTACACTGGACAGCCTCACACAGTACTAGTCTTTCCTGTAGAAGAAGAGCAAACAGCAAACAGCATTACGCTGATGCCTTTTGAACAGATAACGACTACAGATCTGACGCAAATAATAAACAAAACACACAGCCGGAAAGCACCAGTTGTAGATGGAATGCACAACTTCGCGTACAGTGGTACAACAATGTACTACTGTACAAGAACTGTACAGCCGCTCATAGCAAAACACACATCACACATTATGCAAAACCCACAAGAGGTACCACGGTTCTTAACACATTCATGAAACCAAAAAAGAAGTACAGTATATCACAGACCCATCACATGCCTTTCAACACTGTACAAGATACTTAAGACAAATATAAGTAACAAAAACAATAAACTGTAAGAAACAACTTCTGATTGATTCTGTGGTGCTCAGGCAGGCGGTCACACAAAAAGCGGAGACTAACACAGGCTGCCTACACTGATTATAGAAAAGCTTTTGCCGGTGCCCCACACACGTGGCCAATACAGACATTATACATACACAGGATACATCTGCCGCTCATACAATCGCAGACACCGATGAGACGCTGGAGAACAACATTATACCTTCACATCAACAACACAACAATGCAAACAAGTACAACGCACTCAGCCCTCTCTGGCTCTGTCTGACTCTTGACTCATTATCAAACAGACTCGGCCGCACACACTGTGGACGTGAAATCATAAATCCGCACCAACAGTGCACCCTCTCACATTATGACCTGAAAATATCTGCCCGGAACCAACATACACTTACAACATCTGCTCCATATAACAGAAAAAACTTTCACAAGGTATAAACAAGGGGTTTGGCCTGGAGAAATGTAAAACACTCCATGAAGGAGAAGAAACCCTGAGAGAAGGGACTTCATTCTGCAAACTGGTGACCAAATTGATGAAATACAGAGAATGAGTTCTACCTGGGATTCCAAAATGCCAAACTTACTGACACATTAAATGCACATTAACACAAAAATACTAAAAACACATCAACATGCATGTCATACAGACAAAGCCAGTAAAACAAATTCAATACCAGTACTCACATATTCCTTTGGAGTAACACATTGGACATCCATAGAGTTACAAGAGCTCCAAAGGAAAACACGTACTCTACTACTACACATTAACATCATCACCCCAAATCAGCCACTGCGAGGGTCACTCTCCCACAGGCGGAAAGCGGAAGGCATCTCACAGACATACCAAACCTCCACGATACGCAGATAAACACACTGAGAAGCTTCTTCCACACACAGCAGAGCACATCAGCGTTACACAATGCTGTCGTCCAAGCAGATGCCAACTATGCACCACTTAACTTACACAACACACACAATAAAACAACATATTACAACCCCGCACCTCAAAAAGCTAGAATGAACCCAGAAAGACACCCCAATGAAATCAGCCAGCCTCGTGTCGATAAACGTGCATCAAATAGCCGGCTTACTCACAGGGATCTGTTCAGTGAGACTGAAGGATTCATGTTAGCTATTCAAGACCAAGTCATTGACACCAGAAACTAGATGAAATACATACAAAGAAAGAGAGCACTGGTAGATACTGTGATAATTCACAAAAGACGATACAGCACATCACCTCTGGGTGCAAACTACAGAAACAGACAGCCTATACACACAGACACAAGTGGGTTGCCAACATCATACCCCAAGAATCAGCACTACAACATAAACTAATAGACACATGCACGTCATATCACACACATACATCTAACACAGCGGTGGAGGATACATCACGTCAGTTTGCAGGCCAGGGAGCGCTAGCCGCTACTGTTGTTGTTGATGGCACAAAATCAGAAAAATATAACATAGCATAGCCATCGTTAAAGTCTTTCAACTTGTTAATGGCCTTGACCAGTCTGGAATTTCGCTTCGGTTTCGTAAAACAGAACAGATGAGTATAATGATGAGACATTTGGGGACAATAATGGAAGTGTCACCATGCAGTGGTGCAGTACGAGCCAGCAGGGGGACCCCTACGGCTGGGCCAGAACCACATGGCGCCCGATGGCCCAATGCACACGCTCAGACAATCGCACGTTAGTGATTATGCTGGTGAGGGAATCAGAAATCCATTGATTTAAAGTTTAAAACCACACGCTGCTTTTGCTATTATTAGAATTAAAAAATACCCAGAAGTTCCTGCGTCCACATAAGATAGCGGCTTTTATCCGATGTGACCTTAAGAGACGGTCCAGCTAGTCAGCTCCTCAGCTTCCATAACTTCTTGTCTTCTCCGTATTCCCACCGCAGGCTCAGACTTTGTACAGTGTGGCAACCACAAGCAGCGTGCGTACACACTCACATCACACAGACGTCATGTGGGGGCTGCAGCATATCGACTGCAGAGACAGAGTATTTAGCAAGTAATTTAATGGTGAACTGACGTCATTTCTGACAAAGGCCCTACAAAAATCCAACACCGTTGCAGCATTTTACTTTGTTTGCTGCACTAACCAAACAGATTTTCTGAGATCAAATCTGATTTAATAATCTGATGGCAATAATAATCATAATAATAAAAATAATAATTCTTTTTAAAAATAAAAAAAAAAAACTCTTAACAAAGCCCAATCACATGATAAGATAATCCATCGATATCTATAGTACAGATATGGCAGGTGAGACCACATTAGGATCATAGGCATCACTAAACAGAACACAGTCTGGGGATCGATATTTTCCAACGGGAGATCGGTGCGCTGTCTGCTGTCCTCTGCCTGGTAACATGAGCAGCCCGGATCCTCACATTAGATTAATCCCAAACCCAAGGGCCATTACGCACAGTAAGTCAGTTACTGTAGCTGCACCGAGGCAGGCAGTGTGGGCCAGTGTCTCTGAGGAAGTCTCTCGCTGACATCTTGGCACATAGAGACGAGCACGCCATTTCCAACCCAGGGTCACTACCCCACTGGACAAGGGTCAATCACACAGTTAGTTACAGTGCAGTGTCAGTGCAAAGACAACGCTAATGCAGTGAGTGTCAGTGCAAAGACAACGCAAATTTCCCACTTGTGGGACTAATAAAGGTTTATCTTATCTTATCTAATGCAGTGAGTGTCAGTGCAAAGACAACGCAAATTTCCCACTTGTGGGACTAATAAAGGTTTATCTTATCTTATCTAATGCAGTGAGTGTCAGTGCAAAGACAATGTTAACATTGTCTTTGCACTGACACTCACTGCGTTAACGCAGTGTGTCCAAAAACACCACAACACTGAACCTGCTGAAACCTCTCCTTTCTTATGATGCAATATTATCACAATGCATTTGTCTCAGTGAGCTCATGACAATACAGCAGCCAATCATAGTACAACACATGATAATAAGAACATAAAACCCATAACATAAACCGCTCACCATGAACTAGGACTGCTACAAAGAAGAATGTGGGTAACTAACAAACATATTCATTTACTTATACAGCAATTTATTTACACATGAAACTTCTCTCACAAGGACACTACAGCTTTCCACCTTCTGGGATTTCAGTGGAAATATTTTGTTTGCATCCAAATCCTAATTAAAAGACTGGGAAGGTCTTCCCTGAAGTCGTCAGGAGGGATTGTCATGGAAATCCAGCAAACAGGTGTTTTAGTTTTTAGTTTTTTTTTTGCAATTTAAAGGAAAGGAAAGTTTGACGAGCAGAGATGTCAGATTCAGACATAACGAATAGCCCAGTGAGCTGAAACTGCAACGGGTTCGGCATCTCAACCCCATCTGCAATGAGATTTGCATTTCACTGCATATTTTTGGGGGTTTTTTTCCAATGAGGAACATAAACTGTAGCGTCTCCTCCGAAAGATGGTCAAGACTTAACTGATGGTTTTATTTTTTATTGAGATCCTTGCGTTAATTAAA
>JAODKE010000101.1:15453778-15470815 GCA_026779605.1 Mormyrus hasselquistii | reverse complement strand
GGCACATACCCATTTAAAAAAAAAAAAAGCAAAAGAAAAAAAACATAAGAACAAGGTTAAAAATGCACCCCAACCCCCTGTTGATTTAGAAAATCCCCCCCCCCCCCCCCCAAAATCCCTAAAGTCTTATGGAGTTTACTACGCTTGCTCTCTGAAAACAAGCCAACACCTTTCCATGGGAAGCACAGCCTCGTTTAGTAGCTGCTCTGCCCTGGACTGTAAAGCTCCGTAGAGGGTGGTAGGTTCAGCTGACCGTGTCAAGCAAGATATTTACCTCCGGAGGTGCAGAGGCAGAGCTGCCAAAATCTGTAGGGACGTCCCACCCATACAACAACCTTTGCACTGGGCTGAGGTCTGGTAAGTGAAAACTAAAAGGGTCAAAAGGAACTTCTTCCCTGAAGCCTTCAGACTGCTTAATATCTGACTGACACTTTAATTCATACACAGTCCACTGTTGGTTATAGTCTGACTGTATCTCTTGCATGTGACAAATAAAACTCTTGAATCTGCACGTGATTGTGTTAATAATAACACAATGAATAACATAATAACATCATAATAAATGGCCAGGTTGTGATGTAATGCTCCTAGCATCACTGCTACTCGCGCTGTTTTGGTGACAGAGTACTATAAGATGTGTCTGGATGTCTCCTAACTGAGCACGCTGCTGCACTGCAGAGCATTCTGGGAGCTCGTACCTTCAGCGGCAGCATAAACGGGGGAGTAGAAGGGCACACCCTGGCAGTAGTGCTGCCTCAGCAGCTCCCCGTAAATCTGGTCGGAGCCGGAGTCCACAGCCTGAATGAGGCTAAGTCGAGGCCACAGTCTCAGGGCTATGCCCAGGGAGCCCTTCTCAAACTCTGCCTTAAGATGGGCGGCACGCTCCGGGTCTGGCCGGAGCAGCCCCTCCAGAGTTCTCCGTGTTCCATGCTCGAGGTCCAGCTGGGGACTGACCCGGCCCAGCTCGACATCCTCCACCAGCTCCTGCCATCGTTCCTGGAGAAAGAAGTGCATCATCTCTTACCATCTCAGGTATGTTCAGCTCCTTCTGCCAGGGGAAGGGTTTGTTCCAATAAGCTACAAACAGTCCGAGGGGATTCCAAGTCAATTGTAACACCATTTGTTACTTAACCACACTGATAAATATGTTTTTGGTGATAGCCCATTATACACAAGCATCCTAAAGTCCTCATACTGTATCTTCAGATTTCTTAGGAGTTACATTACAGCTAAAGGGGATGTTATCCAGCTAGCATGTTCTACTGTCTGAAGAAGGAGCGTTGTTAGGTCCGATCAGTCGGGGCTATAGCCCCGAGTATTTTAGGCCGAACCCCCGCCGAGTATTTTTGGCCCCCAGGCCAATCTTCCTTCAAAAAAAAAAAAAAAGTCACACCCCGTGTAATCTTGACTTACCCTCAGACCATTGCAATAGCTAGAAACTCCCTTGGTCTAAAGCATACCGTAATATAATATCTTATAAACCACAAAGTCTCCGTTCATGTTTGGTATTTACAGTATATATGGAAAATTTAGTTTATTTTTTCTGGCTTTCTTCCAGTCCCCAATACTATTAATATACAGTAATTCCTATTTACACTTCTGAGATGGCACAACAAACTGGATTTTATATCGCTAGAGTTTTTTAAGCAAGCATAGTAAATGCATATAGATTAACACTCTCTCTCTCACACACACACACACACACACACACAGGCAATAAAAAGTCACTGTCACTAACTTGCCAAACTAACTCTTCAGGGCAAAACTGGGAACTTGGGAAACGTGAGAAATGTGTAAACACCTGTACATGTACTGTTCCTTCCCCAGGATAATTAAATTAATAAGTTCCTTTTTACATAAAAAGGTTCATGTCTCAATCTTGATCAATCCTTATTCCGTGTTTGTGTTAGTAGTTTTGTGGGGTATTGGATTTGGTTTTTGAATCTTTTGTTCTGGATTTGCAATTTTGAACTGGCCTTCATTTTACAATAGTGTCAACTTAGCATCTAGCATCGTATTTGCAGCGGTTTGCTTTTTTATGCATTTAGTTTTTTAAATGCCTCTATACCTGTGCCCTACCAGGACCCTCAGTTATCTGCAACGTGCATTCCTGGTTTCTACTGACAGTCAACCTTCCAGTGACTTCCAGTGGCAGCAATTCAAATGTAAAAACAGACAACCGGATTCAGTGACATTCATCAGCCAGTCCCCTTGTACCTGCAAGCTACTGAAGGCGTCAAAGATCTCAGAGGCGAAGTTAGACTCCAGAGTGCCCAATGCAGAGTCCCTCAAGGCAAAGAGCAGGTGCAGGTAGAGGGCGTCTCGCCTGCTGCGCCCTTGTAAGGCTGGTGCAGGTGTGGTGTAGATGCCCAGCAAGTGGAGGGGCAAGGTAGAGCAGGAAGAAGCCAGGATGGAGACGTGTGACCTGATGGGAATGCCTGCCTTTGAACGACCAGAGCTCGAATCATAAAAGAACCCAGCGGTGCGCTGCAGGACTTCACTGGACGGGAAAGACCTCTTTATGGTGTCTAGACATACAGCGACCCCCTGAGGAGAGAGAGACCAAAACTCCTGACAGGTTCATTCATACAGTACATTCATCAAGATCGGGGCTCTCCAACTCCGGTCCAGGAGAGCTAGTAATCAGTAGGTTTTCTATCCTACCTGGTTTCTGATGAGCCACACCTGTTCTCAAGGAACATACCAGGAGCAGGTGTGGCTCATCAGAAGCCAGTTAGGATAGAAAACCTACTGGACAGTAGCTCCCCAGGACTAGAGTTGGAGACCCCCGACCTGATTCAGTGTAAGTTTTTATATTATCTAACGAGCCGCCTAACAGCAGTTAAAATTCAGAAAACAGATACTAGTAAGAACAATATGCAACAATGTGCAGCCATTGGTTTAGTGTACTGCATTTTCTTCCCCAGACTTTTTGAGATGGACGTTTCCCTGCATTTCCACTTAATATCACTGCCCACCTTCCAGTGTACTTGATGTACAAAAGAAATTCCCTTGTGAGCGGCTAATAGACAGTTCAAGGTGAATATCTGCAGCATATGCGCTGAGAGTTCTCTTTTTTGCAGTTCTGTCATTTGGGTGTTTCAAGAGGGAACAGATATCACAGCTTTGCTGGGAACCGTCCCCCCGCCCCTTTACCGACCTGCAGAAACAAATCGGTGTTAGTATCCTTCATGCGTGGGAGCATGCGGCACTCCCCAGATATGCCCGACGTCATGACCAGGAGATGCGGCTTCTCTGCAATCAGCAGCCGGCTTTCCTCAGCTGCTACCTGCTCCACCAGATCACGGTAGTTGTCATAAACTGTAATGGGATGATGCTGGCGAAAAGTTTCACAATCTACAAAATATAATGGGCATTTCATATTTATATTGCGACTTGCATGGCCTCATACAATGCTTGATTTTAGAACAATGAGGATTTAACATTTTACGGCACCACAGTTTACCACTTTTCAATACATAGGGTGAGTATATTGTCAAAATGGGACAGTTAACCTTTGCAACCTTTTTAAGAATGTAGTGAGGGAAATAATTATTTGACCCCCTGCTGAATTCTTAAGTTGACCCAGTAATAAATAAACGAGAAGTCTATAATTTCACTGGATAGGTTTATTTTAACAGCAAAAGATAGATTCAACATATCAAGCAAGGAAATATCATCATGTAACACTTACAAACCAATCTGTCATTCATCTCAGGAAATAAGTATTTGATCCCTTGCAACACAAGCTTTAGTACTTGGTGGAGTAACCATTGTTTGGAAGCACAGCTGTCAGACGTTTCTTGTAGTTGGTCACTAGGATTTCATGCAGATCATCAGTAATTTTCATCCACTCCTCTTTGCAGACCTCAGATCTTTAAGGTTTTTACACTGTCACTTGGATATACGAAGCTTGAGTTCCCTCCATAGGTTTTCTATGGGATTGAAGTCCAGAGACTGGCTAGGTCACTCCATGACCTTAATGTGCTTCTTCTTGAATCACTCCTTTGTTGCCTTAGCCGTATGCCTAGGGTCGTTGTCTTGCTGGAAGATCCACCCGCAATGCATTTTCCGTGCCCTGGCTGCAGGACAGAGAGTCTCATCCAAGATTTTACAGTACATTACCCCGTCCATCTCTCCTTCGATGCGGTGCAGCCATCCTGGTGAGACCCCACCCTTGGCAGAAAAACACCCCCAAAGCATAATGCTTCCACCTCTGTGTTTGACAGCAGGGATGGTGTTCCTGGGGTTATAGTCAGCATTCTTTGATGGCAAACAACTCGATTTTGGTCTCATCTGACCACATCACATTCTTTCAAGCCTCATTAGAATTATTCAGGTGTTTCCTGGCATCCTTCAGACAGGCCTGAACATGGGCCCTCTTGAACAGGAGTACTTTGCAAGCAATGCAGGATTAGAAATCGTAACTGCATGATGTGTCACTGATGGTTTTCTTGTTGACTGTGGTCCATGCTACTTTGAGATCATTAGCGAGCTCCTCCCATGTAGTTCTGGGGTTAGACCTCACCGTTCTTAAGATCACTGATGCCACATGAGATGAGATCTTCCTTGGGGCCAAGACCGAGGGTAATTGACAGTTATTCTGTGTTTCTTCCATTTGTGAATAATTGCAACAACAGTTGTCGATTTCTCATCAAGCTGCTTGCTGATGCTCATGTAGCCCATTCAATATTTGTGAAGGTCAACAATCTTGTCTCTGATGTCCTTAGACAGCTTTTTGTTATATCCCATGGTGATGAGGTTGAAGATGTAGACAGGTTGGTGACCCAAAAATACTGATTAACAAAGTAATGCCATTAAATGTCAATGATGGCTTGGTATCTGTTAATACTTAATTAAGTACTACTTGTATTGTGTTAGTGCAGATGTACTTGACCTAATTTCTTCCTGGCTTGTGGGGGTTCAAATAATTATTTCCCTAGATAAAAAAAAAATTGACTTGTACCTGTTACATAATGATTTTTTTTCTTGTTTGTTTTGTTGAAAATCTATTTTCTGGTGTTAAAATAAACCTACCAGTGAAATCACAGACTTCTCATTTTTTTAATAAATGGGTCTAGCTAGTAATTCAACAGGGGGTCAAATAATAATTTCCCTCAGTGTAGATGTTTAGTAATACTTTATTTCCTCTTAGTGTACAAGGGGCATTGATGTAGTGAGAATGGTATCAAGTTGTGATTCAAGACATTAAATTGCTCCAGCGAGCAATTTTTCAGAAAGTGTCCCATTTTAAAATACTCACTCTATGTTCGATATATCATAGGGAAGGTGTAGGAGAAGGCCATCGCCCAGTGGCAAAACAGGAGTGCATCTGAAACCTGATTTGAAAGGTGCTTTCATGTTCTAAACATAAGGGGGTTTATTTAATTGCCAGTCTCAAGCAAATCGTTCACAGACCTATCTGTGAAAGCTACCCATTGCTTAAAGTTTCCCCTTATAACTGTGGATAAAGTAGTATGAGATTTACCTTTGATAGATTTAAAATCATACTGCCGTCCGTAGTCCGTGTCGGCAGTCTTGTGCAGGCGTTTCAGTAAAGTTTCCTCCTGCACTCGCCGGACGTTCAGCGTGTCTGCCTCCAGTCTATTCCTTTGTCGTTTTCCAAGCCATCCTATTATTCCCCTGGCCAAAAATGTAATGATGAGGGCAGAGGCCGTCCTGCTGTCTCTCTTCGCCCTCCATCTGATGCCTCTCCAGGTGATCGTCACCCCACACAGAATGACGGCCGCAGTCACACTTGGCAGCAGACGAGTATCTCGGAGAAGCTCTGCCACAACAAGGGATGCAATCACAAGCACGGCCACAGGAAGGCGCTACCAGCAAACTAAAATCCACGCTTCATTCCATGCTCTATGCCACTCTCCGTGTTTACGATTCAATAATTATTTTTCATCTACATCAATGCATATTGGTTTTGTTTCCCTTCAAAGTTCATAATCATTTCCATTGTGAAATATAACGTTTTTGTAGAAATAAAACATGCGTATTGCATACAAATGTAATTGTTGCATTATTGCCACCATCATCCTGTCCAACGTGTACTCCAGCTTTGTGCCCTGTTCTGCCCGGGATATCCTCCATGGCGCCCATCCTGACCAGGACGAGCCGTTAGAAGATGGAGGGCAGAATACCCTAATTATATAATATGTATAGGTACAGTTTACAAAAGCCAGGGGGTAACCGTATTAAGCTTGGCACAATTTATTTAAATAATACTGTAGCAGTATGCCTTATTGAAGCTAGCTGTGACTATATTTAACAAATGATGTGCATAACATAACCTACCGGTATTGTGTCCCACCGCAATTAAGAAGATCACGAGTAATGAAGTTAAAGCAAAATAACCGCAAAGTCTGCTTGGTCGTATTTTTAGCATTTTTGATTAAAAAAATAAACAATTTAGCCCCTTGAATGATTAATAATAAACTTCCGTTCCTTGCAAGTTCCGTTTAGAAATGCCACATCGTTCCATTATCTCCCTATGAATATAAAACTGCGTTAATTATGAATGGTTTACGATTCATTATCTGGGTGACTGCAGATCCCCAAAATGTGCATAACGCTGTACTTCCTTACATGTTCCCTAAAACCCATGACAGCTGAACTATGACCGGTCAAATGTTAATGATGTCATCATCGAACACCGCCCCGATTGAAACCGAAAGTAACCAAAAGGGCAAACATCGCATTTTCCGGGTTTATTGGTATAATTCTCCTAATCGCATTCACATGTATTTGGATCCCTTCTCACCAACAGTTTGAAAAACTCTGCGTCAGAATATGTAGCTCCCACAGTTACTGCAGTTAATAGTTCAGTTAGCAATAAGTTTCCCCCAGTCCGTTATAGGTGCATACGAACATTTCTGGGAATGTTTGTTCAGCATGTGTCGGATTAGGATTTGTCAAACAAATAAAATTATCATAAATATACCAGTTCATTGAATAGTTTACCGTTAATTATGTTGTAAGAAATGCTCTGCATAAAATATAGAAATAGAGTAATAAAAAATATTGTCTGGTGGAGAAGTTCAATTATTAGGAAGTTTATGCTTTACTGTGTTCAAGTTGTAGTCCATCCGTTTAAATAGACTTTATTGATCGGGACCGACTAGTTAATAATGCATAGTTAAGAATGTTTAGCAATGTATGAGAATTTAAATAATCCACGTGATGTTCTCTCACATTTATCTTTGTATCCATGGCAAATTGCTTATATTAACTTAAGTTCGTATCTTCGGCTCTAGCCTGTTGTGTTGCATTGTGGTTCAATGGCAAACGGCATTTTGACAACAAGAATTCATTGTGCTAGATAGTGGTAGCATAGAGTTGGAAAGAAATTACATTTAAATTAAATGAAATTACACCACACCTTGACTTTCTCTTCACTCTGTGTGTGACCTGTGTTACAGATGATATCCCATGACTTTCTAAAAAAAAAAGTTCAAATGATGTTGAAAGTATATTTTCATCCCACGGCCAGCGGAGAAAAATCACCATTGGGCCCTTGAGCAAGACCCTTATCCCTGACTGCTTCAGGGATGCTGGCTTGTACTACTCTGATCCACACTTTTGAGTCACTTTGGAATAAAGCATCTCGTAAAAAATGTAATAGGTCATATACAAGATGTGTGCGAACAGTAAATGAATATGGATTGCATTACTAAACTTTTAACAAAATTGCTGGACACGATAAACTGGGGTGACTGCCATATTCTAAGTAATACCTTAAATGTCATAGTACTACATTACCTGTCATGAATTCTGTTACCAAAAAAAAAAGAAAGTGTTTGCTTGCTTAAATTCTTACTTTTCCTTTTGCCTAGATGCTGTTGTGTGAGGGGAAATGACTAGACGTTTCTACCAGAAGATGGCGATTGTGAGTTACAAGAAGTGTTGCACAACTGCAGAGAAGATGAATGTCTTGTTTTTCTCCACAGCTTGAACAAACCACAAAGGAAACTGGGAGTCAGACATCTAATTTTGGCTGCACCCAAAAGCAAAGCAGGCTGGACCAAGATGAGCATAAGGAATAAAAAAATCATCTATGTAAATGTTTAAATTAATCGATGTCAATATTCTGCAGCCATTAGCAAGTATCATTGCATATCTGGCTTTAATCCTTAACGCTTATTCATTGACAGTTTTACAGTTCTGGAAAAACCTGGCGAATCAATGTGAATGATACTAACAGCTGTACTGAATATGCCACAATATAGTTGCTCAAACTGGTGTTGAAGATGAAAAACTGCAGGATGAAAATCTGTCTCTACATGCATGCAATGGGAAGCGTTTTAGGTTAGAACCAATTTGAAAAAGGTCTCAATACATCTGGTCAACGAATTACAGGTAATAATTATAACACAGTGTGAATTTCAGACATCTCTTTGTCCTTTGTCTACGTTAATGATGCAATTATAAAACTTTATTTCAATTGGTTTTCCTTTGTGACACCGAAGAACTAAAAAACAGAAACAAACATGTCACACACAGAGCCAGCTAATTTACAGGAGCTGAAACATCACATTACACAGGTGGGGGGGGAAATCTGCCCAAAATCCATCATATAAAACAAGGAAAACAAAATACCTGAATAACTGCCCATGTTTTCATCGACATGTTCTTGTAATAAAAACATTAAAAAATGCACTGAAAATAAATGCTTAAGGAAACAAGTCTGCCGCTAATATAACATTTATTAATATGTTTCTCCTTAGGAAAATAATCTTGCAATGTCGGATTGTCTGCCATCCTATTCCAAATGCATATAGTACATAATCAAACGGTATGCAATAAAACATGCAATTCAATTGTAGCAAAATATATTTTTCCTATAGAACATAATTCATATATATTTCGTTTGTAACACATCTGTCTCCTAGCTTGTTTCCTGAGCCTGTGGCACAGACTGGACAGGTGGAGTCAGCTGGCAAAGGGGACTGAAGAAGCAAGGGAGGTACATGTGACAGGAAATGGTTTTAGTCGTGACTTGCACCTCTAACTTCTCTTGGAATTCTAAAATTAGGTTCCAACATCTGGACAGTCACCCCTAATTTCAGAAGAAAAGGAGTAGGTCTTCCCATATAGCAGGAGAAACCAAACAGCTTTTTGGCAATAATTGTTTGGTGCAGTCCACCATCTCTTTCGAAATACAGACACACGTGGCTTGAGTGGAAATTCTCATTTATTTAAACAGCTGTGGTGGATGCGAGGTGTGGAGCCAAAAAAGCACACGGCGGCAGAACACAAGCCAGTACGCCAGCTGTGACTGACCATCCTTGGTTGTCTCACCTGAACAACCTACCAAGCACAACACAGGGGTCTGACCTTAGTCTTGGAAAAACACAGGCACTGTCTGGATGGTGGATGTCATACAAACTGTATGCTCCATCTCGTAGAAAGGTTTCATTCAAAAATGACAAGCTTGAATAAGGAGCATGCAAATAGCTCATGGGAGTTTTACTTACACAAAGATGTTCTGAGGGCAGAAGGAAAAATGATTGGTTCAGAGAGATACCTAATCAGATTGTAAACAGGGTGGGTTAAAGCAACTACAAGAGGCAGGGCCAACCAATTAGAGGTCTTGGTCCCATCTCCTGTACAATCTGATTGGTTGTCTCTCTGAACCAATCATTTTTCCTTCTGCCCTCAGAACATTTTTGTGTAAGTAAAACTCCCACGAGCATCCAAGCAGTGCAGTGATAGGATAAGGGTTCCTAGCCCTCAGCCTGCAGGCAGTATTCAACTGGGCCATGGAATGCTGGTGGTAGAGTTGTCTCTTGTCCCATATACTATATAGGATTGTCCTGTACTGGAGAATAAAATGCTGTTATCCACGAAAAAATGTTATTTCTCCTATATTTTCATACACATTTTGTCCCTCCCCCACTCCTCAAATTTTACTGTAGGACCTTTTTACTGGTGTGTGCAACAGGAACCGGTCCATGGACATCAGAGAGTTAGGAACCCTTACCATGACTGACCGAGAGAACTATGCTGAAGTAACTTGATATGAGAAGCAGGGGGGGTCCTGTCAGAATGTAACACTAGAAAACATGCTGTCACCGTGGAGTAAGCACAGAGAAACAACTGCGTATTTAGTGTCCTATAGTCTTGCACAGCCACAGCATTTAAGAATACGGCAGGCCAATATGGGCACCAAGAAATAAAAATGAAATAGCATCTTAAAATGGAAACAACTCCCTCACTAAGTACTGTTAACTTGGAATGAATTTCAGCTGTACAAAATTGAAAACACTGAAGCACTAACAATGATACTGTCAGTATTCCTGTTGGTGCTTGTACCATACGTCTACAGACCACTTTGGTAAAATTACTGTAAATTAAAATTTTTTTGTGCTACTGTGTCACTGCCACTCTCCCAATTATCAATACATAACTTTTAAAAAAAATATTTAGATCTTTTTTAAAGCAGGTTATAAACTGAAATACAATTGTATTGTCCGTAATAGAACATCTTCTTATTTTTTTTTGTCTGTTTAACAGGTACACATAAAAACATACAGTGAAAAAGTAATTGTCAGAATCTGCATGCTTAAAGTAAAACCAAAAAAAAAAAAAACTAATGATTAACAACCATTATTAACATTTCACATTATGGTTATTAAACTGAACAACAATGAAATCAAACCATTGGGAAATCCTTTCACTTGGTGGCTTGCAGGGTTAGAGGTAAAGGGTCATGACTGTTGTCCACTCCACTGGTTTTCTATTGGCCTACGCAGCAGTTCTTCCACATGTCTTGCAACATCCATGGTGTCTTCCAGGTCAAATTCTCCATCTGCATCCAACATTGGATCATTCCTGCAATGGGGCCCAACACAACAGTCAAACACATAAACAAAAATTTGAATCAGATTGGTTATGCCAGGCACTCCCCACATAGATTTCCCCTCTGCAGGCCGTCGAAAGCTAGAGCACTCACATGGGAGGGTATATCCCATAGTTATGAGGGTGGCTAATAGATGGTGAAGCCGCATGATCCATGTAGGCGGGATTTCCTCCGGTCGGGTCAGGGTTGGCAGTAGTGAAGCTGCAGGCCCGAAGAAAGAAAGACTGAAGAACAATCGGCAATCTGAAGAACCTTCCTTCATACCACGTGGGCTACAGTACCAAGCAGCAGAGTCAGCATGCATGAATCAACATGGAATGTGTATCAGGCATCTTCCCAACCATTTCTTTCAAGGGGTGACAATATCAGACAGAATGCAAAGACAACCAGGAACCAGCTCATCGGATCAAAAATTCTTTGGTTTCTAGGTCAAGATGTTTGAACTAGGTTTTTGTCTAACTGTTCGCCCTATGATGATGCAGGCAGAGCTTCTGTCACTGCACATCAGTTTTTAGTTTAAAAAAAAAAAACACACAAAAAGGCAAACTTGAGTGATTCTTGGCAATTGCTGTCTTTTTCTTGTGTCCGGAAGTGTATACTTCTATTGCTTCGCTAATACCTTAACTTTCCAGCGTAGTTGAATTGAAAGCCAATGCTTAATTGGCAATTGGCATTTAAGGAGGAAGCCAGGCAGACTACCTACAATCCGCTATTAATTCTACTGGAGAAAGGGCTGGGGACAATTAACACCCATAATTGTGAGAGCTGCGGGAGTGAATGGGGACTTGATTGACAGGCACGTCAAGGTGGCCTGCTGCATACTGAGCAGCCAGTTAAATCGCACCGAAAGACCTCGTCTTAATGAATCACCCCTGAAGCAGAAAGGGAACGACACACTGAAAATGTGACATGTCAGACAATCTTTCCATTGTGGAGCAAAGTGCTTTAAGTGCTCCCCGCACTTCACCTCTCACACGGACACCTCTCGCCCCATTTTCAGCAACTGAATTGCGAATCTGAAGGGCGCAATTAGCGATAATCAGCCCTTTCCTGTTATCCTGCTACTCCTTGGCCATCCGTCCTCCTTGCACAATAAACTGCCCCAGCACGCTGGCACCATGGAAACAACTCATGAATCCTCTGGCCGGCAACGACGGACGGCAAGAAACCGACGTGTTTTAGGGCGTAGGGAGAAGGGCCTCAACTTACTCTGGCACTACTTGTCGGATCTGGGGTTTCACGTAGCCGTCAACTGCTTTTGCTGCAGGCACAAAGTGACACATGGGACACAAATAAGAAAAGAATTTTAAATTCCATGGAAAAAAATTCATCAAGATTTCATGACCCTCTAAAAAGTGTGCACAGTACACAGTTAAGCGGGTAGCACATTTCTGAGCGTAAAGAGACTGATATCCGTACATAAGGGTGGGGTGTAGTATTTGGAGAAGACCTCATCCTTCGGCCGCTCGGGATAGAGGAAGAGAAGGTGGTTGAGGTCGCTGATTCTGTCTGCCAGCGATCGTATGGAGAAGTCTTTTGTTGTGTATGGCATGAGGTTCCACACCATCCTTTCTCCTGAGCGCAGCACAAAGAAGAGGGGAAGCAGTAATTCATCCAGTTACCTCCGTCTACCTTCAGGCAAAACCTTAACAAAAGTGGTTCTTTAAAATCATCAAGGCTTCTTGGGTATGAACAAGGATTCGTAATCTGCTGGTTCAAGTCCCAGAAAAAGTCCTGTTGGAGTTCCTTTGAGCAGAACTTTTACCTGAACTTCTTTGGATACAACTGTGACCTTAGCAACTTGGGTATTGGGTAATCAGAGGTGGAAGGTTCAGGTCCAAAAAGCAAATGTCCAGACCAACATTTTGTTTCAATCAATCAGTTGAGTACTCTGTGATTGTGACTCTTTATATTCAACTGGGGTGGCTGAAACAAAATGTTGGTCTGGATTTTTGCTTCCTGAACCTGAACTGTCCACCTCTGTCGGCTATGGAACTTACCATGATAGCATCATGATGATCAGAAACTGAACGAGCAACACAGCTGACAGAACGCACCTGCTTTGTTGGGGTTGTCTGCCACCCAGGCGATGGTGATGCCTCCGATTTCAGAGTCGCTGAAGCGTAGGAGGAAGGTTCCGTTGGGTTTGGACATCAGCATGTCCTGAGCCTGCTGTTTGTTCACAAAGCCCAGAATCGCCCTGCCTCACCACAGACAAACCCCAAACACAGACATATACAGATGCATAAAAAACACACCCAGAACATAATAAAAAGTAATCTATTTTTACTCCAATAATTACCTCAGGCTTGTTCCCTTTCATTTCAAAATTGTTTTGTTGCCATGAAGACTATGCATTGTGTAACTGTTAACATCAACAAAACTATACCAATAAAATTTATAATGATAGTTCCTTCTTTATGAATGACATTTATTTTTTTCTTTCATTTGTTTTTCAAAGGCATGCCATAATCATAACCATAAACACCAGGTAAAATGGCACCTGTCTACAATGGAATAAACAAGATGGCTGCCACCTTACCCATCATTCCAGTGCAGTTTCAGGTGCTTTTTCATGAGTTCAATGACTCCGTCAAACCACTGCCAAAACGTGAAGTTCCTGCCAGGTAAACTCTCCTGTACAAGGGGACAGGTTACAGGTGGTAGCTACCTGATTACGTCACCTTACAGGCCTATTACAAGCATCAAATGAGTAGCTTAGGATTTCTGCAATAATTGGAGAGTTCAATCAGAATTAACGGCATAACTATTTGCTCCCCAAAGACAATGTTTCTGTTGTAAGTTTGGCTGAAAGTCAGTTTTTAGCTTAGAGTAATAAGCAAAATACATCCATCCAGCTTCCATGCCACAGAGTCAGAGTGAGCTTGGATGTTGTCCTTGGAAGCAGAGAAAAAGGCAGGGGACACTCTGGACGGGATGCCAATCCATCACAGGGCACATGGCGGGGGAGCAGCTGGATGGGATGCCAGTCCATCACAGGGCACATGGCGGGGGACACTCTGGACGGGATGCCAATCCATCACAGGGCACATGGCGGGGGACCAGCTGGATGGGACGCCAGTCCTTTTCAGAACACACACACTTACACTGTATGCAATTTAGAAGAGTATGTGCCCTGTGAGGGACTGGCATGTTATCTACTGTACAGTGTCCCCTGCCATGTGTCCAGTGTTTCCTGGGAGAGACTTTAGGCCCCCTGTCACCCTGCACTGGATAAGTGGTTTATTTTTTAATGAAAGCACTATTTTGACCTGTAGTGCATTTAATTAAACTGAGGCCAGGCAAAGGTCTCAAATGCAAAATTCCTATACAAACAGAGCTATTTTTCAATCCATTTAGCCAAACCACTCCAGAAAGATGATCAGGCCATACATGGGAGGTAATTAAGCCTTCAAAAATGCTGCAGACCTACCCTGTTGAACTGTGACCAGGATATGGTCATATTACGGTAATCCTCAGGATTTACGCTTGAACTGCTGAAGGCCTTCTGTGCTAAAAAAACCAGGTTCTCCTCTGACAGGCCCCGGCTACTCTGGACCTCTGCCTTGTACTTCATGTTGAGAGCTTCGCATAGCTGTGGCCACGTTACCTTGTCTGGAACGATAAAGGGCACCCGCCCCTGGACCAAACGAGAAGATCTACAATTACACTAGAGAAAAGGAAACTGCACACGGAACAGCATTCATTTTCATTCAGTTTTACAAAGCTTCTGCACTAGAATTACTGATCTAACACCCCATGCTGCTGAATACAGTGCATGGAACATTCAATTCGGCATTAGAGCATATGGTTTGACTATCACAACATGTACAATGTCAAGATAGTAAATAAAATTCATTGAATGAAGGGTTTCATTAAAAATGATTGACTTTATTGATCCCTGATGTTCTGGGTCAGTTAATGCACTCCAGGAGCCCATTCTAAAAGCAGTTTAAAGTGCACATTCTCTATGCCAGAGCGTTTCAACTCTTCTAAAGGCAATTCTTTATTGAGCATGTCCATGGCAACCGTAATGCTATGCTTCTCCTCCACAAACTCAACTAAGTTGCAGTGGACATGCACTCACTGGCTCAGCAAAGGCGTTATCCCATAGGACTGTCGCCGTGGCGTTGTTGTCTTGGCTTCCGTGGACAATAACCACAACAGGAAGTGATAATGTCTGTGTGGGCAGAGAGTTAAATACCAATCATTTAACAGGAAAATGTTGGCATTCAGAATCTGACAGGATACAACTCTAAAAAGCAACAAGGGTATAAAGGTGCTGTACTAGTTTAATCTGGTCAATCACAAATGGCAGATGTGACTTTTACCTTCACTTGAAACACCAGCTCATTGCCCCCAACGCTGAACTGAGACTCAAACAGAATGGTGAATTTCTCCTCGGTGACCGATTCAGCCCCTCGTCGGTCTGAGCGCTTAATCCGCTTCAAGGACTATGTGAAAAAAACAGCATATAATGCAATGGGAAACTCTTCAGATCATGACGTCAGTCATAAGAGTGTGTTTCTGTACCCGAGCTGAAAGTCTTGTACCACCTCCACATCTGACAGCCTGACCATTCGCACTGACTCTTACACAGCTTTATAGTATTATAAATATAAGCACCTGTTGAATTGCAGAACTATTCCTGATTGACAACGCGTATCTGGGAAGAATAAACTAGCTTTCTTCGTTCAGGTGTGTCAGCATTGGACTTTAAAATTCCATCCATCCTTAAACCTTCTATCCTGGACAGGATAACAACCAAAGACAGAACTACTGTATTATTGCAAAATCTGTCTGGGTCACTCTGCTCTTTATTGCAGTGTTTTAAATCACAGTCATATTACAAGCCCCAAATTCAGTTTTAGGTAACAGACTCAGCTGTAGAATTTCCCAGTTCAACCATGAATTTATTGTTCTCTTAATAGGTACAATCCATCAAAGCCCGGAGGCAGCAATGTGGCCCCACATTATTCTACACGTTGCACATGAGGATGCTGGTGTTTGTATGCAGTGCTCCGTTATCTCCAAATAAAATGCGGTATATACACTACTGTCTGATATCTCTAGAGAACATTGTTCCTGTAGTGTTGTGGAACATCCGGGTGCTCTTGCGTAAACTTGAGAAAGGCGGCCATGTTGGAGGGCAGTAATTTTCTTCCTGGTACCCTCCTATAAACACCACTCCTCTTTGGTGTTTACTAATGGTAGCCTCATGAACACAGGCATTAAGTGTCAGAGATGCCTGCAGATCCTTATCTGTCACCCTAAGGTTCTTTGTGATTTATAGAAGAATTCTACATTGTTCCCTTTCACTGACCACGCCCATTTCTAGGGAGAGTAGCAACTTTCATATCAGGTCCTACAACTGAGGACCTCCAAAATCTCATAATTTGACCATTTTGCACCTTGATACAGCACATTATGAAATAATGCCGCATTATCTCATAACTTGACAAAGTGCTAATGAAGACGTCCGTCTTGATTGTTTAGTACATAATGCACAGTAATACATTTTCATCATTAAAAACTGCAACCCCCACATTTTGTGACAACTGCTGCAATATGTAATAATTTATTACAAAATACAGGGAAATGTATTACATATTGCATATTACATATTACAAAATGCAGCAGATTATTACAGAATGCGGGTCCTATTACGTAACAATATACTGTTGAAATTTGTCAAACTATTACATAATCCTGCATCGTTACATAAGGCACTGTATTGCACTTTTCTGAGCCGTCCAAATGATTGCAGCGGCTTTACCAGCTTCTTCTCACAGATGTACATACCATGTTCCTGAAGTGCGCGCTGAGAGTGCCGGTCGTTTGGTGGTACTCCATGACACAGTTGTTGTTCAGGATTTCGCCACTGCTTTCACTGCAAGAGAGGCGCAGAGTCGGCAGCATGAAGCCGCTGAAGACCGTCATCCCGCGACCCTCACCTTTCAACTGCTCTTTCATTCTACTGTTCTAAATGTGATAAGAAGTATCACATTGATATAACTGGCACTGGAACCTTCCGTACCTCATTTGTTTATTTATTTATGGTTTATTTGACATGGACAGTGCACATTAATGAACATAAAATGTAAATGTGCCAGAATTAGCCAAAATGGCTATTTTACATCTGTTGTCCACGGACCGATGGTAACAGG
>JAODKE010000101.1:15429148-15447294 GCA_026779605.1 Mormyrus hasselquistii | reverse complement strand
CAAAGTCAGTGTCGACTTAGGTGTATCTCGTCAATTCTCTAAGTCGTCACTTTTAAGCTGGTCCCGCGAGTGTCGACATAGACCGGTTTTACTGTATACGTAACACAGTAACATGAATTTCCTGGCACGCTGCCCCCTACAGGCCTGTTAAGAATTCATTGCTTTTCCAACAGGCACCATCTCTGGTGCATGATGCAAAGTTACCTGTGACGTGAAATAAAGAAACTGGTCTGGCTGAGAGCCTCATATTAATCTAAATGGGACCTAAACTCACCTGAGGTGAGGTGACAAAAAAAAAAGACTAAAGATGGCACAAAGTGTATTATTAACATCTACCTTCAGTGAGGTATAGATTCATTAACATCTACCTCCAGTGAGGTATAGATTCATTAACATCTACCTCCAGTGAGGTGTAGATCCATCCAGTCCGTGAGCCTCTGCTTGGCATGTGTACATGAAGCTTTATGTCTATAGCAGATAATTATTCTTTTGTTATTTGATATAAAGGTTATACTGACAGTAGCGGGCAGAATTGCACAACAACCTGCCGCCCTGTGCAAACACCCGCAGCAGGATTTTGGCGGGCATCATGCGTGATGAAGACAAAGGAAACGTGTCACACATACATCAGAGACAGCAAAGCACAGGCTGCTTTAGTTTATTCCCCTAAAACAGAGCTGAGATCATACTGCTGAGCTGAGATGTTACTGGTCACTCATTGGCAGCTAATTCTGACACCAAGCTGACTCCTTGAACACCGGTTCCCATTTCTACTGGTTTGGAAAATGCGTCTGCTAAATAAAAAAAATGTAAATATAAACTCATAACAAAGCGATCGTCACTGTTCACCAGAGACTGGATTTGACAGATGCAGTGCAGGCAAATGAGACATTTTAATGAACATTTAATTGACGCATTATTAAACTCTCCATCATAGTAACTGAATTAGTGATACCTCTCAGTAGATTATCATCATTTTCTTGGCTGATGTTATTATATAAATGGACTTAATGTTATACTCATTTATACATCTGAATATTTGGTAACATCATTTTTGTTATGTACCTTATTGTCCAAGGGGTCTGTTATTTTGTCGATACTTAAACTTACAACTTTCAGGTAAGAAGCCTCTCTATCTTGCCACTATGCTTCTCCTGTGCAGCAGACTGAAGAGTCAGACATATCGACAATAAGAAGCACTGGGAGAAAAATGTAGAACCATTACAGGTGATTATACAATGTTTTTACATCCTTGGGGGCTTTTAATACAAAACACAAATTCTGAGATCAGTAAATGCTCCTGCCGAAGACACAGCAACTTGGCCACTGTTAATAAGAACTGAAGGAAAATGACCTTGGAGGCCAGAAGGCACACAGAGCAGCAGCGTGACTCCCGTTCCCAGGCAGGCAGACCAGCGGCCCTCTGGGAGGGTCTTCTGTGAATTCCTGGGTTACGTACTGAACATTTTAATGAATCTGGGAAATTCATAACATCATTGGTATTGCAAAGAATGACACAAATACTGGTGGCTTAAGAAAAGTGACATTTGCTGTTTTCTGACGTTACCACATCTATAGTAATCCTGCTTTGGTATGGGGTAGTACACTGTGTCGTACAGACTGTGTCTGTGTGTGTGTATGGGGGGTATATGTTACATTTTGGGGACCAAATAAACACATATTTACACTAATTTTGAGTAATGGCACCTATAGCGTGTGTACGGGTTTGGCTCAGAAAGCATAAAGCACCTCTGCAAATCAGTAAAAAACAACAAACAAGCAAACTAGAAGACAACTACAGCACCGTCCACACAAATCAATACTGAAGCAAAATTATATTTTGAAAGTTATAACGCCGTGATTTTTACCAGAGCCCAAATATGAAAATTTTGTCTCTGACATACCAATGTTAAAAAGAAAAATTAAAAAGACACCACAATTTTTTAAATCAGTCTTACTGACTGATGTCAATTTTTCAACGTTAAATAGCAGAAACTCAAACTTTTGAAACGAAATAAATATAAAAACGCACGACAGGTGTGAGAACCGGCTCGCCATTGCAGATGGATATAACTCAACAGAGGAGTTGACTGTCAGCACTCAAAAGTGTGACTCCGTTTATACCGGTTTATACCGGTTCCCCTTCCTGCCTACCTCTGAAAACCAGCCGGCATCCAACAGCAAGGTTGTATCTGTGTCGTTACCCATACTGCCCAGACTTCAGAGGTTCCAATGTTAAACTGTATGTTTGTATCTTCGAATTAGTCTAGCCGCAGGTATCGTTCCAGATCAATTTAAACATGTTCTAATGTAACCTCTAATTAAAAACCCTAATTTGGACACGTCAGACCTCTCTAATTTCAGGCCAGTTTCCAAGCTCCCAATTCTGTCCATACTTTTGGAAAACACTTGTCCTCTTACAACTGCCATTTTTCCTAGATAGGCACATTGTTCTTGAACCTTTTCAGTCAGGATTTATAGTCCTCCATAGCACTGAATCTACTCTCCTGAACGTTTTTAATGACTTCATATTAACTACTGATTCCTTGTTCCTTTAGATGTCACTTTAGCTTTTGATACAGGAGACCACAACATACTCATCTCCCGCCTTGAGCATCGTGTAGATATTAAAGGCACCGCATTGGAGTGGATTAAATCTTACTTGCCTGACAGATGCTTTTATGTCAGCACCTCCCCCCACACCCCCACTGTGGAGTCCCCCAGGGCTCTATCCTAGGGCCCTACCCCTTTTCCTGTATACACTCCTCCCCTAGGATCCCTTTTAAGGAAATATGGCAATCTTATGCAAACGACCCCCAAATCTACTTGCCTTTAAAATGAAAAGATAACCTAATAAAACCATTATGGCACTGCCGGGAGGACACCAGAGGCTGGACGGCCTTGTGTTTTTTAAACTTCGATGAGAGCAAAACCAAGGTCCACATTTTCTGCCTTAGTGAGACCTGTGATTCCCTCCACCTTAACCTGTTGTTGAGTCCTCCACAAAGAATTGGGGCTTGATTATGGATGGCAATTTTAAAATGGATAAACGAATCAGCTCAGTGATAAAGTAAAGCTTCCAATTAAGACTTTTATCCAATGTCAAGCCCTTCTAATCATTTGATGATTTTGAAAAAGCTGTGCATGTGCCCTGATTTTATGTTTTTCTTTATGGTTTTCTTTGTTCCACTGTCTTGTCTTTTTATGTAAAAAGAAAAACAAAAGATAAAATATTTTAATTGTCTTTTATTGTTTATTCATTTGTTCCATTTATTGTCATTTAAATTCATACTTTTATGTAGTTCGATCTTGTTACGTTATTTGATTTATGGTTCTTACAGCACTTTGGGATCACATCCTGTTGTTTTAAAAGTGCTCTTTATATAAACATGACATGACTTGACTTGAATCCAAAGCATCATGAGCTATAAATCTTCATCTACAACCATTTTATATGTGGTGTGTATATTTTAAGGAGAATTGTTCAAATTAAGCAGTTACTGAATGACATTAATTAATTAATACACTTTGCTTTCGAGGCCCATGTTGCCCCTGATAATCATACTTGAATTTCAAACATCACAAATGTTGATTATTTTTAGCGCTACATTACATTTCAGCTGGTTTGCTGAAAATCCATAATACTGATTTGATACATAATACCAGGAACTAAGGCAAACATCAAAGACAGAAAAGCAAAGGCAAAACACATCTTGAAAGAAGAAAAGCGAAAACAAGGCAGATCTGTGGATCAGCATCGTTAAGAAGCTTGTGATGAGATGGGAAATCTTTTCGTACAGAGTTAAACCGATAGGCTGAAAATGTGAAATACTGAAACCACATCGAAATCAATCACTACACACTTTCCAACTCCTGAAACCTGAAGAGTATTTGAGATTTGACAAAATCGGTGGTCATACATAAAAATATTAGCTGCAAAGACCTAGAAAAAAACAACCCTAGGGGCGAAAAAAAAGTTCCAATGAGTCAAAAGAGAAGTAAATGCAAATGAAAGCTTAGGGCCCAAATGAAAAATACTTTCCCTGTAATACAGTGGAACCGCCTGCATGATAATACACTGGAACCGCCTGCATGATTTGCATGGTGAAACACACACACAACTAAGAGCAGCTGCACTGCGTCCTACTGTACAAAACTCTCATTAGACAAACGTTTATAAGAAGCATTTTTAAATAGGTAGTGCAAAAATGATCAGAACTTGACTAATTTTTATAGGTTAATATTGCATCAACACTTAATGGAAATAGGTGTAGCCCAATATATGTACACCAATATATCACAAAACTCAGTTTACTCTGTCTGCAATGTTAGCTGTGTAATCACTAACTGGGCTATGGGTAATTTACTGATGCTCACACACGTTACTGTCTCTAATGTGTAATTAGTGGTACGTACACATGCCACTTTCGCCAGTGTGCAATAAACCCCCCCACACATACATTCCCTTATTTATTTAATTTTACTTCTTTTTCTTATCATCTTACTTCTCCAGTTCTGAAAGACTTGCTTGCTTCTTTCTCCTCTTGTGTCACTCATTTCACTGTAGTATTGATCCTCTGTTAACATACATATGACAAACTAAAACATAGAATGACTGTGTATCTACAATAATAGAACTGCATCTGTTTGATAAATTGTAAGTTCGGGAACAGTGACGTGATAACGCATCCCATTATTCTGTTATGCCTGCTCTCCTGAAGCCGCGGGGTCACATGCGTGCGGGTGCTTGTCGCAGGGCATTAGATCAGATTTAATGCCACGCCACCACACTCTGGGGTCTGCCCCCCCCCCGGTGCCTTTTTTCTTCCATGCTTCTATAAATAGAGAATGACTCGGCCAAATGCACAACCCAGCCACTTCCATCTTCACTTAGAAACACTAAGGTTTTGTCACTTCTGTCTTCACAAGAAGAAAACCAAATAAAATTAAAAAAAAAAAAAAAACAACATTAAAGGGCTTAGCAAAAGCATCTCTTCCAGGGAGTCAAACCCAACAACCATCAGCTGTAAATACTTGCGCAGCTGACTGAGAGCAGGTTTAGTGTCAGCTCAGTCCAGATTAACGCCAGCACCGACCGAACCCAAACAGTGTCTCCGAGACGGTTTCACGACGCAGGTGCGGCCTGCCG
This sequence comes from Mormyrus hasselquistii, assembly GCA_026779605.1. Classification (NCBI taxonomy): domain Eukaryota; kingdom Metazoa; phylum Chordata; class Actinopteri; order Osteoglossiformes; family Mormyridae; genus Mormyrus; species Mormyrus hasselquistii. Next base: position 15,442,145 of record JAODKE010000101.1, on the reverse strand, counting down.
TCATTCATAAGATTCAAACCCCCAGCGTTCTTAAGCTAGTGATTAAAACCAAATCGTCAAAGCGTCTCAAATCATGGGAGATACATGTTATCTTTTCAAGTTAGCAGCATGTCTATGTAAACATACTTGTAAACACAACAGCGACTTTAGTGTCAAAGGGCAAACGTGCATGATATGCTCGGTATCCCTGTCCTCTGGGGGAGGCGCTGTGGCCGCACCCCGTCTGCGGGATGATCCGATCCTGATCCAGACTGCCATATGTGCATTATCACACCTGTCCTAAGCCAACGGCTGTAAATACTATAAATATACGCCGCTGGTGTCAGCTGAGTGAAAACTAATTCACTTAACCTACACCTCCAGACTCCCATCAGATCCTGCTGCCGTTGCAACTTCACTGTCCGGAGATGGCACCATTCTGTGGACTCGGTGGGCTTCCGATCACGCACACAGAGGCCTGACCCGCTGGGCCGCACTTCTGTGCCTTGGACAGAGCCAGTCATTTAGAAAAACGCGCACAACATCCGAACTTACCCTTGCATAATAGAGAAAAGAGTGAGCTGGCTTTACCTCAGAACGGACACACAGTTCAGGAACCTTATCTAATTTAGCAGAACTATGCCAACAGCTTGGAAAGGTTGCGGATTTGTTCAGATTTGCCATTGGCAACGGCTCATGTTTAACAAACATCGTGACTGGAGCAAATAGAGCAAAATGTCATCCTAAACATTACAATATTTTAAAACGGGTATCTACTTTTAATTGCATATATTTTATTTTATTTTCACATTGCCAATTCACTTAATAAAGTTAATACTACTTATAAATGCTCAGTAGTGATTTGTAATTTGGCAAAATTTTAGCTTTTTACGTGCTTAATTTAGGTTTATCTTGCAAAGCCGTCGGAATATGAATGGTTGTAACATATCTTGCAATACGTGCATTGTTACGGCACGGAATGTCACCTCCATAAAGCAACAGGGTCACCGATTGGCTTCAAAATTTGCTGTGTTTAGCCTTATTCACAATCAAACACATGCAGATCTGGAAGACAGACATAATTACAATCAATTGTTTAAACGTCTAGTGAGAAAGAACCTGAAACGAACATGAAGAAACGTCGCAGACCTACTGCAGCTGAAGATCTCCGCCAGCTCACGGCTTAGGGCAGAGCAACAGAGCGACGCTTCCCTGAGGAGAATTCCAGCCGTTCGCCTCATCACGGGCACCTGATGAACGTTCATGCTTGTCAAAACGGTGGAGTGGTCTCTACCAGTGCTATCCAGGCACCAACAGCAGATGTTTTCACTCTTTGTTCTCAAGTTTCATAGTTTACATAAGATTAGGATGGATATGGGGGAAACTTGGGGGGGGTGGTTGTTTTTGATAATTTTAATATTTAATTTTAAAAATGATTTTATTTGCAGATTTCTGTGATATGCTTACATCCCTGATCTAGGTTGACCAGTTAATCCATGTCAGGGAGGACACTCTGAACTAGGACAGGAATTGTAAATTACCATTTCAATTAAAAGGACCTGGATTTCACGTAAGCACCAAGTTCTTGCTGTGTGCTGATTGGTTAGTCTCCTATAATTATAAATATGTCACAGACGAGTCTTTCTATCAATGAAACATAGTAGTAGTTTGTAAAACCTGAAGTAGCTCAGATTGTCCTCCCTGACATGGATTATCTGGTCACCCTACCTAATCATTGCAACCATTAATCCTGTGTACAATGCTGAAGACATGCAAAAGATAATTCAGAGACACCAAGTGCCAGTTTCAGAAAGCAGGATTTCTTGCTTAGCTGTGTAACTTGTGAGATTTAAGGTAGTCTGAGCTAAATTTAAGTGAATGTGGATAATGTTCATTTACGCTCTCTATAGCCCTACAGATACCTTCATAATTCATTATAATGGTCAGTATAAGCAAAATGCATAATAAACAAGGCTATAATGTGTTATGCCTTTCTATAAATAGTTATTGTTATAAATGAATATAACTTTATGAATACATTATAATGCATTGTGAAGGTATCTACAGTATAATGCATTGTGAAGGTATCTACAGTATAATGCATTGTACATGGGTGCTTTAAGTATAGTGTTACCAAATGGCCTTATTTATAACTTATAACTTATAATATATAACCGCATAAAGGAATCGAGTAACAAGATGATGCTTGAGTAACAAAATAAGCCATAAGCTGCTAAAAAAAACAACAATGAAACAATTGAGATAAAGTGACACTCAAATGCTGTGCCACAGGCCTACTGTACACTGTTGCCACTCTATGCAGCAATGAAGTAATTCCATGGCACTGCTATAATGTTCCGGCACAGTGGACACCAAGCGTCCATCACTGCAATCAGTAGCATTGTGCCCAAGGGGGCAGTGCAGGGCCCACAATGAGAGAATGTGCCCATGACAGAGTAACCAGGAGGAGGGAAAAAGCATGTGTGCGGTGCGTCCATAACAATGACATGAAGAGTGAAAAAAAAATCGACCAATCAAGACAGAACAAGGAATTTAACTTCATACAACACGTTCAAAAATAATGATTTAATTATCGCCAGCTTCTGTAACGGACTGGCATCCCATCGAGGGTCAGATTTAGCGGTAAACCCCTCCCCTCGCGACCCCAACCAGGATTGACGGCTGGAAGATGGACAGGCTTTCCGTGGTGTGCAAAATCGACCGGAGTGCAAACCGGGCTTGGGGAAGAGGGTCAGAGGGTCAGAGTTGTGCGTGTCGCCTCAGCATCAGTACTCATCAGAAGAGGATAGAAGGGACACAAACGAAAGATACATGAGAAGATGGCCGAGGGATCTTCTTCAGTAGGGGAAACAAGGGCAAGGTCACATTAAAAATCAACATGAGTATAAATCAGTCATGGCTTCCAGACAGGGGCGCTGGCTGTGAAAGAAGGACAGGCTGGAAGGCCTGTATACAGACAGACCAGGAACACTGCCGACACTGTGGCCTCTCCACTGAAACATGCCGACGTGTCAGGATCAGAGATAACGGTCCAATTAGAACACACACTATGAAAAGAAGCTTTACGAAGCAAAATTTTAAACACTTAAAGACAAATTCAATCATATTTGGCACTAATCATCCTCCTAGGCACTCATGATTCTTATGGACATTTCTATACTCATTCTATACTTCTGTTTTTATATACTTTGACAGATACACTGAGATACTGCAGTGCTTCCTTCAGCTATCACTTTGTTACACTTAGCCTGCCGTATAAGAGGAAAACAGGGTACTAATTGCTTCCTGTCCTGTGCCATCCCCCGCACATTTGCAAGCATACAGCAGGGCAAATGCTCCATTTTGCCAGCAGACTCAGGGGATGGAGGTCTTCAAATGAGGAATAACCACAGAGAACACAATTATCCTGACGGACAGGATGGAGTTCCGATCTGCAGGTGGTTTACGAACAGGGCCGAACGCTTCTTCCTCCTTTTTGTTTGTGGGAGTTTTTTGGATGTGAGTGAGGTCACCGAGTCAATATTTTTTCTTTAATAGTAAAACAGATAATAGCTTCCATCCCTAGGACAAAAGGCATTTTGCTCAAAGTTTCTTTCCATGAGAAATATGTTTTGAGGTTGACAAAAAATTCCAGTTTACATATCAAAGAGGGAAGGAATCACTTTTTAGGTCAGCGGAAGGAACAAAAGTGAAAGCTGCTACAGCCAGAGGATCCGAACTACAGTAATACAGGAAAAACCTAAGAGTGTCTGCCAGCCAGCCAGGCTTTTTGACATTCAGGATAACTTTAGCCAGCACACTTCTGACTCAGCTTCGTGTCATATTTCTAAACTAGAGCACCCCAGTAGATAGCAGTATCACTGAAGAACTAATATGATTTTTAATTCTCACATGATAAGTGGGTATGGAGAATGAAGGAAGAAATGAATGAATTAATGTAATGAATGAATGAACGAACATCATTTTAATTGTTTTTAAATGTCATAATGTTTCATCTTTAAGATAATAAATTCTAAATAAATCACCAAGTCTCATTTTCTAATTTTACAGTTGAAAGTCCCTGAACAATCAGTTGTAAATCTGACTAATCCTAATCAATATCAAAAAAAATTTGTATAATTGCTAGAAGAAAAAAGGTCTTCATTTCTTAAAAGTGCCATAAAATGAAGGTGTGTGCCTTTAAGGACGGTCATGTGCTTTAAACCAATTTTCCCCTAATATAACAATTAGTTGCCTGGGAACAAAGTTAAAATTAATGTCATTCTGAAGCACTTGTGATGGCTAGGAGTGTTGCATCACACAGTAGGATCACAGAGAAGAGAGAGAGAGGAATGGCCACAGGGCCAATGTCACTGCAGTCTGTCTGCCGCCCTTTTTCCAGACCCAAGAACAACAGTCTGCCCTCCCTGAGCTGGTGTCTGACTGTGTGTGTGTATATATATATATATTACATTATAGAGACCAAATGGGAACACTTAATTTTATAAAAAATCTGTAACTGCAATCAAACTCACAATGTCAAAAGTCTTGTATTTTATTTGGTTACTTATAGTTAAGGTTAGGGCTGGGAAGTGGTTATGGGTGTTATAGTTAGGATTAGGGTTTTGGCCATAGAAATGAATGGAGAGTCCCTATAATGATACCTAACATGTGTGCGTGTATGTGTGTGTGTGTGTGTGTGTGTGTGTGTGTGAGTGAGTGATTGAGAGAGAGAGAGAGAGAGAGAGAGAGAGAGAGAGGCGGTCAAAGCGATTCCCTTGAACAGCACACGTGCCTGTTGATATTCCAGGGGGCATCTGGTTGGCCAGTGCAAATACTGAGCAGGAGAAATGTGGGGCAGGAGATGACAGTGCCAAATATGACAGAGAGGAAGACAGGTCCACTTAGGATAGTGATTGAAAGAGGAAAAATACAATCACAAACCAAGGTTGATGTAAGTGACACATAATCGGTCCAGAACTCACCCTGGTCGGAATGGCAGTCTAGCGCAGGGCACACAAATTATGGGAAAATCTGAGATCTTAGCCTAACTTCATGGCTTTAGAATGCAACATGAAAGTGAAGCAACTGCAGGAAATGTGCAGAACATGGGCAAAACATGAAAACTGCACACACATACAGTACAGAGTGGAGGCAGGATTCAAGCCCTGTTATTCTTAATGAGCTCCCTCGTAAAACATCTGAAAGAGCTCTGATTTAAAGCTTATGTATAAGGTGATAAAGTTTATATATGTGTTTATGTTAAACATGCCTTGAGAAAGGGCAAAGTGCAAGTTCTGGTGTATCTTTTACCTGGTATTAAATAGCCAGTCTGCCTAATCTATGCTGCATGCATGAACGTGTACTCGTGTAGGCAGGTCTGTGCCCGTGTGAGCGTGCGCATCCATCTACACGCTTCCATTTACAAAACTGAAAAAAGGGGCATAAAATAGAAAGAGAAAGCCACACAATGGGGTAGAGGGTACAAAAGGAAGGAAGGAAGGAAGGGGGCCATGAGCCGTTTCAGAGATCTCCACTAGCATCTCCCGGAACATGCCGGCGAGGCAGCTCTGCCCTGCAGGTCTATGTGCTACAGTTACACCAGCAGAGAACGAGAAGGGACGTTTAATGAGGCTGAAAATTGGACATGGCGATAAACAAACAAACAAACAAATAAATGCACGAATGAATGAATGAATGATGATGGGAATCAGGGCCAGAGAGATTTTAATTTGGAAAAAAAAATGTACATGCAACTTCAAACGCTTAATCCCTGCCGAGGCCCAGAATTGCCCACATTTTATCTAAAACTCAAAAGGACAGATAAAGTGACCTGCCACCAAGAAAGGGTGAATCAGTGCACTACTAAAAAGCTCTAATCTGCCTGACATACGGTGTCCTCCGCTGCAAAGCTTTTAAGCCTAAACTCAATGCCATTTGGGGGAAGCGGAAGTTAAAAAAAAAAAAAAAAATCACATTACTTCACTTTACTTAATTTAGCATGAAAGCACCACTGAGAAAACTAATAATAAAAAAAATTGTTCCTAGTGAAAAGAGCGGCGTGGCCATGATGTCTGATAAGCCAATAACACATGAAACAATGTTAATTTGATTAACAAGCGGCCCTATAAATATTTCTGTGAAAGGCCTGGTTACAATGGCGGCAATACTGGCATAAACTAAGAAAATTATCCTTGCAAGTCTGCAGTTCCATGGACAGTAATGTTAAAAGCGAAAATGCACCACGTTCCAAAAAATGATTAGAAACATCTTAAAATCCACCATATGGGCTGTCAACATCTAGTCTCGAAAGGCTCTGTTTTTACCATTGAAAGTCTGTTTCAGGAGGGTTATATTAGATCTATTGACTGTAATCAATTAAGGCAGAGAACAAAGTTGACGTTACGAGGTAAAAGTTTAAAATGTGCTCAAACTTCAGTGAAGCAAGTTCCGACATGTCTAAGTTAAGGTACTGATCTCTCGAGTCTGCAGAATCAGGGTACCGCCATTATGGCCGGTGATCAACAAAGCTGTTTTCCACTGGCATTGGCCAGGACCAGGGCCGTTTTGCATTGATTGTTTTCCAATAAATTCAGAAACAGACACCAAGGAGGCTTCAAAGCGTCACTAGCAAAATGATGCGGGATCATTCTGTTTTTTAGTCTCCGGCATCCCAGACTGGTAGCAGCCACATGCTTGTTTTCCTTTCCTTTCTAATTCAGTTTGGTTTGTTTTCCCTGCTAATTATTATTCACCTTAGTATTATCGTCTCCATTTTTTTCCCATTCAGCAGAGATCATGCTGTAAGTGTGGATGTCTATTGTGCCGCAGGCTTTGTGTTCCTATCTTCCACGACCCTCTTTCCTACACTGTGCCCATTCTCCTGAGCATTCTGCACATTTAGGTGGTCAATACTAACCTTACTAACCTAACAATACTACTACTAACTACTACTTACTAACTAACAATACTAACCTCACTGCCAGGTGAATCTCAACACTAGCACTAATACCTCTGTGATAATTATGGATTCACAAAAATATCAAATTTAGCTATATGTCAATGACATGATGCATATTTTTTGTCCATATGGTTACATTTAAACTTATTGCAGATTTTTTCTTTGAGGACCTAGTCTGAAATTTCTGGTTTTAATCAATTTTGAGAGAATAGTTGGGGCAAAAATATCAATGAGCTGTAACTGTAAACACCAAAAAATGAAGTTGCTTTAAAAAGGTAAAATTGTCAATAAAATAGCCTTTCAACTAATCTGGTATAATCTTACATTACCGCTATTTAACAGAAAATAAAAAACATAAAAGAACTGTTTTGAATATTATAATTTATTTAGGCAAACGTGTTAGTCGGGTCAACTTCCTGAAGTGTCAGGGAGGTGTAACCACCATTCAAGGAGCCATTTTGCTCACATTGTGCAAGAAATCAATGTGACAGAAAATAACAGAGTGAAGGACGACCCTAACTGTTCCATGCCAAGGTTAGTAACTCTCTTTAAAATGCCAGATAATTTTACATTTTTAGGGAATGATCAGGTATGTTTAGGTTTACACATCAAATAGTATGACCCCAGGGAAACATTCACAATCCATCATAATTGGGAAAAAAAAATAGTATTTACGTTAAAAATTATGATTAAAACATTGGCACCAAGGCCATGTGTTTACATTCCATGATATTGCCTATGGAATTAGATTTTAATTGAAGTATTAAATGGTGTAACCATTTCAGTAACTGAAATGACATTTTGACTGTTATTACAGTTGGCCTTTCTGTTAGCGGAAAATGTAGTGAAATATCACTAGTTTATGATGTTGATTAACTTACTATGTGGAACTGTTTTCAAGTGTTCAATGTTATATTTCTGGAAAAAGTAATTTATCCACAACATTCTTATAAAAGCCCTGTAAGGCAAGGATAAAATCATTAAGCTGCCCGACCTTGGTGTTTTAAAAATGTTTATCTTCAATGCATACAGTATTTGTATTCCATTCACTTACAGATTTAAGCAATATATAATGTACCTAACATATGTACCTAATTTCATTTTTGCAGAATCAGGGAGTGGTCAATAACTGTTGAACATGAGCACCTAGAACGCCAATAATTCAGTGACAGGAGAAATACTACTGAAAGAGTTACATTTTCATATCTACAGTATATTACATTTCTGCTATGTCATAATTAATACAATAAAATAGAGCCTCTTATTCCCTAATATATGACACATTCAAGCCAGGATAAAGTATCACAGAACATGAATAAATGCGGATCCTGCTGCATGGACCAGTTACCTTGCCATAAGGTGTGAAAGGCAGATCTCAACCAGGATAGGGTGGATTTCCCATCCAGGTGGGGATGAGTCAGTGCCTCAACTGAAGGAGATTAAGTATCTCGGGGTCTTGTTCATGAGAGAGGGAAAAAGGGAGCGAGAGACTGACAGGCGGATTGGTGCTGTACTGTTCTGTTGTGGTAAAGCAAAAGCTGATCTGGAAGACAAAGCTATCAGTTTACCGGCCAATCTGCATTCCTACCCTCACCTATGGTCTCAAGCTTTGGGTAGTGACCGAAAGAATGAGATCATGGATATAAGCAGCAGAAATGAGTTTCCTCCACAGGGTGCCTGGGCTCAGTCTTAGAGCTAGGATGAGGAGCTCGGACATTAGAGAAGGTCTCAAAGTAGAGTTGCTGCTCCTTCGCGTTGAAAAGAGCCAGCAGAGGTGGTTCAGACATCAATCTAGGGTGTCTCCTGGATGCCTCCTTGGGGAGATTATTGGGATATGTCCAACCAGGAGGAGACCCCGTGGCAGACCCAGGATATGATGGAGAGATTATATATATCTCAGCTGGTCTGAGAATCTTAAAATGACATTTTATCTAAATACAGTGGACACCACTTATAGTAATCATGGTTATACTGATCAAAAAGCTTGGCCCAGAATCACTCCTGTATAAATAACTTTTAAATATTTTGCTTATAGCAATCAAGTAGCCCATATAGTTTTCATTTTCGGTCTTTTTAAACATAACAACACATGGAAAAGATTAAAACTGTAGTAATTCTTTTTTACTTTACTTTCATAAGCCTACTTTGCCTTGGGTTAACCCTAGCTACCTGAGGCTAATGCTGCATGCACAGAAAACATGACAGGAAAAAGTCATTTTCTCTCAATGACAAATATAGACTCATGAAAGCTTATGATAAACCGCCAAAAACTAGCCACCAAGATGCATCAGCAAAACTACAATAAGCGCTTTGAGACAAAGATAAACTGTGCTGTAACAATAACATTTTATGGAATATTATTTATAATACTGCACTGTATAATAGCATATTTGAATCTTACACAGTTCTAATGATCAATTTCACCCAGACATACGTGATTACTATAAGTGGTTTCCACTGTATTGTAAAATATATCTAATATCAATCCAAATATACACTCACTGAGCACTTTATTAGGAACACTATAATACCAGATAGGGGCTGCCCTTGCTGTCAAATCTTGGGCCTCACGTGGTTCACGCTGGGATTTTCACAGATTTGTTGGCTGCACATTCATGCTACGGATCTCCTGTTCTGTCACAGCCTAAAGGTGTTCTGTTAGATTCAGACCCCGTGTCTGCAAAGGCCAATGAACACTGAACTCACGGTCATGTTCATGAAACCAGACACATTGCGACACGTTGCATTATCATGCTGGAAGTAGCCATCAGAATATGGGGCAAATTGTGGCCGAGAAGGGATGCACATGGTCAGCAACAACTATTGTTTTACTGAACAGAAAAATGTTGTGAATCATTCAGCATATTTCTTTTACAATGTGCTATATCCACATCACAATAATAAGAGATGTTATGCCTTTCGTATTATATTCATAAAAAGCGACAAAGCATAAACAAATCCACCCTAAAATAAACTTCTTCTCTCGCTGTATGGATAGTAACGGTAATTTTTAAGGTAGTGAAATGCTTTTGGTACAGAAATGCAACATTAACGTCTGTACACTTGGTATCAATATCAGCACATTGTTACAATGGAAGCACACTGCCAGACAATCATTTGGATTCACAGTTTTATTAAGCTGGTCTACTACAGATATAGATGCCCTAAGCATCAAACTAAGTAGAGCAAAAATGATCCCAGTAGAAGACCAAGCTCTATTCCACAGCTAATAATGTCCACTGAGGCATTCACCTGTCACAGACAGGGGGCACGGGCCAGCTCAGGACCCCGTGCCAGAGACAGAGAACAAAAAGGGGTGAATACTTAAACAGAAACGTCTGAGGCTGTGACAATGGTGCCAAGGGCCTGCTTCCTGTCTATCAAGTGGAGCAGGCCGGCCTGAAAGTGTTTCTGTGGCGCACGTAAACATGTGGGAAGAACGCCAGCGTGATCCGTTTCGTGAAAAGTTGTTCAAGTGTACTACCAGGTTGCTGCTGCGCTGGGATGTTCTCTGAGGGCAACACATGCAGTCAGCCACAGCGGAAAAAAATCAAGTTTGATTATCAGACATGTGAGAAAGCAACTAAAAACTATAACTAGACTCAAGATTTCTCCCATTTGGATTATGCAAAGAAAATCAAATGCAAATATGTCACCATACTGTGATATTATGCAAGCAAGAAAAGAGAATCAAACTATGTTAAAAGATAAAGGAAACCAGAATGCTATAGGCTGTAGGAGCATAAGGGTTTGGATCATCACCAGCAGCACATTACTTAACGTTCAGTAATATCCAAGGTCTTAAAATGGAAGCTGCAACATGAAGAGACACTGCAGGAGGTCAGCAATGAAATCATGTTCAGTCTAATGGATAGAAGACATGATTTTTACCTTAACGCCCACTCACTGTAACCTAGACTTTTTACGCTTCAATGAATAACACTCCTCATACTGGAGGAACATTTCTTGCTGCATGCAGATCTTTTTCTGATACCAAACAGGGCGCAAACAATAAGAAATCATAACTGGTTTGAAAGAAAACACTTATATTTCAGACCTGCTTCTCTGCCTTCTTTACTCATATATTCAAACTATAAATAAAGTGCAAATGCAGAAGTTTGTATTCAGCGTAACAGGGTAAAATAGGCGCAGCTTAACCATGGCACTGAATGCAGTGATTTTTGAAGTGCTTTACTGAAACGTGCCCCCCCCCGAAAGCTCTGAAAGCCCTCAAGCTCCAGCTTTTAATGTGATAAAGGCTGCTGCCATCATAACATGGTTACGGCGCAGGTCTCTGCCTCAAAACAGCACCCCAGTTCCCACCGGGCCTTCTGGCAATGTGGCATCAGTTTGCTGAATGGCTGCATTTCAGTGGACCAACAGAAATAGATTGGAGACATCTGGAACTCAGAGTGGCCCTTCATGCCACCTCCTGCACACCCGTGGGGCCGCAAAGACATTATGCACCATGGAGTATGCACATATCATAAATGTTACTAATGTCGATCAGTGTTTCCCAATCTGGTCCTCGGGGACCCACAGGCAGTTCACATTTGTGCTCCCTTCCAGCTCCATTTAGGGACCTGGGAGGGAAGCGAAAATGTGGAAGCAAAAACAGGGTCCAACTGTCAGTCCACGAGGACTTGATTGGGAAACACTAATATAAATTATGAAGCAGCTGGTCATATTTGAATCACATTTGAATGCATGGAGTTTGTGTGTTTAGTGTGTTATCTCCATATTCCCCATGTTTGCGCAATGCAAAACCAGTGTTACAAAATGCTAAATACAAAGCCGTTTCTCATATCACCTCACCCAGAGTAAACATAATGCGTACGACTGTCGACATTTCAGTCCCAAGTGCAGTCAATTCTTATAACAGTACTCAGTACTCAGGAGGACTGAGGGAAGTTAGAACATAGTAAGAATTAAGTCTCGTAAGTACAGAGAATTCATGCACCTACATAGTATAATACAAATATGTATATAAAGCCAACATCAAATAGGGACATTTATTCTCATGACACCAAGCATATAAAAAAAATAGTGAGTCAGCCATCCAGCTTCCAAGTACTTATCTACGGTCAGGGGGGGGACATCAAGACGTGATGCCTGTCTGTCTTAGGGCACACACACACACACACACACACACACACACACACACAATGCAGAGATGCTAACTCAGCTGCCATACAGGTTTAGGATTGCATGAACTTATATGTTCTGGGTGACTTACCTACTGATGAAAATTTTACTTCAGTATAAACCATGAGCCTAATACAATTAAGCTACTGCCAGAAAATAACATTCACAGTCACACAGTGATTTTTAATTTATACTTTTTCCATACAAATATCCAATGCAATGAATAAATACCTATTCTTAATTCTAACACTAGATTTTATTCAGATTAATTGATTAATTTGCATACAGTTAAAAATATCAGCATAAAACGAGAATGACGCCAAACCAACAAAACTAGGTTCTCTGGTTCCGGCCGTGTGCCTTTAAGAACATGGAGAAAAAGAAGCGGATATAGCAGACTCGCATATAACGGAATATCATCTATAACATACGTGGTCCGCTGGTCCAGGCCACGCGCCTTTAAGAACATGGAGAAAAAGCAGCGGATATAGCGGACTCGCATATAACGGAATATCATCTATAACAGACGTGGTCTGCTGGTCCCGGCCGTGTGCCTTTAAGAACATGGAGAAAAAGCAGCGGATATAGCGGACTCGCATATAACAAAATATCATCTATAACAGACGTGGTCCGCTGGTCTAGGCCGTGCACCTTTAAGAACATGGAGAAAAAGCAGCGGATATAGCGGACTGGCATATAACGGAATATCATCTATAACAGACGTGGTCCGCTGGTCCCGGCCACGCGCCTTTAAGAACATGGAGAAAAAGCAGCGGATATAGCGGACTCGCATATAACGGAATATCATCTATAACAGACGTGGTCCGCTGGTCCCGGCCACGCGCCTTTAAGAACATGGAGAAAAAGCAGCGGATATAGCGGACTCGCATATAACGGAATATCATCTATAAC
>JAODKE010000101.1:15401611-15426801 GCA_026779605.1 Mormyrus hasselquistii | reverse complement strand
CTTACCAAGGAATTATATAAATGTAACATCACCTCCCTTGACTTAAACTCCACACACCTAGAGATGTAACCCAACATACTATTGGCCTTTTTCATCGCTTCCCCACACTGACGAGAGTGGGACATGGAAGCATCAACATACACACCGAGGTCTTTCTCGTAATCAGTTTATTTCAGTGGAACCCATAATTGTACTTCTGGGTGAGTAAACGCTGAGGCATTTGGCTGCCTCTGCTCTCCTCTTGTATTTGAGCTTTTAAAAGTTGCTCTTAAAAGTTATTTTATGACAACAAACATGGAGTATCTGCAAGTGATTCCATTCAGAGTAATTTTTTATACAGTTTACAGGTTATTGGTAGTTGTGTCGAAGCTGTCTGGACAGACTTCTGCTCACCCCCATCTACATCGGGCTTCCTCCAGCCTCCAGCATTTAATGCCCGTTCCCATGTAAGATGTGGATTCACAGGGTAGGTGCCTGGTCCGTGCTTACCTGGACTCTTTTATTGATCATTCTCCGCCCTACGACAGCACTCTAATACTGAGCTTCTGTGGCTCCGTGTCTCTGACTGCTAAAAGGCATCTCATCCGGTGTCTCTGACTGCTAAGGGGCATCTCATCCGGTGTCTCTGACTGCTAAGGGGCATCTCATCTGGTGTCTCTGAATGCTAAGGGGCATCTCATCCGGTGTCTCTGAATGCTAAGGGGCATCTCATCCGGTATCTCACCTCTGAGCGCAAGTTGGACTTTCTATGTTTGTCTGTTCGTTTGAATTCACTGCATCACAGCCCCCGGGATCCACTCCCACTATTATATGCACTGTTTATCGACACCCTAAACCAAATAAGGATATTCTAAATGACTTTACTGCTCTTATTACTCATTTTTCAGTACTCTCTCCCAATATTATAATCCCTGGTAAATTCACATGGACAATGACAGTAACCTCCTCTCCAGAGATTTCACATCTTGTCTGGATAGCTTTGGACTTCAGCAACATATTAACTTCCCTACTCACTGCAAAGGCCTTATCCTAGACCTGGTTTGCCGTTCTGGTGTCACCCCCTCGGACTGAAAAGCCAACCTGTTCCCGATGTCCGGTCATCTGCTCATCACCCTCAATATAAATCTAACACTTTCCAAGATTTCCACTCCATGTAATATTACATTTAGGAAAATTAGTAATATTAATCCAGACATCTTTTCATCCGCTGTAAAAGACCTCCCTCGTACCCATAGCATATCTACCCCTGGTGAACTGGTCTCATACTACAATGCCAATCTCCATAACCTACAAGTTAATCTTCGATCAATGTCATTCACCCGCTCAGCACCATGGTTCACTCCCACCTTGCGCTACCTTAAAGCTAAAGGACGCCAACTGGAACACCTCTTCAAGAAAACTGGACTCACCATACACAAAGAACTGTACAATAATCACGATTAGAAATATCGAATCTCTTTCATTGTTCTCTTGTATCTCTTTCTGCAAGTGGTGGTAGTCTGGGCCTACTCAAACCTATGATATACTTAGTTGCTATACATACACACTAGCATATACTTCACAAAAAGTAGAAAAAAATATTTCAGAATGAAATCAAAAATAGACAGGGAATAAGTCTATAGAGCTGTCAGTCAATCCGTCCATCCTTCCATTCGTCCATCCATCTTCAAAAAAGAGCTTAAACAGTCACAAAGTCACATACATTCTAAGAAGCTTTGGGCACATGGCTACACACCAGCTAAAACACCAATTCATCAGGGTAGCACCTACTCAGTCACACACCAAGAGCAGTTTATAATTTTCAATTTACCACTGGACAACTAGAGGTGAACAATTTTATTCAGGCAACATTATGCTCCTCTCATTTCCTCCACAGAATATATAGGAGGTGATAGCAAGAAAACATCAGTGGCAGGCAGAAATAAATTCACCTGTAGCATTCGAGGACATCCATAACGCTTCCTTTAGTGCAGTGCTTCCCAACCTAGTTCTCAGGGACCCACAGCCAGCCCACATTTTTGTTCCTTCCCAGTTGCCTGTCAAACAGTCCACATTTTTGCACCCTCCTAGCTCCCAGTTAAACATGGACTGTCTGTGGGTCCCCAAAGACCAGATTGGGAACGATGGCTTTAGTGGAATCAGTGTAGTCTAGCCAAAAAAACAATAATTAAGAAAGACCTGAAAACAAATTTGTTTTAGTCAGAGGTTAAATATCCTAGCAGTGGATTACAGTGATGTAAGATAATGCTTCAGAATGGCTTCTGTGGTGCAGCGGTCTCTGTAATTCCAACATGCTTTCTGTGAACTATTTACCTCAACAAGAGAAAAAGGTAACTCATTTTACTGGCAAAATTGGTAGCTGTGTTAAACATTCTTAGGTGAACATTCTTTAGCAGTCAGGATGCATTTTCATCGCAGCACTAATGGTACATTGATTCCTTTGGAAAATCTCTACAGCACTTTGTAACAGCACGTTTGTGAAAATGTATTGTACCAGATTTAATTTCATTTGATCTGCCAGCATGACAGAGCAATCAAAAGGCAAATGATGCAATGTTATTCACTTTTAGATAAAACATGGCCACCTCACAGAAACTGGCAATGAAAGATGTATAGCTATTTCCACAGAAGTAATTTCAACCTCGTATGTACAGCGCAGTGTAAAGACAACCATTTTTTCACTGCAAACGGCTAACTCAGCAAGTGACACTGGCAGATAATTATAAAATTTAAAAAAAAATCCTGAGGAACTTTGCAACAACAAGTTACCTCAATAAGCGAATAACCCTGCTTCATAGTACAGGCCCAAGGGCTTCTGTCACCTGAGTGAGGGCAGGATTCAAGACTCTACCATAAAAAGGACACTGGACCAAAATGGGACGCAAGGACACAAAGTAACAACTGAAGAACCACCACTTATTATGAACAATTGTACCATGATTCTCAAGGATTCTGAAGAAATGTTCTATGGACAGATGATTCCAAACTGGATTTTTGGAGATTTAGGACCATAGCACATGAATGTGCACGTTTCATAAGATCAAAACTTAAGCTGAACTGTCACAATTACATTTATGTATTTAGCCAACATAGAAGCGGGACAGTACATTAACAGCACACAGCTGTCATAAGGCCAATTAAGCATAAGTGTGGTTTGGCGGAACAATGTGAAATACCACTACTCCGAAATAGGGCTGGGTGATATCACATCAATATCATATCACAGATGCGCAATAATCACCATGGCTTCCGATGACAAGCGAAACATTTGGCCTGGCCGCAGCTTTTTGGTACTACATGGAAGTTTATTTACGGCAACAATTTGTTAAGCAGACTATAGTGGTACGGCAGACTGATGTGATATTGATGTGATGACGCTCAGCCTTACTCTGAAAAATCTAGAGTACAGAAGGAACTGTTCATGGTGGGTGGGAACCAAAAACTCCTCCGGAGTTTCATGCAGCTGATCACTAAGTACAGGAGGGGTTTGGTAGTGATGATTAATAGTGGTGTAACCAGTTAGTGAGTAACCAAAAAAAAAAAAAAAAAAAAATATTAACAAAGACCACTGCTTTTTCCACGTGAGATACTGTTATGCAACTTCCATTAATAAATAAATGAAGTATCACTTCTGTCCTATTTGTTTACTTATTTCCCTTTTAGCGAACACTCAGTTTCATTTGAATGACATTTACTTGTGAAACATGCATGAACGCACAGAGAATGCGATAAAGATGCGTGGTTGCAGTGGTGGTGGACCACTCCCAAAACCACATGTAATTCCCCATCCAGGAATACGATGAAATGTAAAACACCCTCCATCACAAGAGAGCTGGGTTTGCTGGTGTGTAAAAAGTACCTGCACCCCTGAAAATGAGTAGTGAGTATTGAGTTTACAGAAAACTTTTTTCGTTATGTTTTACTGCATTATTACATTAATTGCACCTTCATAATGCATTCATAGCGCATTCAAAAGCAGTATGTAAAAATACCTAAACATCCTTACGTACCTTAACAGCTGTAACATGCATTAATAACAAACTTATATGACAAACATATTAATAACAAAATTATATGATAAGAGAGTATAGTTATTGTCTAGTATAATCATATATTGTTTGTATTTATGAATATTAAAGCTGTAAAGGTATTTTAAGATGCTCAGGTATACTGACATGTGGCTTATGAATGTTTTATATATTTATGTGCTATGAAGGTGCAGTTAATATAAAGTGTTAACATTTTTAAAAAATTCATTTAGAAAGAAAAAAGCAGAGGTGGAAAGTTCAGGTTCAGAAAGTACAAATCCTGACCAAGGTTTTGTTTCAAGAAACAAGTTGAGTAAAAAAAAAAAAAAAAAAAAAAAAAAAAAAGTTAGACACAGAGTACTCAATTTGTTGGCTGAAACAAAACATTGGTCTGGATTTGTACTTTCTGAACCTGAACTTTCCACCACTGGAAAAAACTGAGGACCTGCTGAAGTTAAGTGAAATTGATGATTTTTTTGTCAAGATCTTGCCTAACCCAAACAAAACCACTATTATGGCATCAAGCCAACATCCAACATCCCTTTGGGTC
The DNA here is from genome assembly GCA_026779605.1 of Mormyrus hasselquistii. NCBI lineage: Eukaryota > Metazoa > Chordata > Actinopteri > Osteoglossiformes > Mormyridae > Mormyrus > Mormyrus hasselquistii. Next base: position 15,422,223 of record JAODKE010000101.1, on the reverse strand, counting down.
TCTATGGGTGGTGCCTTATGGTGCATCTTCATACAAGGAATATCCTGTAGCCCTTAGTGAACCCTGGTCTCCCTCAGCTATACAGCAACTGTGCTACTCTGGGTTATATATAAAAGCAGTGAAGATTGGATCCTGGTGTTCAATAAAGACATAACCATGCTTCACGGATGAGGTGCTTTTTCTTGGAACAAAGTGTTTTGTTTTTGCCAAACAGGAACATACTCTTATGCAAAAAATATCCACTACCCGCTTTCATCTCATCCGCCCAAAGAACATTCTTCCAATAGCCTTCTGGGTCATCCAAGTGGTTTGGTGGTAAATTTGAAACAAGCAGCAATGTTCTTTTTGGACTGAGTCAAGTTCCTCCTTGGTTCCTCCCACGCATATCACTCTTCTTCAGTGTTTTTCTTGGTGGACTCTAAACACTGACAGTAATTTTTTGGAAGACCACTCCTGGGAAGAGTAATAGTGGTGTTGAATTTCCTCCCTTCCCCATTGTCAGTAAAATTAACTTTGTAATGCTTTTCAGCCCCGTGAGCATCAGCTGCCCTTTATAAAATCCTCAGAAATTCTTTTTTGATTGAAGCGTGATTCACAAACCAAAGCCATTAACAATAGACTGAAGAGGAGGCGTTTCTGTTTTGCAATTTACATACACTCACAGCTGACTGTAATCCCATTCAGTGTGTGATACGGTTTAATAAGGTTATCTTGTATTATTACTCAAATTCAGAAGATGACAAACTCTCAAAATAAAAAGAGTTCCAAAGAACTCACAACTGTCTCTCCCTACTGTAAATGCCTTAATAGGTCAATCAATCATTAACTGCACGCTTCCTCTTCTTAGTACAAACCACTTAATGGCATGAAATTTACTGCATGTGACTACACACGGTTCATCTCCGGTCTACTACCTTGAGCTGTTCCCCACCCAGGATCCTGACTATTGCTTAGGCTTAATAAACGCTACCTCCAGGAGTCATATTGCCAGTTCCACTGTACATTGAAATACATCAACAACATCTGCACTCATATTTATCTTACTAATGGTATTTCGTATAAATTCTACTTATACTTTAGTGCAGTGGTCGCCAACCAGTCAATCGGTCTTTGTACCATACTGTACATTCTTTGCAAACAAATGCCCATCTCAGGACAAAAAGGTTACTATAATCTCAGCAGGCTGACTGAGAGGCCATCCCAAAAACCCACACTGGCCCTCCAAGGATCAGGTTCTCCAACCCCAAGCTATTGTCTACTCTTGTGATGTGCATGACCTCGTTGTCTTACTGAAAACTTTTTAAAAGAAAATTCTGTACACAGTGGCCTCCACTGTCACTTGGCGAAGAAACCTTCATCTGCTGTGGGGTGACATGAGAAGTGGGCTCACGGTCCCACTCTCTGCTCATCTTGTTCTACATAGTAATTATTTAAAAATAAAAACCATTGGATTAAAATGAAATGCTATTAAATATGTCTTATTATCGTTTAAAATAAAAATTTAAATGGTGGGTAATAATAGATTACTGCAGAATATTTACGACCCTGTCCATCATCAAAATGACAGGCAATGAGAAAGTCTAACACAACCCTTGTTACTAACAAATCTAAATGCGGCACATTTCTCTGCAATTTATCCCCAATAAAACAATACAGATGCAGGTCTGTACCACAAGTTACAGCTGACAATAATATTTATAGGACCATTCACAGGAAAATACTAGAAAGTTGTAGATCATATAATGAATGGCAAAATGGTTACCGACTGCTTAGCCATTGAGTTTCATTGACCAATGACTTATAACCTGACAGGTCGATCTAAAGGTGGAACTTACCAACCTTCTCTGGCCACTTGCCCAGAGATTCCCGAAATGCCTAATGTACTACTGTGGTACAGATGAGTCCATCTTTAGTTCCAAGAATCAGCTCTTATTCAGGCTGAGCAATCACTGCTAGCTATCTGGTCGGGTAAAACTCAGGAGATGCAATTATCCATGACGTGGGCCCTAAATCAGAACCACCAAACAATCTAAAACTCGCATGGTGTTGACAGTATGGCTGCAAAAACGTGAGCAAATCATGCAGTGGTGTCAATGAGATCATAAAAAATAAATTAAGCCTGAAAAAAGCTTGACTGAGATTAACAGGACGTTTGTATTCACCGGGTCTGGCCCGTGACTGAAACGGAAAACACAAGCAATTACAACTGCATTGACTTTTAAGCAGAGCATCATGGATACATACGGACAGGACAGTCCACCCAACTACAGTATGTGTGTGAAAGACTGAAACTAATATGTGATATGTGCATCCTTAACATTATATTCCTTTATGAGTAAGATTTATCTGAGATTTGAGTTGAGGATTACATAATTTAATTTCATACAACACCATTTCATGACTTAACCTACAGAAACACCACAGACAGCAAGTCATCCCTAAATTGGTTTTCCAGCCAAGCTATACCCTTAAATGACTAGGAGTCTTACACTGTATTGTTTGACTCAGAGGAAAAAAATAAAGTTTCCTACTTTCAGTAGTTGACTGAATTGCCTGTAGCCTGGTAAAGAATCTACATTGTGAGATGCAGGAAAATAACAGCCCAATTGTCTTTTATTTGAAAAATTCAAAATACCTTAAAACTTGTAGGTGTTTTGTTTGAACAAAGTTTGCAGTTTTATTTATATTTTGTGAACTGTAGATCCAAAATGAAGGAGAAAAAAAAACCCCACGACCCCAGTCACTGTGCTTATTCAGCAGCGAGCTTCTGCTTTCCTGGCTTCAGACATCATTATACCGCTTTAGGCACTGTGCAGATGATCTGGTGATGTCAGAAAATAAGCTACTTCACTCCATGCCGGCTTCACCTCAAAAAGCTTGATGGGACAGTGGTGACAGTGGTGCTCCCGTAGGTGATGTGCCCGCACTTTTTCACTTGTTTTTTTATGAGCACAACGCGCCGCTGTAATGGCAATCATGCATGGCTACCTTTTAAAGGTGAGGTGATGTGGCATTCAGATTGGTTTATTGCTTGTTACACCCAAAACACGATTCTGAATAATTAAGAGTTACTGTAGGACATCCTTTTTGCACATTGCGCTGGCACAAAGTCTGTTTTTTTCCGCTGTCAAAATATCCCATAAATGTTAGTTCCGCATTGCTTTTCTTGGTTTGCGGTAGATCTTCACAACAGAGCCCTATGAGTGAGTTCTAACAGCATGGAGGAGAATGATCATGATTGTCTCAGAGAGCACATGCAGAGCTCATGCAAAAGCAGCGGGAGTGAACTTCAGCCTGGATTTTCATATAGTAGGTAATGCTGAAAAGAAACCATCGTTAAAATCGCACAGGTCGCCAAGTTAAAGAGTAAAAATGTTTCAGCGCAACTTATTGATAGTTGGAGGAATGCGATTTGACAATATGCAGCAAAATGCCATGTCGACATTAGCATCGCACATCGTGCGAGCCTACTGAGGGAGGCAGAGTGGTGCAGTGGTTAGCACTGTCGCTGCGCCACCTGTGTGTGCGTGGAGTTTGCATGTTCACCCTATTCCTATGTATGGGTGGCTTTACGGTGGAACCTCCAGTTTCCTTTGACTATCCAAAAAACATGTAACATGTGACTGAGTGTAAGGGTTAGATGGTTGATTCCTGCCTCAGTCGTGTGGCAATGTATGTATATCATATTATATTGTATTACATTATATAAACGATTACTCGACTATTGATATAACCAACAGTCATAGTCATAATCATGTTCTCAGCCACTGCTCATGTACAAACAAACAACTCGAGGTGGTGAACAGGCCTTCCGTTTCCTGCAGGTCAGTCAGTTTTATACTTGGAAACTGCAGCATTATTATGATAGTGAACACTGGAAAATTACATGAAGAATAATGTTTGCTGTAATGACCAATTTCTGCAAGACAATTAATTTTGAATGATTAATTTGTCGATTGTGTAACAAGTTTGAGACCCCTATTTTAGGCAGCAAAAAGAAATGTTTAAAGCCATTTATTGGCATAGTAAGTGCACATTACCATGGAACAAAAACACAATTTGACATTAGAACACATGAAAACTAAGAGTTACACAATAAAAACTAGTAAAAATTTCTTTTGTTTTCCAAAACATTCTGAGCATCTAGCTGGATGGTTAGATGAACACCTCTTCCCAGACCTCTGCTCAGGGACACCTCAGCCATTTCATGTATTTATTAAATAGTCATTGAGACACTGATTAGTTGTACGAGGTGTACTTGAATAACAAAATACATGGGTGTATTGTGGGATTGCTGCAAAAAATGGGCTGATTTTAGCAGCTGATTTGAAAGTTAACACACTATTACAGGCATGATAGCATAATTTTACACCAACATTAAGGTCATTTAAACATCAGTTTCTTGAGCTGCATAAGACTTTTGCACAGTATTGTGTGTCATTAGTGTAAAGCTGAACTCATTAAACAACAAATGAGCGCTGACCTTATCTCGCTGAATATTTCATGCATTGCAGTAGTGTACCGTAGCTCTACATTTTTCCACAACAACTTTGACTTTTAACATTAAACAAATTATATACTGTTGAGAAATACAGTCGTCCGTCGCCACTTTGCGCTTCAACTTTCGCGGCTTCACTCTATCGCGGTTTTTTTATATATTCATTAAAAAGTCGATAGACAGTGAAAATGATTGTTACGCATCGGAAGCATCTTTGCTTTTTGTAATTAAATGTACAATAATTATAATAATGATAATAATATGATATTTGTAACGTCTAATATGTCTTATTTTCTCTTATTTTGTCTAATATATTGGGTAATACGAGTCTAATTGTCATGACCTGCCTGTACGATCCTCTTGTGTGCCACGCCCCCTTATTAACTACGTGTGTAACCCCTATTGTGACCAGCTGTTATCGGTCAGTTTGATTCGTCCAGTGTATTTAAGTCCACGTCGGAGTCTAACCCCAGGTCTGTCATTGACGGTTTGATGTTACATGTTCTTGTGTCCAGCAGCTGGACTGATTCCAAATAAACCCTTCGATCCTGATTCCTCGTCTCCCCGTTCCTGCTTCTGTGTCCAGCAATCATAACAGTAATGGTGACTAAAGGGTGTTATTTTATGTCTAAGGTCATAAACAGGTTTTCTATGCTCTAACTACGAAGATTAAAAAAATTTAGAAATAAAGAATCCTGCTTTGCAAAAATTCACTTATCGCGGTAGAGTCTGGAACTGATTAACCGCGATAAATGAGGGTCGACTGTATTGCTATTCCATAACCCCAATATAATGTCAATGGCTTAGCACCAGCTGTGAAGAACAGCGGCCATGAACCACGGGACGTGGTCCAAAGCTCATCAGGACCTGCGCTGTCTACTCATATCTACTTTTGGTGCACAGGAAAATATATTATTTGAACACTTCCATTATGTATATTTATTTACAGTTATACTATTAATTCATGCATTTGATGCATTAATCGTAAAAGCTATAGACTATTTTGCTTTCTTGTGAAGACAATTTTGGAAAGGAATGTAAACCAGCTATGCCTGTTCTCACTTGAAATTGATCTACTCTCTATAAACAAATACACACTCAGGGGTCCATTTTTAGACCACAGAGTTAAAACCGAATATCATATTTAGGAAATGATTGTTTACATCAATGTTCCTTGAACTTTACTGTTTACAAAAGGTTATAAAAAGCTTTTATTTTTGGCTCTAGCGATGATTTTGAAGAATTTTCATAAACATTTCTTCCACCATTAATATTTGGGCTATAATAACAAAACAAGGAGATAAAAAAAATCAAGATCCACTTTTTAGCATCATTTTAGTGTGTAAACTACTAAAATTACTATCAAGTTACTATTAAGTAAATGAAACAGAAGTAGTGGTTCATCAAACTGCAGGGTATAGGGGTATCCCTAAGCTTAGCTGCTATTCATGACACCAAGATAAAAGGCGACGGTAATAATTACAGGTGATGGTAATATTTACAAACTTATATTTGCAGTTTCTATCATTTCTGTTCATTGAGACATCAAGAGGCTGTGTACCTCTGCATGTGCTTGAATCATTGGTAAATATCCAGCAATGTTTATAGCAGGAGCTTTAGTATGAGCTGTTATGCTTTTCCAAGAGAAAACTCTTTTTCCCCCTTTAACTACAAACATAGACTAAAAATAAAGCTGAATGACTGCCTCCTCTGGTTTACCTGAATATCTCGTGGTATAACCAGTGAAACTTCTTAAACAGATTAGTCTCCTGTAAGCTACAGCATATCCATCTATATTCCAGCTGCTTAACCTTAGGTGGCTCACGGACAGCACTGGCGACGGTGTTAAAACAATCATTAGCGGACAGTTCACACCACAGGGCTCACATCATTTATCTGCCACAGGTGTTTCCTTTCAGCTGTGATAAACGTACTGAATGACTTTAAATCCGGAGACTCCAAAGCTACATTTTCCATCAGTCAGTGGCACTGATGCAGGCAATACAGGTGTTAATGAAAGTTATTACACTGGCAACGCAGAAATAAAGTGGCAGAGACAAAGGGTGCTTTAATTAAAAGGCGCATTGGCATGAACTTAAAATCTTACATGCCAGAGATTCTTGGGCACACTGAGTACATGCAAGTGGCATTAGAATGATGACTGATCTGATCCATACTCACTCGTACTAGGTAGTGACAATCATAAAGACATAACTACAATAAAAATTATTTCAATCATATCCTTCCAAAAAAATACAGAACAAAGAATGGAGAACCCCCCCCCCCCAAAGTACCACGGAACTATCAAAGGTTGTCAGGCTTCCTTTGACTCTTTCGCTGGTTTTCACTGCGCATCACCTACTGTAGATAATCTCTGGTCTATGAAGACTAAAGACTGGTTTATACTCCACAATTAGACAAGAAAAACTAGCTTTATTGAATTGTCATGCAATACAAACATCCACAGCCAATGATTCAAAGAACAAAGCCTTGAGGATAAATACTTTCCCCTGTAAAATTGACCCTTGACCCTGTACGATTTTTCATATTAAGCACAATGCAAGGACAATCATAGCAGATATTGTTTATATTTGCATGGGTCATTACATATTGAAGATCTCCCTCACCTTTTAGTAATTATTGTAGCAGGTATGAAAGGAAGTCAGATCAAGGGCAGTTGGTCAGGTTAAATGTATGTCCAAACATTTGACAATGACTGCTAATACCAAATAGTAATTTACAAGAATTACACGGAATGGCTCTATTATTGTCTATGAACAAAATAGTTCAAAATCATTTTTATCTTGCGATCAATTAAAAAATTGATACATTTATCAGTCCTTTCGACTTGTTTTTATACCTTTTCATGAAATTAAGACTTTTAGCTGATACATTTTGTGCTCTACATTTTTGATGCCCTACATTCCCTGCCTTTCCTCTGCCTGTCCTGTTCATGTCTTCATTGCAACGAGCCTCTTTTTGTGCGAAGAAAGTATATCCATCAATATCTATTTAAAAACAAAACGACTTTACGTGCTGACTCTGAAATGTTACCTTGGCTACACAACGAGCGTCGATGGACGCGCAGTCAATGCTATCATGCCGTTTTGAGTTTTGTGCCGTTTGGTTTAGGTTTAGGGTTAGGTTAAGTGTAGGGTTAAAGTGTACTGTTATAACCGACACTTGTTGAAGGAAGACGGGAATACGGTAAAGAATACGTCAATTAGACGTTTGAGACAATTAAGGTCAAAAAGTGCATCTTTAGACCAAATCGCGGGTGGGGAATGCATCGCAAACTGATTTATCGTCCTTGACCAGTGATGTAAAATCCAACATGAAACTGCATTGTACTTAAGAAATGACAATTTGTACGTCAAGTGCGATAGAAACTTGAACGCTAAAAGTCACACATACAGCAAGTCAGTAATAGAAAAGAAAAAAACTAAAAGGCATAAGAAGAGCTATTCTTTTACATTATCAGTGTTACCCTGTTTTCCTCCGAACTGGTGATAATATGAAATGTTATAAGGGCCCCACCGTTCCATTATGCGAAAACATACACATATACATATACAAAAAAATAACCTTGAGTTCGTGGGGTCCAATTATTATTCCGATATTTCAGCGTCGCTTGCCGGTCGTATGTCTCCATACGCCTTTGCTCGGCTGTGGCCTCAACCAAGGAAAAGTGAAAGTTGCGTTTGCTCCACTTGTTTTCCCCCGTTTGAATACAGCGCTGACGGCGAAAAGCGAAACTACACCGAATCGCAGAAATATACACTAAACTGCTGTAAACTTCATAGTTGGCAGTGCAACCACTGAAACGTATAAGCAACTTGACCAAGTACCGCACTTTCGACCACCTCCCCCTCCGCTCCCAATCCTTAGGAAACACATTATCAGTGTTTATAATGGACACTCGAAATGTTCCCCAAACAGCATAAGACGGAATACACCACCATTAAACAAAAAAAACAAACACCAAGATTGCCGCTTCTCCAAACTGTCAATGCAGCACATACTGTCAAGCGGGGCAGCACAGGTCGGGGAGTTTCTTTAAAAAATGAAGAAGAAAAAAAACATGCAATGAAAAAAGAAACATCACATTCTCCAAAACAGAGTACAGCTATTTTCACTTACCTTTTCTGGTTGTTCAGGTTACTTTTCACGTAAAAGTTCCCTTCCCACAAATTAAAAAATAAATAATGACCCCAGCAGCGCAGAGAGGGACAGTAAGTGCCTCCCCCGCCGCCTTCACTCACTCAGACAGTTTTCTCTCCGTCGCACTTCGCTCTTTCAATCCACCTCCGACCGCCCACATCCGGTTCGTCTCCCCGCTCGGTGTCGGCGTTTGCAGTTTAACCCCGTCCAAATGGTGAAGCTGCGCCTTTTCTTTTTATTTATCTCAGCGGGGCCCTAGTTTACCTGCTCGGCACAGTTTAAGGACTTTTTTTGTAAACGTGCAATACATTTATGATTTTCTGGCAATTAATGATTGGCCTACTCAAAATTCTAAATGGCCTTTCATTTGCAAACTGGTAACGAGGAGATAAATCTGATTATGTGTGTGGTGCTTATATTACCGATAATAACGACTTGCATTACTACAGGAAATCGGTCATCATATGACGATATTTGAAAGATATTTCCCCGTAACGTGTATTAAGTACAAATGTCAAAAATGTAGTGTTGCGCAATTGTAAGTGGGTCTGTTTGCAATCTACAAGTTACAAGTCTTTTTCCGCCATTCTATTTTAGCGTGTTATTTAATTTCTGTGAACTCATATGGGCTATTATACACACTGTAAAGATAACATGACGTTTTCAGTTATTAAATATACCAATTTTTCAGTATTTTATGAAATATTACGCGTTTGCATAAGTGCAACTTGGTCAAACTATGAAATTGACACTATTGTTGCACTGGCAACATATTTCGATATAGGTTCTTTCCAGAAGCCGAAAAATGTTCAGCCTTCCTATATATGCACCTTTGAGAACCCACATAAACCAAACCCTGTTGCAAGTTTTCCAGCTTCCGTTGCATAGGCGTATAGAATAGTACAGTACTCCTATAAATCAGGCGGTGTAACAGTATTACTTATCCCCAAAGCATATTGGATTACATTTACGGTTATTGTAACAAAAATGTATCTTTTCCGATTTCTCCGCCAGTGAACTGCAAAATCAATAGCGTTCATTTAGCAGTCGGTGTGTTTATCCGTTTTTCGGGTATGAGATAAACACTCCCCCTACTATCTTATCAGGTGATTTCGGTGTTTCACTGACATAGCATAGTCCTCCATTTCAACAGCAATGTACTATATAAATAAACCGATTAGATATTTTTCATGCATGATCAACTTTCCAGTTATACTTCATTTCATTTTTATCTCTATAGATCTAGTCAGAGTTCCCATACAGGTAATTAAAAATATGAAATGTCAGTTTATTATAGTTCTTTATACTTAGCCGTGTGTAATTTAAAGTTTTGGGCTTTGGTCGTAATTTTGAGATGTTTCATTACCGAGTTTTTTTGTTTTTGTTGTTTTCAGTATTGCCAAACTAGGAAGCATTCCTCGGACTTCGAAGATAGCAGAATTATCGATTTTGGTATTCAATGTAAAGATGGAATATCGAGCAATAGCGTACATAAACTATAAAATATAAATAAATTAATATAAAGTATTATGATATTTTGAATTGACTAATTGTAAATAATAGAGAGACACTTTTAAAAACAGCATTTTTAAAAATGGATCCTGGCGCCATCTCTTGGTCAAACTATGTCACTGCACTACTTCAGGCTTGCGGCAGCGTGCAAAGCATGAATCCAAGCAACCCAGATTGTCCTCAGGATACAAGGCAGAAGGTGACTGGGTGGTACAGGGGAAGGCAACCCTGATCCTGGAGTGCTGGAATCCAGCAGGTTGTTTCCATCCCACCTAGTTTTGCATAAATAGCAACTCATCAGGTAGGATAAAAAAACAGCTGGATCCTGGCACTCCTGTTCTGTGTTATGCATCTGTGGGTATTTATGTGCTCACTGACGCTCTGTGCACTAACTCAGCAACACAGAAAATTTCCCACACTCTTCTGTATCTGTCGTTTAAGCAGCAAAAGAGTTTAAAGTATGTACAGAATCAGCATTATGAGCAAAAAGGGTGGTAAATGAACATATGGTATTTCACCGATTATGAAACACCACTTTGTCCAGGTGAAAACATTACAAATCACTTTTATATAACGATTTCGTTTTTAATTAAAATTCATTCCATAGCATTAAAAAGAAATTGCTTTGTACAATTAAGCCAAGTGATAGATTTAGAGGTTACATGAATACCCGATACCCATCTCACTCCACGGTGTCGTTTGACTAATTTCATAAAGCATTCTCAAGGACGTTGTTTTCAAAATGCAGTTTTTTTGTGGATAATCTGGCTGCATCTTGCATGCACAGGTCACCTTTCTGCAGGGTGGCTGCTCCCTTAAACCCCGCCCCCTCAATCTCATATCGCTAACCTTGGTGAAAAAGGCTAAAGTCTTTGATGCACAACTGCTAAAACCAGCAACTTTTCAGCTACTTTAGAAATTGTGCAAGACTGAAAATTCAGAAATTTAAAATGTATTAAAAATGGAAAAAATTTCATTTTAAGTTGATCGGAGCTGCATCCACATTTAAGAGCACGTTCACAATTTTAGCTGTGCTGTGGTGCCTGGGACAAGCGTCAGCATCCCATAATTCTGGTCAGGAATAAATGCCTGAAAAATGGATGTGCGGAGAATCACAGTGTTTCTCAACAGCACAATCTGAACCCTAAATGTAAAAACCAGTAGGGATAATTTGAAATCTAGAAGCATGAACCTGTGTCAAACCAGTCTGGGAATTCTTTAAACATTTCATGATGATTGCAGGGGATAATAGCAGCAGGCTTTTTATACTAAACAGATAAACTGCAATCTCACAACCAGTAATGCATTTCCACAGGTTATAAACCAACACTGAATTTATTAAGGCAAATATTTTAAAATTAAGATTATAAAATGAGCATTGATATTTTGACCATGCAGCTTTATTTTTCCTGCTTGATATAAACAGTACTGATGTCATTTTAAAATATGGCATTTAAAAGCAGTATAGTGTATGAAAGCCCACAATACCCAGACCCGTCGTTTGAACCAACCGGAAATGCCTCGCTATCCTGTTGTCAGGTTGTTTCAGAGCAAGGGAAACACAAAATAGAACCCTGCACAGTCTTGATAGACAGCAAGACGGAAAAACAACATAGAAAAGGACAAACCACAGACCATACAGTTGAACAAATACTGATTTGGCCTACCCTGTTGACGAAAATACAAAATAGACCATTCCAACAAATAACCGAAGAGGTCCTGTCATGGGTGCCAAGGTGGCACCCCGCACAACCAAGACACGCCTGGCTGGCAGCTATACACAAATGCTCCCAAGCCAGTCATTCATAGCAGGAAACCAGCTGGTAGAGATTGGCCATGTTGGGGGCAGTGACAGGAAACAACTCAAAATGGTTTGAAATTACCCATGAAAAATGTTTCTTCAATTGGTAACTTGTGAAACTGGTGAAGACCGTTTGACCCCCATCAATACACAAACAGAGCACGGCCAAGCAGTTGTCTCCTGCCATCCCCCGTGAGTCCTGCCAATCTTAAAAGACTTTAGTCCCAAGAGTAAAAGAAATACAATGCCAATATCCATAACGTTTTAAAAAAATAATATATATATATATTTCATACATTTCTTACCATTATGAAAGAAAGACGTTTGGGAGACATTGCTGATACCAGTAACAGATGTATATAAATTCTACTGATTATCCACTTTTATAGCTATAAAAAAAAAAAGAAGTATAGCTTCCTTGATATGCAATGTTTAGTAATGTTTGAAGAGGAAAAAAAAATAACCATGATGTAATAGGCTTCTTGCCATCACAAGGCGGTGTAATCAGTGAGTGAAGGACAACAGCTTGAGAAGTGTTCATCGATCCTGTGGGCCAATGGCTCCTGTCTGGTCCTCACATGGGCGAAGCTGCATCAGAGCTGAAGTCCATGTCTAGAGTGAGGGATTCTGGGAAAACAAGACCCAAAGACAGTGGCCCCCGTAGATGACATGCACGGTAAGTTTCACTTGAATACCAATGTCTCACCAACTGACTCAGCAATGTTAGCTTCCCAATGAATGGCAGTAGGATATAACAGTTGGTGCTATGGGGAGTTATGATGGATTGTACATTGTATTTACCTAAATTTAGAGTCTACTAAGAGTTACGCGACAGGCTGGTGATTAATACAGAACACGCAACGATGATTAAACTTTGGTCCTACCCAAGGGGCCGGGGTTGGCTTCAGCCCCCTCATTGTGCATCAGCGAGTCCAGGGTTCGAGGGGACATGGGAAACAGGTCACTTGTGTTTCCCGAGTTTGTACTGCAAAAGACAGAAGGGCAGAAATGAGCTGAAGGGGTAGGACATTCGAAACACATAAAACGCTGATCACTAGAGCTTCTGAATAAATACAGATGAAGGCTAATAGCAACCTAAACACTAAACCAAATGGAAACATTTATGGTGTCTAGAGACCCAGCGTTAAACGGCGCCATCACTATGTTTCTGAAGATTAAAGCAGGCTTTTACCATCTTGGTTGGTTACCTTTACAAACAGGATGAGACACAACGCACACTTGTCCATGGCACGAGAATGGCAAAACTATAAGAATGAACTTCGCCTCATTAGATATATTAATAGCATAAATTATAAGCCTTTTTTAATAATAGCAAAAGCTTCCACATAGAATCGGTCAGTTTACAGATTCTCACTTCACTTATGAGCCCAGATGGACCAAAGACCAAAATCTGGCATTTTCCACAAACGATGTTAGCATGAATGTTAATACACTAAACAAAAAATTAATTTGAAAGGATGGTTCATGTTAGTGGCTGGAGCTGCAGGACAAAGAATGTCATCAGAAAACATCCCTAAGTAAATAAATAATAAAAACTGAAAGGAACCCATAAAGGATTTCACCAGTTTTAAAATAAAATGTAAAAAATTACGAAAATGCAGGGATGATGCCAAAAAAAAAAAATCTGTTGCTTACTTACTTTGAAAATCTAAATAATAAAATAATAATAATAAAATAGTGAAAAAAAAAACAGTATGCACATTTAAAATATGCAATGTCATATGCCTTGTGCAAAAACACAATATTTATGTCAACTTTATGCATGCACCATATACAAAAACTGCTCTTAGAGAAAAGCACTGGCAGTAGTGTTGCATACTGATATTTTGAACCAAATATTAACCGTTAAAGCAGGTGTGGCCAGTCTTACCCACAAAGGGCCGGTGTGTTTGCGGGTTTTCGCTGCAACTCCCTCATTATATTACTAATTAGAGGACTGATTGGCTGAAGAGCCCTCACACCTGGGTTTGAACAGCTGACCCAAAGGTTACCCCAAAAACCTGCATAAACACTGGTCCTTTGCAGATAAGATTGCCCACCCCTGCTTTAAAGTCCAGTTTAATATGTTGCCACAGTACATGTATTGTTTTCCTTAAGTACTCATTTTTATGGTTTTAATTTTGTTTGATAATATGTACCATGAGTTCAGAGAGGTATGGTCCTTACAGACACAGACTAATACCTGGAGACACCACGTTACAATGCAAAGGTCTTGTGTCAGCTTTGCACGCTGACTTGCTTTACTTTGGGGCCTCTGAAGACTCCACCCTAACATTCTGTGTATATATGCAGTAAGAGCTCACTCGGATACTGATTCCAAAGACACTTCAGTTATAAGTTGTCAAGTAGGCCGCTGCTTTTGGTTCTGGCCATTTCTCAACATGCTTTAACATCAGACGTCTCTGCTCAGAAAATGACCAGGTTTTGGCGCCAGAGACATTGTGGGACATGTTACAGCATTTCACCAATTAGATGGGGGGGGGGGGGGGGGGTTGGTCCTGGAGCCCATAGCAGGCAGCGTATCCAGAAGAGCCTGGATAAGCAGTTGGAATGTGGATAGTTTTCAGTAAATAAAAAATGTATGCAAGAGCAATTCGTAACGTCTAAAAAAAGTCACGTAAAAGTTTCATGTAAATCTATAATGATGAATTCTACATAACTATTATATTATATAGTGAAATAAGATTACAAATCATAATACCACAATAATCACAGCAGTGATGACAAACAGGTTAATATACCAACATCTTTGTTAATGTGTTAACGCTGAAAGCCCTAACTTATACACATGCATGACCATAAAAACACTTGTTTGGGTGGAGGGGTGATTTTAATCCAAAAAAGTTAAAAATCAGAAAAACACAAAGGTAAACCTGAAGGACTGAGATGAGTCCTGCAGCTAGGAGCGAGACACATATCAGTTTTGCTGCTTATCCACCACCAGTGGGCGCCCAAGAGACACATACCCCTCCCCCTCCACACCACAGCCCTGGCCCACCCTACCCGGGGAATCCATTCGCCAGGAGCTCGCTGTCCGGCAAGTCCATGAACACGGAGGGGCACCTAAGGAGACAGGTCAGGTTCTCACAACGCTCCCACTGCACACCTCCGACCAGCCTCTGCTCCCATTTTCCTCATCCCCCTAAACACGTCTGCATTCTATCACTCATTGGTTCCTACACTCTTTTTCTAAATTAAACACACCCGTATTTGTCCTCCTATGACTGCTTGCACTTTACAGGTTATATGAAAACATTTTGAGTTCAGTTCCTTGCTCATTTATCACTGCCTTCTGCTTCAGTGTGGGGGACAAACAGTCTTTTGACTTCATAACTCTGACTTAAAGTGCATACATTTGAAGGTATAAATGATGTTTGCCATATTTGATGGGCCACAAGGCTCCGAGTTTCAGATCAAATTCACTAAAAAATAAGAAAAAGAGAGAGAACATGATTCCAGAGGCTGCACATTAACTAGCTACTTAAAGCAGGTGCCCTTGGTGCGTTTAAATTTTGGTGTGCAGCGGCAACCAGAGAAAACCACAGTGAGATAAAGCTCTGTGTATCCCACTGCCCTGTCTTCAGGGTTTTACCAGTAAGGACAACCATACTAAGCAGCACCGGATCCCTGGTGAAGGAGATTAGACAACTAGTTCTCATCTTTCCCCTGTGGTTGTTTGAGGCACCTAATCAGTAGATTCGCTCTTATCTTCAAAAGAGGCTTTCCCTGAAAACTACTTTATGCAGACACACCGCCAGGGAACTCAAAGCATACTTACGGGGTAACGCAGATGAACTTTGTTTTCAAGTATGGCACAGCACCTATTAAGCAAAAATAAACCCTGTTTCAGCTAAGAATGACTTCTTGCTTTGGCACAGAAAGCCAAATCAGACATCTACAGTGTACAGCAGCTTGGTTCTCTTCGGCAAATGTGAACACAAGTTCTTTCAACTAAACAGACACCCCTATTATGCACATTCAGCTGGCATTAAAATAATCCATGGTACTGAGAAGTAACAGTACAAAGTGTAGCTCAACAGAAAGACATGATAAAAATGGCAGATAATTATTATAGGATGCATGGCATTCTTTAAATTTATTCCATACATGATTAAGCTCCCTATATTGTAAACCCTTATAAGGCAGAAGATGTGATTCATTGTATGCACATTTTCATTCATCCCATGGAAAAAAAAAAAAAAATCAAACAGACCTGTACTTGCAGCCACACCGAGTCCACAAGGGAAAATCACTGCGGCAAGCAGGAAAATCAACGACTACCTGGGTCAGTCGGGTCGGACTCCGCGGCCTCGGTTCTGCAGTACTTCCCAAATGCCTCTTCCTTAGGGATCTCTGGGTAGAGGTAGACGAGTGGGGAAACCAGGATGCTGGTGGCATCCATGATCTTGTAGCCCATGATGATCTCAGCAAAGGACATGCTGTTGAGCTGCTGTTTGGTGTACGGTTCCACAGACTGTATCTGAGTCTTTCCTGCAGGCCAAGGCAAGGTCGAGGGATCTTATTAAGGGCGGCTACGGCATAAGGCACTTGTCTGGTAGTCCGTAAGTAAGAGACCGGTCCAACTTGAATTGATGCCGTCATAAGAAACCACACACAGTACTATGCAAAAGTCTTAGGCAGTCAAAAACACTGGAGTGATTTCAGGCAAGGTTTTGAAAGAGCTAAAGCCAACATTAAAGTTCATTTAGACATTTGCTTTATTGTGTTACTGTTCATTTGCTTTACTGTACGTTCTAATGTTAAATTGTGTTTTTTTTCTGATCAAAACTATCCAAATAAATAGCATTAATCATTTTTCTTTGATTGCACTTAAGTGGAAGACTTTTGCACAGTACTGTACACTTGAATACCAATGTGTTTCAGAGTAATAGTTTCCCATGAAGAATAAATATTTCTTATTTTAAAGGCACTGTGTTGCACTGAATGCCTGTTTGATAAGGAGCATACCTCAACTGAACGCAGTTAATGCTTTCATTGCTGTTTTATCCGTCAGTCAGCTGCTCTCTAAGGTACCTTCTCTACAAGCGCAGAACACCCGCCCCCAAGCTTATTAAATGATAAACAAATCTTGAGGGAAATACCCCCCGCCACACATATGCCAAACCAAATGCTCTGAGGCTAGGGATCTGTCCCAGCAATGGGAAGGCTACTGGTTTGAGTCCCTTGATTGCCGGGAGGGATGCTACTCCACTGGGCCCTTGAGCAAGGCCCTTAACCTGCAGTTGCTTCATCCTGGTTATGATGTTAATCTACATCCAGCCCTATAAGGAGATCCTCTAACTTGCAGGGCAATTTTGGGGGCTGGTGGCAGGATTGGGACTCCAGCCACCATCATCTGCTGCATGGCTGTACTCCGGTTCTCAGGTGGGTTGCCATGTAGTGGGTGTGACAATGTGCTGTAATCAGCGCATGTTCCTTACCTCCTATATTAAAAATGGCCTAGGAATAGGTGTGTAATGGTGGAGGAAATTCGTGAATCAGAACAAACCTGTTTTGGGTTCAGAATTTAATGTAATTTCGGAAAAGCAAGGAAAAGCAAAATTTGTTTCTAAATCACTTATTACTAAAACTGCAATGCCAGTGATCTATTAGGTTGTTTACGGTACAGGTTTGCGTGTTACGTTATGCACATCTGATCTTCGCTGTGGCTTCTCATCCGGTCTCTGTATTCTTGCCCAAGTCACAGCCCTGTGTCTGTATTATTAAATACTGGTTATCATCTACGGCAGTGTGGCTGTTATTCCAACCTCTGGTGCAAACGCAGATAAGAGCAACTTTAAAGCAAAGCCCATGTGCGCGACGTTGACATGTCAGAATAGCAAAACGTAATGGATGCTTAGTTGCGTATGTTAAAAATAAACATGTAAAAATAATAATTTAAAACAAATGACTGCAAAATATCAATCATAATAAATCATAATAAACTAAATCCTCCACTACCAAGTTTGATTGCATTGATTTACTGTAAGTGCCTTAAATGCCACAGGAAGACCAGCTTGCAGAGGTTGACTAAAAAACAATGTAGGCCTATGGTGTTGATTAAATAAATGTGAGCATTGACTTTTAAATAACATCTGCATATCACGTTGCGTTGACTTAAGAGGCCTGATCCATTTCAGGGAAGTTGACATCATACTGTGTCATTTGGCTAGTACTACTACAATGGGACATGATGCAATTTCAGGTTTATAATAGTGTATCTTCAATTTGATGTTATACTTCATTTGTAGATGAAATTGTAATTGAAATCAGTTACATATTTCCTATTCTTTATACAGTTGTTGGAAGTGTTAGCTGTTTTGCCAGATGACTCTGGGACGAGTCCGTGCCCGCCATGTCAGTGCTCAACAGCACACAAAAGTTAAGGGAGTCTTTTTTTTGGTCTCAGTCTCGGTCTTGTCTTGACTTGACTTTGTCTTGGCCTCGATACCCTCCGGTCTTGGTAGTGAGTTAGTCTTGGTTTAGGCGGTCTTGACTACAAGTCTACAGTCGGATGACGTCGTCTCAAATGAGTTTCCACCAACGTATCCAGGTTCAGTATAACAGAGCCCATAGCTGGAACTGGTTTTATCAACCACATTCTTTCCAGTGTTGGTGTAATTTACTGGAAAACCAAAATGTTCCCAAACTGCCGACTGTGACTGACTGTAACCAGGATTAGCCATAACAAAATCACTGCCACTATTAGCATAATGTAGCATAATGCCTTCTATGTTGAACATCTACTTGTGAATTCAGAAGAATGTATTCAGTACCGTGAGCTGCATCTGCCCCTAGACACCCTGTTCTGCTGCTCACCGTTGATGTCCTTCTCCACCCAGGTGAAGGTGATACCACCTTCCTTGCTGCTCTCACTGAAGCGTAGCAGGAAGGTGCCAGGGGGCTTGGTGCTCAAGATGGCCCGCTCCCGCTCCTTGCTGATGAAGCCCATGATGTACCTGCAGCAAAGAGGCGACACGCCTCAGCACCACGCACACACACAGTCATCCCGTGAGGAAGCTCACTATGACATCTGTGATCCACCTTTGCCGAAGCTGAGGTACCCTGCATATTACAATAGCAGCCTTCCGCTGTACAATACAGACATTTGATTTACCTTCAGAAATCTGTCTAGATTAAGGCCGAGTGGTTTCAGACCATGGAGGCCAAAAGCATATGCAGGCTTACATTTCAGTCTGCATAAATAATTAAATTTGCTGTGCTTGTGCTGCTGCCTGACCTGACTCAGCGATCCAAATCAGACAAAAGTGTTATTCAAACCCACACATTTTAAATGATTGTTCAGCCAAACCAATGAATAACCGAATTCCCTTTATCAATCATAAAATGTTATTTTTAAATTATCCATAATTATTCTTACCATCAAAAGCAACACAAAATTATTAGATTTTTTAATTACGGCAAATTTAAATTTCGTTAAGAATAAGATAGCGGGACAATATTATCTATAACACAATGACACCAGGTGTTTAACACTAGGTACTTAAGAATGATGAACTATCCTGAAGATCATTGGCTCTTGGCTGAACTAATTGAGACCTAAGTGGAAATGAAATGCAGAGTTTCATTGGGCCACTGAAGCCTCTCTAGTCTTGACGGGCAGCTGAATGACCGTCTCACCCTTCATTCCACAAAACCAGGATGTACTTCTTCACCAAGTCAATGATGTTGTCCAGCCAGACCCAGAAGGAGAAGCCTTTGCCAGCCATGTTTTCCTGAAACATTTTTAAAAGGTGAAATGTATATTAGAGCAGTGTGGGGGGCAAAGTCATTTAATAGGATGGCTTGTCAACAGTTGGTCAGTGATGAGGAGGAGGAACTCACTTTGCAGAACTTTGCCCAGGTTATCTGGCACCCAGAGTAGTTCACACACGGGCCTGCATAAAATAAAGATGAAGGCTTTAAGATCAAAGAGATGAAGATGAGAGCTTTGATGTAAAAACAAAAATGTCACATGATAAGCATCTGCGAGAACAGGCAAAGTGTAATGTAGACTGAGAGAAGTAGCTGGAGGACTGACATCACATTGCGTGACTCCAGTATTCCACTGGTAAATTTTAGGGGCCCTTCAATCAGCTACGCACTTGCCCCTGCAACACCAGCTGATGCCAGTCGCAGGAATTTACATTAAATAAGCAATTAAGAGATAATGTTAAAAAACATATACCCTGCTATTGTTTTCCCCACCTCTGAAACAATGTTCTAGTGGCTCGCAGTGGCGATAAATACTGATAAAAAATGTTTAAGTATGATCAAACAATTCCCAGAATTTCAGCCCCATACACCGGTCAAACCGGCACAACAAGCCTGACGAAAGGTCTTATGAGAAAAGAACTGAGAAATCTCTTCCTCCTTGACTTCCGTCCAGCCACATTCCCTTCGTTTCACCCTTATTTATCTGTCTGTAAACGAACGCATCTGTGAGTTTCTGTAGACTAAGCAATAAACCATAAATCATCAGGAACCAGGAAATACCCTTTATTAATAATATATATACGACCTCTTTTCACCCACAGGCACATGGGGGTCGCCACCATTAAATCTGAGGGGGACGTGTCCCCCTCACATTTCATAATTATTCTTTTGGACCCCCCCCCC
>JAODKE010000101.1:15362122-15392328 GCA_026779605.1 Mormyrus hasselquistii | reverse complement strand
AATGTGGTAGGTGTCCACCCAAAAGTATCACAGAGTGAATGTGGTAGGTGTCCACCCAAAAGTATCACAGAGTGAATGTAGCACAAATCAAATAAACAATAGGGTCTAAAAAAATGCTATTTATGTATTACAATGTCCTTGCTCAAAAATGTGTCAGAAAGACATCAAGACAGGTAACATACTGATGCACATAAATTCACGATTAAACGTCATGACATCTCAGTGAAGCCGGTAACAGTATCAATTATTTGGGAATGGGTCAAAACTGAGTAATTGTAAATGAGTAAATGAGACCACAAATATTAATAAGGAATTACAAAAAAAGTAATGTGGATTTACAAATTAAAATCATTAGCGCCGGTCAATCTCAGTGCGAACTTTATTTGATAAAATGTATATATTGTTGTACTTCAATTACTCCCTCCTGCCAGGCTGATTGAAGAAGATGCTTAGCCAATCTGAGTGTTGTTTATGGACATGGTGGACTATGATTATATTTTGTGTTAAATATTATTGCGTATTGTATGTCAATTTTGAGGTTCATTTCCCTATTTGCTGCATTTCGGGTTCTATGAGACCCGGAATACTGAATAATGCCCACAAATGGGCAGCTCCTCTGGGGGTGTAGCTGTAAATTAATCAATCATGTGCATTGAGCACTGATTGGGTGCTACCATAACCTAGCAGTACTTAATTATTTTAATTATATTGGTTCGACTTAATAAGGAGCCGTTCAAACCGTTGGAAACGCACCTTGATGAGGGCCTAGTGCCAAAACATCTATGCTACACTCACGGTGAAGGACTAATATACAAGAACTTAAGTCATATGATTTCAGATCCGATTACTGTTTATATGGTTATGTTGCACGCTTGACAAACCTATAGTACTCATCATCTGAGAAGGCAGACAGAGTGCTTTAAGACTTTTCCCGGACATACATTTTCTCACCACAGAAATGCGAGCTGGTTATGTAATAGAGTGAAACTTTACAACAAAGACAATTCTTCTGATCACAGTTCATGTAACAGGCCATGACAAGCTGTCTTGTCAGTAAAATATTTATTTTATTCTGACGTTCGACTGCTTATATAAAGTGTTAAGAACTTTATTGTGCAGTGTGTAGTTCTGCCCATAATCATAAGGTCGCTTGTTCAAGTTTCCTCATCCAGGGACTGGCTGACCCCGCCATCTCAATTGCATGTATAAATAAATAACAGCATTTGCTACATAGATAAGATAAAAAATGCACATTATACAAATAATAGCACTGAGCAATCCAGGAGGAACAGATGCGCCAAGTCAAACCCTTCAAATATCGCTGTGATGAGCAGTACGCACCAGTCCTGGCTCTCAATCCAAGGGGCAAGAAACTGCCGCAGCTCCATCGGGAAGCTGTCACTGTACAGGTGGTACAGCTGCTCCAGGTATCTGGGGTCCAGCTGCTGCAACTGGTTCCACTGGGCCATCCTGTGCTGGACCGTGAGTGTCCTGAGCAGAGAGAAGGGTGCAGAAGGTTCAGGGAAATGGTAGCTGGCATATAAGCTGCAATTTTGCCAGATGTGGAAGCCATATTAACCATTATACTTTTCTCATACTGTTTTTTGATAAAAGCACGCAAAAATGACAATATAAAGTGGACAATTATTTAGACATTAATTATGCATTTTTTGTTCTTTTTGCATATGGGAAATGTAGAAATGAGGGCTATGAAAGTTAACTCAATAATAGTGTGTTAACAGGAATTCAATACAATGTGACTAATTTTTTTGATGCCATTAACATGAGTTGAGTCAGCAAAAATTATGAACAAAGTATTTTGAATGGCAGGTTCAGCTTAAATACTATGTCAGATGGTTCCATCGACAAAATCATAGTTATTTGCAGTTACCGTCGATGTAAAATAAGTTACCGCCGAAGTACATCTAGTCTTAAATACCATACCAGACTGCGGCTCTTCTTGAACGATAGACGCATTCGCACATCGCATTCGTCTTAACGTATTACGATAATACTTTCGTAAATATAAATAATTTATTTATGAGTTAATTATTTTTATTATTTTTCGTTTAGATATTTAGCTATATATGAATGAGGCGGTCCATCACGCGCTTCTGCAATGTCTTAATTGCATAATTTACATCTTCCTCAAAGTCATTATCTACGAGAGTATGCCTCCAGTCAAATGGTATGCTTTCCGGAGTTTACTTCAGTGTCTGAGATTGGATGCAAGCTAAGTAAAGTTTATTGGGATTCATAATTCTTTCATATACTTTTTGTAGTAAATCGTCAACACGCCTTCCCAGACCTTCATAAAATCATTATATATTTTCTCCGATTTACATATTACAGCCAGCTGAGTTCGGAGTGGTCAGTACATTTTGCGCTGCTCAGTCAGCACAGTTACAATAGTGAAGTGGAGCGTGAAGGACAGACAACTGCAGAGCCAAAGGAACTTTGGTGAGGGTAAAGACCGTCGCTACAGAACTGAACAATACTGTGATATTAGTCACCTGCGTGCTGTAAATTATCTTTATATTTTGTAATTACTTGAAGTTTTGTTTTCGTGTTAAATGCATATATACCGATATCGCATTAAAAATCGTATCTCAAACCCACTTCTCTACCCATTGGGGTTCTTTGTAAATCTTGGGTCAGACATTTAGGATAAAATGGCTTTTTGCTTTAAAAAGGTTGATCTCTGATGTATACTTAGCTATATGACTAAATAATATATTTAGCCGGTCAATATGCCGATCTGTTGTTGGGCTTGAGTTTTTCTTAAGTGATGTAGGGTTTCTGATGACCTTCGGACAATCTTTGTTGCCGTTTATTGTGGGTAATTTATTTCCAATCAAAAAAGCAATTACACCTTACCAACTAATATTGATAAGAATATTAACGCTTGAAAAAAATACCTTAATGGTAAATGTTGAATAAATTTATGATTTAATTTGGGATTAATTTGTTTAACTATGGACAGTTGTGCGATTAATCACGATTAAATATTTTAATCTATTGATAGCCCTAGTAGAAATATATCTACTCATTTGGGAAAACAGGAAGAAAAAAAAAAAAAACTAAAATTTACAACAAGGAAAACTTCCCTGGATCAAACTTGTCTGTGTTAGTTCAGATGGGCTATGGTGAGCTCAAGCTCAAAGCAAACACCAAAACAGACTGCTTTGTTTCCAAATAGGAGAAAGGGATTTTGAAGAAAGAGAAACCTTTGTTGAAAGGCATAAATCCAGTCACCAAACTGCCAGCGCCTCACAGGAGTCTGCATTGGCAGCAGAAGGTCACAGAAACACCTTATGAGAGCTTCTCCTTTATATAACTTAACATGCAGGCTAAAATCAGTATCTCTGCTTTTTGACGTGCTGACAAGACTCTGCAGTCCACCTAGTCATTGTTCGGAAATGTTTCTTTCAAAATTAAAATAAAAAAAAAAAAACACACCATTTAATTCAAACCAT
Organism: Mormyrus hasselquistii; assembly: GCA_026779605.1. NCBI lineage: Eukaryota > Metazoa > Chordata > Actinopteri > Osteoglossiformes > Mormyridae > Mormyrus > Mormyrus hasselquistii. The sequence goes on along the minus strand of JAODKE010000101.1, from coordinate 15,388,852 downwards.
ATTTTGCGACTCATCAAAATACACATGTACACAGCAGTAAGCTGAGTAAAGGCGAAAATGGGCTTTAAATTATGGACAGTAAGAGTACAATGAGTTGTCACTGAAGTGCCAAAAAAAATAATAATAAATCAGTCAATGGAGATGTCACGCCCAGCTCCGTACGATCCTCCTGTGTGCCCCCTCATACCTGATTGTTTTCATCTGTGCCTTGTTCAGTTTGCTTTTGTCCTGTGTATATTAGTCCGTGTCTCCCCCTGTTTCCCAGATCTATCATTGTATATTGTTACCGGATGTTTGTGCCTGTCTGCCCTTCCGTTCCGTTAAACCCCGTTTTACCTGTACTCCCGGCTGGATTTGCCTGCTTACCCGCTCACTCGCTCGCCCGATCGTGACAGGAGAGAAATAAATAAAAATTAAAAACATATCACTTCAGCACCTTTCATAACCAAGCAAATCAAAATTTAACTTCATCTGTTCCATTTTTCAGATGATAGTGTCAAATGCCTTCCCCAGCTCGCTTTAATTCTAAGAATGTTATAAGCACAAGTGAAACACAGATAGCAGGTCATCGCAGTGGAATCTTGCCTGCAAATCAAAACCTAGGACTTCCCCTCGGTGCTGTGGCATTAATCAGCCCTGTCATTCCCCACTAAAGAAACGTGCAAACTTCTGCCAACATTAAAAAAAGCATTAGAATAATTTCAATTAATTAATGTTACCTGTAAATATTTTTATCAGCAGCTTTAGCTGGGCAAAATAAATGTCCCAACAAGTAGAAATAATTAATAAATAAATTATTATTAATGCATAAAAAAGCTTCACTGGACCAGAAACCAGCAAAAAGAACGTGATGATTTTTTCCTGGTATAATCAGTCGAAGTTGTTGTTTCACAAGTCCTGACTAGTAAAATAATGAAAGCATAACGTGTTAGCTATCAAGAATCGATCTAGCCTAATTCCAAGAAGCATAAATTTCATACTTTTTCAGGCTCGCATAACAGTCAAATGATCTATGCTTCTGCACGAAAGAGAACATTCAGATCAACAGCAAGTGCTGCATTGTATTTTAGGGGCTACTGTGTATTGTCTGCTTGCTCATAAGCAACATTATATTCCCTGGGACTGTTTCAAAAAAGAACGTAGCGAAAGTAGCAGAGTCCAAATCACTGCTATGTAGTCATACTGATGACACCAACTACTAATTGGAGGCATTACTTGTGAAGCATGCAAGAAATTCACTCCAGATCATACAAGAATGATTTGTCAACATATCACATTCCAATAACCCTCTCTTTAAAACCGATAAAACTCACTGTACCCGGCGCCCTGTACTTCCAGAGACTGGCTTCAGGCTAATCATGACCAGTGTTTCCCCTACCATTATATTAGGGGTAGCGCCCGGCCCCCCCAACGGCACCTCCCACCCGCCATTAAGGTCAAATTAATTTTATTTTCTATATAACGCCAGATCACAACAGAAGTCACTTAAGGTTACCTTTCCTACAGAACATGTCTATACCTTGTCCAAGTCTTTTCATTAAACAAACTAAATAACCTTATGTTATTTATCTTATTTACACAACAGCTTGTCATTTTTGTCTCTACACAGTCACACGTCTCCTCCACTCTCCTCCGCTCTCTGTATCGCGCATGGCGGAGACACGTGCGCACACACACAGGTGAGCACACTCCCACCAGCGCACAGAGAGCGTGCGTCGGAAAATATGTTGCGTCAACCACCCAATCAGCAGTGTAAACTGAGAGGGACTTCTCAAATGTGAACAGGGTAATAAATACGTTTCACAATGGGATTTTCTGCTATAAACTATCACTATTTTACGCTATCAGCTATAGTTTTTAAAGCCCAACAGTTAATGTATTTGCAGGTCAAGACAAACATCCACAAAAGGCTGCAAGGAGACCATCTTGCAGCCTGCATGCGGATCCCAAAGAATGAGCCAGACGTGTCTCACTTCCCATATCAAGAGGCTCTAGAAATGTTCTTCCAGAAGCCCAAAGATACACTGCAGTGACAAAAGCTGCACACTTTGTGGATAATTGTCATTAAAAGTAATGTTCTGATGTTTGGTTCAGTTAATGACTGCCGTCATTAAAACACATGAACCCCATGAATCCTGTCGGTGTCCGACTGCTCGTGACTCGCGAATTCACCGACCCATGAAAATATTATTGGAACCAAACTTATTTGCATCCGCGATTTTTTTGCACATCTGCGCTCTTTTTTTATGTACATACTGTGCTGTAACTTTACAAGATGCAAATCTCATTCCCAAAGTTTTTTCCCTTTGGAACTGTCATGACCTGCTCATCTGATCCTCCCATGTGCTACACACCCTTATCTACCTCGTGTGGAATCCCCGTGAGATCAGCGCTGTTTCGAGTTGCTGTCATTAGTCCTGTGTATTTAAGTCTGCGTTTAAGTATGTTTCCCGAGTCTGGTCATTAACGTCATTTTGAGTTTGCTGCCTCTTCCGTTGTCACTTGTCTTTACCTTTTGATTAAACCCCGTGTTCCCAGATTCCTTGCATCTTATCCCTGCTTCCCCAGTCCGTGCCCCAGCAACACGTGACAGGAATGCTAATGGTTACACAAATATTAGAAAATAGTTAATTTACTGTTTTGTAATAGTAAGTACACCCATCCATTATCTATACCGCTTTATCCATTTGGGTCGTGGGGAAGCTGGAGAGGCAGGGTACACCCTGGGTAGGTCGCCAGTCCACCACAGGGCCAACGCAGACAAACACAGACAAACACACTCGCATTCACACCTATGGGCAATTTAGAGTAGCCAGTTAACCTAACCTAACCTAACCTGCATGTCTTTGGACTGTGGGAGGAAACCAGAGCACCTGGAGGAAACCCACGCATACATGGGGAGAACATGCAAACTCCACACAGAAAGGCACACTGGGTGACCCAGGAAGTGAACCCAGGACCTTCTTACTGTGAGGTTACAGTGCTAACCACTGCACCACCGTACTAAGTACACGTTAACATAAATTCAGCACACAAAAATTATAATTTCATTTTTAAATTAATTTAAAGTGCTTTGGCCGCATATTTAGGGTTTAAAGAAATAAGCACATATTACCATTTTTAGTGACTCTACCAAACATCCGCGCTTTTGCAACCACTGCCGTATACCCTGTAACCCTTGCCATTATAACTGAATCTTGTTTTAATCTGCAAATTATTGCCACTTTATGACCTAACTTGGAGGAAAAGCTATACAACAAAACAGGCTGCAAACTTGACACCTTACATACCTAAATCGGAGGGTGTGAACACACATTTAGCCACGACTGGCCACGAAGCAGGCATCCTGAGTGTTCTCCAAATTTGCATTGTCAGAGTTCTTGCATTGTCTCTTGCTATATGTTCAACATACAAGCACAGAAATTATGTATATATTAACCAGAAACTGCATCTAGAGTAGATAATCCCAGCTACCCACTCCTCCTTACTCATCTACTTTAGGTAAGCTAGAACTGAGTTGGACTTGGAGGCTGTAGCAATTACATTCACTTTCTATGCTGTAAAACTGATCACCCTGTTCGGGTGGGAGGGGGGCCTGAGCTGATTATAACCACCCAAAGGTAGAGAACAGCTGGCAAAAAAAAGCTTATGCATTCTTTTGCAACTGACTTCTGTCCAAGACACAGGATGCATTCCTGCAAACATGTCAGACTAGAATGTATACCTGGTCAGTCAAGAAAGTCTAACCAGTCTCTACTCGTGCAGTGGTGCTGAATATTGTGCATGTGTTTTTGTGTGTGTGTGTGTGTGTGTGTGTGTGTGTGTGTGTGTGTGTGTGTGTATGCATGCTTCCATTTTGGTTTCCTTTTTTGGGGTACATTAATAATTTCGCATTTGAACACTGGACATGTGTCTAGCTCAAACTCAATTTCTCTGTGGTCCCTTCCTTGAAGCCGACTGTCTATCAGCTATCTATGCCTGACCCTAAGCCCACAACAGGGCTACATCAGATTTCTCCTGCAATCCAAAGACATGTGGGTGGGTAGAACGGCATCTATAAACGGCCAGCGGTGTGACTGATGTTGTGGCCTGCACCCTAGTTAGGCTGTACCCCAGCCTGGTTCACTGCGCTGCCTGGGATACACTGCAGTCACCCCCAGTTTGGAATATAAATGAAGGGAAGATCTATCTATAACATTATGACATAATGTTACCATTTTGCACTTTTACGCAAACTGCATTATTCACTATTATTCACTATTTACTTCGGTCAGACACCATCTTTATATACTTGCTGTATAACTGTAATAATTCTGTTGCAATATCAAGATTACCATTATAACATTTAGTTTTATAAGCAGGTCAGTGTTACTTTACAATCAATGTTACCCCTTCAAATAATTAACATATAAAAGATGAAGAACACTTTTTCATATACGATAGTTGCTACCCCAGTGAGATGGGAAACACATTAACACATGAGACTATACCAACTCACAGGAAAGATACCAAACACTGCAATAGAAGCTTCCTTTGTTATGAAAGATGCCAACATGAAACCATATTGTGCATTCATATTGCTATGGATATTTTATCACTGCATCACGAAAGTTGTGAAGCATAACCTCAGGAAATACCTGAAAGTGAAATATCTGCCACAGTTTTATTTCTCTTCAAGAAAATCTTTATTTCATTAGCAACCAGACCAATAGCACTTCAAATACTATACAGTACATTGCAGGTACAGTATAGTAGGTTAAGTGCTGAACCAAAACATGCTTATCATACCACCTATAAATTACCCCATCTGTCTGCAGGTTTACGTCTAAGTTCTGTTAAATGCAAATCTCACAATTATACAGATAACATTTATTTAATAAGCACATCTATATAGCAACAAAGGGCAACGGGAAACAGGGAACTTGCCTGATACTCTAATCCACGTTTATATATTGGCAAAATCTCATTTATAGTACCTACAAGAGTTAGTTATTGTATAACATGGTATCCAATAAAGCCGGAAATAAAAGAGATGCTCAAAATCCAAGACAAATGACTAGAGTATATGCATATACAGCAAACGTAATCATTAGCTAAATACGTCAGTTTAGAAAATGTACGGTGCCCTGGTAGTATATGCCGGGGTATTCCGAAGCCAGGTGACACGCCCATGCAGGATAGAGCATACTGCGGGACGTATGTAAATACATCGGACGGCCAGGTCCAAGTTTTGCTGCCCTCGGCCGTCCCAAACACAGACTGTCCACAAACTGAAACCTAGGCATTTCGAATTGACAGATAAGGTCTAATGCATCGACTTGCGCGATACTCAGCATATGATATACTACTGGTAATCTGGAATTAAACTTTAAAAACCAGGGTTTCCCATGACTGTCGGTATTGTTCGTATGACATCGGCAAAACACCAGGTTCGCAATGGCGATGGCGATAATAATGCTTTTAACTTTACTCGGCCACTATAGAGCTCTTGCACTTTAGTCCTTTAAAATGGTCGTCTCTGCCAGCAACTTTTCTAACAGCCCGTCTTAGTCAATGCGCAAAAAAGTAATTACGAGTAATTTATATCAGTGAACACGAGAAGTTAACAGTACGCTGCCCTCGAACACTGGTGAAACGGCAAGCAACTTTACTACTTCCACCAGCTGTCGTCCCAATAAATGTGGAAAAAAAACTTACCTTTCGAATCACAATTAGTCGGTGCACTGTTTAAAAAATGAAGGCCCGTACGTCTATTGCGTTCAGCTTCAAATAAACGGCTGAAGACGTGAGGTCGCAATATCGTATTTTTTCTATAATCGTCTCCCCACTTCTCTATCGGAAGCGGACTGTGAAAGCACTCTGACCTTCCAGCATTGATGGCAGCCGAACCAGCTGCGAAAGATGTTTCATTGACAGCTCCACGGACAAATAGCATGAAAGGAAAGGAGCTCTGCTGCTCGATTATTCATTAGCTAGATGCCCAGGAACCAATCATGTCCTAATGACGTGAGAGGGTGTGTCCGAAGAGCAAAGGGGAGGTTGGTTTCTGCAGTGTTTATGATTTGGCCCTCTGTCGCTGTTCTAGGGATGTTCTTCACTCCCCCCGCCGCGTCGCTGACAGCTGTGCTACGAATCGGTGGGAGGACGTGCATATTGTTAGAAAAGCCGAACTGGAAAGTCATCTGAATTACCGGCAGTGGTGACGTCATGGCCAGTTTAATGAGACAAGTGTACAGAGAGATTTCTTTTCATTATCCGTGACGAGTCATAGGCCAGTAAGAAACAGGTGATCAACGGATTATAAGAACTAATGTTGAATCAAGTGTGAAGCATTTTTAGCCGGAGATTAATATTAATAACAGTTGAAAATAATTATCATAATTTTGAGTTTTTCTTGTATTATTCTCTTGCATGTATCTAACGATGTTGTAAAACGCCTTGGGGTGAAACGTGCCATACAAAAATAAATTGAATTGAATTCACGATATTAAATGAGATATAAGGGCCTATATCTTTTTCTTTTCCGTAACACATTTCTTTTTATTGAAAGTATTTAACGCTAAAAATAATGTATATGTTGGCAATAACCTTTTTGTCGCATTAAACAATGTATCTCTTTTTAGAAAAAAATATGCTTCTGGCAGTACACAATTTTCTAGTTGTGAAGCAGGCTTTCTAAAGACACATGGGGGGTGGGGTAGGATGATTCCAAGGGCCTTTGAATGTCACTCAGGGCCCCTAAAAAATTTGGAAAATAACTGGATTGGTCTGGACTAGGGGGCTCAATATGTCCAAAATCTTTAGCATCTTAAAATCTTTAGTTATTCTGATTCTGATTCTGATTCAAAGCACCTGTTTGTAAGTGTAGGTAGCTCATCATGGTGAAGCTCAAGCATGTGACTGAGTCTTTTATGATTCTTTGCTTTCAAAAAGAACTTTATCTTTATGTAATCATGTCAAACAAGTTCATTAAAGGTTAGTGGCTTTATTTTCTGATAAACCAACTAAAACCGAGATAATTAATTAATCATTAATCTTCATAAAACATTATTACAGAACTTGACAATTTTCAGCATTTCCACAACCTGGAGCAAACCCTACTACCTGAAGGAACAAACAGAAGTATCATGGTGAATCACATTGCCTTTATTAAAATATCGGTGGCTTAGAAAGCAAAATGAGAAAAGCAAAAAGCATTTATTTGGCTAAATGATACATAAAATGTATACAAGCCTATTTAACTTATGTGATCCACAGAAACATCATTGAATGTTTTTTGACTGGAAAAAGATAAATTCAGGTTAAAAGAAAATACAAATTGTTTTGTTTTCGGAGGCATTCTACATTATTAGGCAACATAAAAGCTTAAAGCTTTTTTTAAATCAACTGTAATCCGCAGTGGGTGACAAGGTATGAATGATGCCGCTTACATGGGCAAGCAGGTAGCAAAGTAGCCCGACACATGCTACTGGCTGCTTATATTTTTGCAACTACAGTGAACATCCATTTGCAATAATAGGTTAAAACGTTTATTTGAATAACAGCATCAGGCTATGCAATTCATAATACGTCCCTTAGACATTCTCTACTTTAGGGAAACTTTCACTGTTGGCTGGATGATAAATAGTATGAAACAGACATGTTGCACTTAGGCCTTGATTCACACTCATTTTAAATACATATTTAATCAAGTACATAAACTAATTATAAGTGTAATTTTTTAAATGCAATACAAAGTTTTCTATCATCTTTGATTAATTACAGAATTCAGCTTTGGTATGACCTTAAATATTTTAAGTATAAAATCTTGCTCTGAATGCATTTAAAATTATTCACTGTTCTTTAATGAATGGTACACACATCATAAATAAATGTAAGTTCACCAAATAGGTTACCCATCTTTTCAGAGATTTACACTGACAGTCCAGGCTCTGGGTTGCCTACCCCAGACCTAAGTGTTAATCACTAGGTTACTGGGTCTTCGAGCTGGTAGCTTCTAGCATTTACGGTTCAGAGTCAAAAGGCAGTTCTCCATCTGCAAAGAAGTACTACACTAATAAAACGCAGTGACTCTGCTCCTGTTTGAGTGTACAGTGTGGTTCAAGGACCTTTCATGGTGACTCACATTCTACATACATACAATGTATGCATAAAAATCAAACCAAATGAATGCCATTCTATATTTTTCACAAAGTGCTCTTTTTGCTTGGGAAAGCCTTTGAATTCAGTACTGTCTGACTCTGAAATAGCAACTTCGAGTGACAGGGAGGGGAATAACAACTTGGAAATTTTCTAAATAATGACAATGAATGCATGAACAAATGAAACACAATGTTATCCTTTCTGCAGACATTTTTAATTTCATAGCATGTTATCTGCTTCATCACAATTGATTTCATAGCCATAATTTCAGCCACTGCTCCCATCTGCTGGAGCCATTATGCATGTGATGACTTAGACACATTTGTTGTACTGTCCTGACTGATCTTCAGAAAGCAAAAGAAGTAAATGAGGAAATAAATCTTTTTAAGGAATCGCCGATGTGATTTTCAGTAAATGACAGATTTTCACAGCACTTCTGCGGTGACATATTCTTCAGCAGAAGAGTAGTAACACATTTTAGTTTAGCCTTTGTGTATGTGGTGTATAAAGTAAGTCTGTAGTACTCTGAGAAAAGTGTGCCATTTTGTTTAACATATATGAGTGAAAGCAACACAATATTAATACAGCAAAATACCATCACACGTCACATTTAATAGCTTTTGAGTGAAAGTAACTCCCCCCAAAATAATTCCAATTCTCAAAAAAGCAATACTGTATTCTTTGCTAAAGATCTGTGAAATCTTCTAGGTGGCCAAGAATTCTTAAATTCTTAAAAATCATTAAGAAATTCCTCTGTGGCCTCCACTTTACTACAAACACATTGCTAAATTAGGCTACATGATACACTGTACTCAGAAAATAAAACATTTTTTAAATAGAACCTATGTGGTTTATTATTAAATGCTTCTGTATGTACTTTGCTTGAAAAATGTCATCCTGATACTTAATAATCTTGAATAAATGTCAATAAAACATTTGAAAATATAAAAATTTAAAGTATATCTGTCACTTTAGATCAGTTTAACCTTTATTAGCAATAAAAGCAAAAAATAAGTATTTTTTGTTTCAAATAAAACCACGTCTTGACATTGTTTGGAGTTGTGTTTACATAGCATCAATGAGACAAAAATTGTCGCAATAGATTGTCTGCTTTGTTTATTTTAACGATAAACTCAGATGGTAATTTTTTATCATGTTCATCTATGCTAACAGCTTAAACATATCTTGAACGGTGAGTCTTTTTCAGATTCTCTTTCTCATACGGCCTTCGTTGAGTTAGCATTGTACCTGAGCTCAAGGCTGACGCATTTTTTCCACCAAGAATCCAAAAACATGCTGACATCTGCTGTTCAGGCTGTGTATTTAATTGCGAAACAAAATGGAAATCAGATGCAGTTTTGTCAATAATAAAAAAAGACATAAAAAATAAATCATACAGCGTAATAGATGCAACTATGCTTGTGACAAGGCTGCAAAATATTGACAAAAAAAGTAAAAACAGGAAAAGCGACTGTAAAGATGTCGATTCATTTTTAAAATCTAACATCCTTCCTTATCTAGGCAATGACTAAAGAGAAATTAGTATAAAGAGTTAATGGATTAATGATACTACTACACTACACTGATAATGAAAATACACCCGGGCTTAGTCTGTATCTATCTTTTGTGTTCTGAGTGTTGTCACATTGAATTTTCTTCTATTCAACACCACATCCTATATGTTCTCCTTAATGGGTTTTTTTATTTATTCCATACCATCAGCCCTCCAAACTAGTCGCTGTCTCTGTCTTGATCCAGCTCCGCTAGTGCCAGCTCTGAGTCCTCCACCATCTCCATCAGGGCCTGAAGCTCTGCGTTGTCCTCAATCTGCAGCTCACCCGACTCCACCTGCTCCTCATCCTCACCAGCTACCTCCACCATTTCGGTGCCTTGGACCTCTACCTGGCCATCCCGAATCTTCTTCACGTGGAAGGTGAAAGGAGGAACCTTGTAAACGGCTGTCTTGGAACGAGCATACACCGTGTGGTCTGGAGTGAAAGACTTCTTCATCTTCTCTCGAGAGGACTTCAGCTTTTCTTTGCGCTCGGGGTTGACTGACATCCGAGTACTTAGCTTGCCCATCTTCTTCTCAATGTTTTGTCGGGTTTTCTCAAGGTTCTCTCGGGTCCTTTGACGGGTCTTCTCCAGGTTCTCCTTGGTCTTCTGCTTGGTCTTCTCTAGGTTTTCCTTGGTCTTCAGCCTGGTCTTCTCCATCTTCTCCTTAGAGAAGACCTTCTTAATGTTGTCTACCCTCTGAAGGCTACTGCGCTTGATGCGCTCAGCCCGTGATTCCTCAATAATCTCCTCAACCTCCACCTCTTCATCAGAAGAAAGGTTACGGTTAGCCTTTTCGCCATCCTCTTCGGTTTCTTCTGCCAACTCTTTCAGCCCCGACTCTGCTTCACCTTCCACACTGTCCGCAACTTTCATGGATTTAGATATTGACAGTCTAGAGGGCATCTTCACATCGTCCTACAAAAAGAAAAAAATAAATAATTACTGATCACACCTCATCAAAAAAATCATCACTGGTGTACATGTAACAAATATATTTAAGGACTTGCAGCTGATTAATTTAATTGTAAAATTAAATTAAAATGTAATTGCTGTATATTTTGCATCCTGAATCATGACATCCATCCTTCAGAAAACCACACACAGGTACTGCAAGAATAGAATCTGAAAATGTTCCACATCCTGAATGTGCTGTGTACTTGTCTTAGCTCAGGTCATAAGCCTTTCTTTCTATTGCTAAGACTTTTCAGTAAATGTACAGTCACGCAAGTCCTGTGTACATGCCGATGGCAAGTTCCCAAATGTGTGGAAGAGAGAACTGAAGAACTATGCATACATTGAGGGTGTAAATTGACATGATTCTTTGTATGTCAGTCTTGCAAATGCTCCAGGCAAATTTCACTGCAAATCCACCCTTTCTGGGCATTTTCAAATTCCTGGCCTCCACACCCAAAGAATCAACTGAATTTTATAATCTGTTTTTTTAAAGGACTCCATAACCCTTCTGATTTGAAAAATGAATGAATGAATGAATTTATATAATGCTAATCTGTTTAATACTCCTTTTGATAGTAGTAGCCATGGCACAGTAAGATTCACCTGTATCTGACAGAAGCATATAAAGTTACATGACTGCATTTTTAAAGTTTGCTTTTAACATAGCTCCCTCTTGTGGCAGTGGATGAATACTGATGTGGAAATTATTCGTTCTAAGACTGCTGATCAAATATGTGCAACATACCCTTGGGACTCAATTTGCAAAGCTTGTTTATCATCTACAAGCACATTCTACAGCCTCCACCCTTCCTTCATTTTTTGTACTCTTGCTGCTGAAGTCCGTGTTTCATACACCTATTGTATACAATGCATCAACATGTTTATGGAAAGAACTCCATTTTTCCACCATCCTGAGAGGTTAAGTCACTCTTTCTGCTACCGGTACAACCTGAGCCCACATTGTGCATTGTTCTGAGGGAGCAGGAACACCCAACCTAACATTATGAAATGCAATGGAAGAAAACACGCTTTCCTTTAACCAGAAGCGACTATTGAAAGTAAACCTGGAGAACCATCTGCTTCTCTCTCTCTCTGAGGACCTACACACCCAAGCAAGTTATCAAAAACCTGACACATGCTTTATCCACTCTGAAGAGGAGTGTGGTGTGAGATTCTGAAAATACTTGAGCTTAAAAACAAGACCAGCGTCTCCCTACAGATATAATTCAGAGGGCTTATTCAATCTATTCAGCAAAACGGGCGTGCAAACACACAGCTTTTTCTCATGTGTTTCAGGTGGTTCGTGTTTGCTGGCTTCGTTCATTTTTATATGCAATGCAAATGTGAACTACGTGTGCTGCACCTGAAAGATTAGAAAGCCAAGGGATACTATTGTCATTGAAAAATCGCAAGTGTTCAGAGGGGCTCCTGGAGAGATATGCACTAGTGTAGAGTTTCTCAAAAGGTTCCTTGGGCACCCCAGACAATCTATATTTTTGATCCCTCCCAGCTTTCTGGGGTCCTTCAGGACCGGCTTGAAAAACGCTACAGTAGTGGATGCAGAATTATAACTGTTTTGCCGATATTTGCACTCTAGTCAATGCTTAGGATACTGTTGACTAAGCTTGATGATTAGAGAAACTGGCAACAGGCCTTTGGTTAGCAATCATTCAGGCTGGAAAATCCTGATGAGCAGTCTTTTAATTAAACCAGCCGTAATCTCCATAAAAACAACCAAAAGAGGATGGAAAGTTCTAGTGTGTTTAGGACCTCTGTGCAGCACATTACTGTGTTGTTAATTAAATGACTCATTTCAGAGGCTCCGGAGATTTTTTTCTTCAGGAAACATGGCATCAGTTTCATTGTACATGCAGTTATTTATTAGGGCAGCTTGATTTATAGACACATGTGGGTCTGTAATAATATATATACATAATATATATGCAATATATATCTTTAGTGCCTGAGAAAGAGGAATTCCATAATTCAAAATTAAACTAAAGCTAAACTAAATTAACTTAAAAATTATGATTCAGTTGATGACACCAGTGATCAAAGACAACCTCTGTCTGGTCAGAAAGGGTTGGAAATATGCATTTTTATTATATGGCAAAGTTGTGACTTGCACACTTGAGGAGTCAGGAAAATGGAAATAAGCAGAGATGGGAAAAGGGCCTCTGCCACCATGGCGTGACTGGCTGACGTCGCCGCATTTCCATGACTGTTTTCTTGTTGTTATTGTTTGCGGAGCCACGCAGGAAGGGAAGCTCCGGACTCTCGTCCAGCAGGACATGATGACAGAGATGCGGGGGCACGGGGGAGCACTAAACGCCGAGAGGCAGGAAGTGGCCCAGCGCACAACAACACGATTTTCCGCCCTTTCTCTCACTAATTAGTGCATCCATTAAACCCTTGTTCAAGAGCAGAGCGCCAGACCCTCTTATGCAAAACAAAAAAAAACAAAAAAACCCTAAAATCAAATATAGCAGCAGCAGCAGCAGCGCCGCTCCTTTCTGAGGCGGAACTCTGAATGCAGGAAACCAAAATGGACAGAGGGTTCAGTTATACACCCCCTCAGCTTCTTAAAAAGTTTACAGTATAAAAATATAAACTGCCCATAATTTCTATATAATGATATTTCATTTTGATGTTAATTTATTTACAGTACTACAGCAGCTTATTCCTAATAATGACAGGAACAAACATAATATAAATTAATATATACATAAGAACTATAAAATAATATTAAATAATATTTAATAATAGCTAAAATCATTTTTGCAGGAAAAACTCAGTAGGTTAATGAAAAATCCAAAAATGAAAAATATGTAAATTCATCTGCTTGAGTACATTCAAGAAGCAGCAGTGAATTATACCTATAAAAAGACTTGCTGTCCTTAAAGCTAATGTAACACGCTGGCAAGTAATAATGTATAAGATATCAAAATCTGAAACTATAGCCAAACATGTAACAAAACTCCGATCAAAGCAGGTGCACAGAGAAAAAGGTGAAACTTCCTTAATAGACTGAGTGAGCAGAAGTCACTATACAAGAGAGTATGATTTCTGCCTAGTTGAAGCCGGTGGGGGTCACTGTGTGTGCTTAATTCGGCCTGGTCTTTCCTCCTCTGCTTAGCCTCCCTGGCCATCAGCCACCATTACACTCCCTTCCTGGTATAGTAACCACTACACAGAGCTCCCTGTCACCTATGGAAACCATCAATCTTTCTCTACCACAACCCACCCTCTTTCCAGTTCTGAAAATATACTGGCATCAAAGTCACACAGTGACAGTGTACTTGTCACTGGGGTTGTATCCTCAAGAGTCTGCCAGTTGTACCCTAGCTGTAGGTATATGTAACTTTTAGTCTAGTTTAACGTACAGAAATGAACTCTGAGGAACATTTTTGTACCACCTGGGAACAAAACTGTACCAGGGCTGCACCCTTTTTGTCTGACAGTGCCGAGGATTTAGGGATGGCGGTTAAACCTAACTGCATGTCTTTGTGCTGCAGGAGGGAATCTCCATTCATGTAGCAGAGGTGGAGCTCGAACACCCAACCCTTGCTCTGTGTAAAGTAAGTTCTGACTTTCTATATCATCAATGGTTTGATAGTTGTTGTTCTGCATTCACAGATTTTTGTGGGGACCTGAAAAACCTGTTTTTTATTACATTGTCAGGGATATTTGGTCCCCATAATATAATATAAACGTAATACGCACACACACACACACATATATATATATATATATATATATATATATATATATATATATATATATATATATATATATAGTAATCCGGGAATGTTATGACAGTGTACAACAGTCACATCGTTACATTTTAGTATATGTGCCGCCGAAGCTAGCACCATTGATATTTATTTTGTTCACCGTCTGCATAGAATGTATATGCCTCATTATAATCTATTACTATTATACTGGTTTACTACGGATATTTTACTGTTATTACTGCATTTTATTTCAGCTAATATAGAACACACGAAAGCTGATACTCTTGCAAGGGTCACCGGTGTAATCCTCAGCGTGCAACACAGATCCTGACATTTGTTACGTGCTTCCAGAACTCAGACATATTGCTGATTTTTTTTTTTGTATGACCGGTAAAATAAGATAAAGACAACTGTGAGGGTACACGTAATCTTCTCAACTTTCCATGAATCGATGGTGCTATTTAATGTCCATTTCATATCACATAAATGAAGCTGTTTGTAATTACATTAAATCACGGAACATGGGGTCAAACGTGGCGATAAAACAAAACCATGCGTTCAAGCATAATCAAGCAGCACAACATATCCTACTATTGAGAACATATTGAGAACGTAATGTTTGTATTCACAAATACATTTGACTTTTCTCACATACCGCTGCAGCGACTGAATCTACTGAATTTATTTTTTAAAATCATGGACAATAATAATAATTATAATAATAATTATAATAATAATGTCAGACGCTTTATTTTAAATATATTTTAATTAGTAATGAATACAAACTAAGTAAACGTTGCTACCAAACCCCCAAAATTTCCTACTTGGCAACAACAAAAAGATAAGTAAAAACCGTAGGCCGATAACCGGCCAGCGTGTCAGATGACATTTTTGTCACGTGGTATTTAATGACAACACTACCACGCGAATAAGGAGCTGTTTATTCCCAATTCGGCGGCCCGATGACTTTTATGCTTATGCTCGCGCAAATGGATATTTCCATCCATTCTAGATTCAGCGCATGATTTTGACATGACAGACACCAGAGATATATACTATAGAGATATACCTTTGCTCAGAGACAGGTAAAACGCAAATCAAACTGAGAGAGGGGGGTGGGGTGAGAGAGATGATTTCTCAGAGCATTCGTTTCGGAAATGAGATAATTTGGTTGCTCCATTTTTATTGCATAAGTCTGGGTAGATAACATACGGCTATAGTATGGTCGTTAATATTTGCTACAAATTAAAAGGTCTGACCATCATGCCGTATTCTCCACAACAAATATCGACCCTATATAGACGGCCATTTCGCGTGACTTAAAAGTGTTATTCAGAATAAAAATACGATTATATAAGACCTTAGCACATAGTTCGTCCATCGCAACCAAGTGTGATTAAATGTCAGCATTTCCATTCCTGAGAATTTGCTTTAATTTAAAAAAGCAACGAAACGTATGATTCAATTTCAACCATTTTCAGTCTCGGCTATTACGGTATTACGGTAGATGCATTTATATTTATGAAATATGGGTCCGCTTCAGACAATTATCCTACTCCCTAAATAAGCTTTAAAACATTATTATTATTATTGTTATTATTATTATAGAATGAAACTATTTAAAATGTTTAATTGCTAAATTTTAAATATTTGATTTTAGCTGTATTTATAGATTGTTGATAATCGTAATATAGCTATGAACTGAAAGGTATGGTTCGAAACTTAGGCTATATGAAAATTCTTAGCGATTCATTTTCAGAGAACATTTCTTTTAATTCATATAATGAGCTTTGGTTAGAAATACGCGTGTGCCGCTCATAAATATATACATTTGTTTTAAATAAAATTCAGTAAAGGAATGTCAATTAAATTGTATATAATTTATTAATATGGTTGTATGACTATATATATGGCAGGTATCTATATAAGTTACAAGAAAATAAGAAGTACAAATAACAATGAAACTATATATAATACAAGCAAACTTGAATGTCGATAAAAAAATGTATACAATATACAGATCGCTAAAAACTATGCATTCAATCCAAACCTTTTACAGAAATATACAAGCTAGGTCTTACATTTAGTTGTTAGAAATCGGAGCTATTTCAATCCTTCTAAGTAGTCTGTCAAACGCCAAATTAGCCCTTCATTTCAGTTTGGATTCTCTCGTTTTACCTCCGTCGTACATGTATACGGACGCAAGAACACACATGCATTTTATTGTGCCGTTGGATTTAAACACACTTGCTCTGTGGCCTAAGCGGTTCTTTTTAATGAATCTATTTGCTCTCGAATTCGACGCGAGTTCTTTGCTCGGACATCCGCTTGATAGATCTTACTTCTTGAGTTCGATTCTTCTCTCAGTTCCAGCGTCTACGTATCCAATCAAGGACAAATAATTGTTCCTTGTAAGGAAAGCAAACTTAGTACAGAGAAGGTGCAGCCATTGCTGTCCGTTCCGCAGATACCCTCAATGTAATTGTACGCATTTAAAAATGTACTTCTTATTGTTTCTGCAGCTGTCACCATGTTCTGCCGTACAATAAGGCCGAGCAGGGCAGTGGGCCACCGTACTCAGAGCTCGAAGAGTTTAAGTGTGGTAGGCCTGACACCTGCGTTTGAAGGGAAGGGGGGCTACTGGAGTGCTGAACTAAATCGGGAGAGTGGCTCGCGCTCCCAACCTGCGGGTTCTGGTGCTGGACCATCGCTGAACTGTTACTTGACACAATCATGACATTGCTTGCCTGATGGTGGTGCGTTTGGATGGCGTTTGTCGGCGTGTGGGTGCCCCCCTGGCAAGGCTTGCCGTCTTTCACCAGCACGGGCACAGCGACGCGTCGGGGCGACTGCTGTTGTTGACAAGAGCCAGTGTCCTGCTGCATCTGTTGCTGAGAAACCTTGTCCTTGGCCTGTCTCTTCATTTTGTACCGATGGTTCTGGAACCATATTTTGACTTGAGTCGGGGTGAGGTGAATCATACTGGCCAAATGTTCCCGTTCTGGGGCAGAGAGGTATTTCTGTTGCTTGAATCGTCGCTCCAGCTCGTAAACCTGAGCTTGTGAAAAAAGCACGCGGCGCTTCCTCCGGGGAGCGCTGGACAGGGGACCCATACTCTTCCCTACATCCGCAAGAGAGCCCAGACTCCCCATGCTGCTCATGTTCATACCGGAGGAGGAACCCATGAAGCGAGATACTGGAAGAGGAAGACAAAAGATAAAGAACGGAAACAGCAATAAAAGAAACACTTTTTGAGAAAAAAAAATTAAACAAACTGCATAATAGGCAATTAGACGTTTTATGAACAACAAACATCGAAATAACTAAACACAATTGTTACACTATATATAGTTTATAGTTTGTACACAAAATATAATTTCTTGAATATAAATTCGAATAAGTATGAAATTAACTTCATAATGTTCTAACTGGGAAAAATAAAAATTGACATAATTAAATACTA
Organism: Mormyrus hasselquistii; assembly: GCA_026779605.1. Taxonomy (NCBI): domain Eukaryota; kingdom Metazoa; phylum Chordata; class Actinopteri; order Osteoglossiformes; family Mormyridae; genus Mormyrus; species Mormyrus hasselquistii. The sequence goes on along the minus strand of JAODKE010000101.1, from coordinate 15,371,002 downwards.
ATGAAATTACATATTCACAATTCACTGTGCGCAGTTTTAAGTTACAATTAACTACTTATAAAGTTAGTGGAAGTTCGCTTAGAAATAATACCACCTTCTTATCTTTGATTTCTTTTATCTTCGCTCATGTGTCTTAGGAGGCAAGAGACCAATTGCTGCCTGTCAAATACCTTATACTGGGAACCAATCATTATTTCGAGAAAAGTAACTAAATAAAAAGTCAATGGTTCTTTTGACTTGTCGTAAATTGGTCTCCTGTGCAATGTCAAATAGGTGAACTTCCAAGACCGTCTCACCTGGCAACCTAATTAGCCATAGCTGGTTTCCACTTACTTGAGGAAAAGCGCGGATCTGGGTTGGCTCCATACCAACCGGTGGCTGCGCTGCTGTTCCTCATGCTGTCCTGGTAAGGCGGAAGCTCGTTCATGTTTCCCAGGTTGCCGTTACAGTAGCCCCCCATTGCGGTGTGTGACAACTGAGACACCCCAGCCGCAGTCATGTGGTAAGTGGCGGAAACCGTCCCGTTGTGGCCCATATGGTGCTGCTGCATTGCTGCCTGGGAGACTTGCGGTTGTCGGTACGTGGGGAGGGAAGCCCCCAAGTTGTTACCCTCCATACTTACTTTCTTGTAGCTCTCCTCGAGGGGACTTAAGATATCGGAAACAGAAAAGGGAGTCGTATGCTTGGGGCTCATCGACATTGTTCTGCGGCTGGAGGGGAGAAAAAATGATAAGGCAATCTCTCTCAATCTCTCTCTCCCTCTTTTTTGGCCAAATCCTCCTGTTGCAGTTTTCTTAACGTCGTCAAAGCTGCTGGATGAAGACGTAGGAAAGTGCCCGGAGTCCGCCTTAATTGGATTGAGTGGAAGCTCAGGGCTGGCTTTCGTTTGTTTTAGCTAGGCGCCAGGTTTAAGACTGCCACCAGAGGCGGGGCATCGGCAGCCAGAACATCACAAAGGAGCGCTATCCCTCATGCAACCCTGCATAATTTATCGTACGCGTTAATCGCGAACTGCCCCGTGTCATGGACGCCGTGATCCCATTAAAAGAATTCCATCTATTTATTTTCCCCGATATGCAAAAAATATTTCCATTTTAATTATTGCCTGTGATTCAATGATTTTACATGTTCTTATTTTTGTTATAGTCAATAATAATCAGCATCATTATATCAACACTACTACCGATATGTTTTGTTATTTCCCTTTTAAAATCTATTTTTAGTAGAGGACCGTATAAAGAGATTGTGTGTGTATATATTGAGATGGAGGGCCACTCAAAGCTGGAAACTGTCTCAAAGGCTTAAATTGAACTCCCGACTTTTAATGGACTTAAGAGGCGTCTAGTGATTGCACTTGTTAACGATGTTTGTAGTATGCTTGATCGTACTTGGACATGCGGCATGTAATGCGAGGCGAAACAAACAACGACTGAATACATATCCATCAGTTAAGTGGATGCGTAAATGATTGACCCCGTTATGGCTATATTTGCTGCTAAAGGATATAAGCATTACTACCCTTCAGCAAAGAAGTCCTTTTCCGGAAACTCAACATTAGTTATTTGCCTATAGATAAAGCCTTCCTAGACAATTCGTCGCCGTTAAAGTGCACTAATTGAACTACATATTGGCGCTAAAACAACCGCTGCTTCAATCGAAGCCATCGGTTTTCTATGTTTGTCCTCAAAGGGCCTAAATATATGCCTAAGTGCGAAAATGGGTTACTACACTGCCCGAATATCTGACAGCGGGGAAAGCAGATGACATATTCAACACAGCAGCCATTTGCCAGCTACTGTGAAACGCCGCAATTTGAAAAATGGAAATGCAAAATAATACAGTAAGCCTCTCTTTAATAAACAGATAATATCATAACTATATTTAAATATTCAATCATGTTATCAGAGCAAGTTTTCTAAGACAGGAGTTTGCGGAATATTAGACCGTTGCAACACGTATCTGCATTGTATACTATTATTGTTCTTCAGGTTTTAATCTGAGCCAACATTCATCCATCATCCACCTGTCCGTCCGTCCGCCCCTCCAGCTGTCTGTCTATCGTACAAAACTGCTTATCCAGCAATGAATCGCCAACCTGAAGCGTACCCGAGCAAATACAGGACACAGACAGAGAGCACCCTATAGTCAGGATATCGGCAACATCACAAATATTTTCCCAGTAACAATCGCTATTTTAGTACTTTGATATCTGCGGATAATTGCAGTTTTTCCCCCCATTTAAATACTTCAATCGAATAGCACTTACACTGTACACCAGTCTGAGATAAATTCGAATGCACCTACTGCTTTCCGTAAATGCTAGCAAATGTGAAATTGTCACATTGTATCAATAACTCAATTTGCACCGTTATTCGACCGAAATCTGCTCAAAAGTTGAAAAATAATGTTATATGTAAGACATACGTGTATGTTGCAGATGTGTAAAAATGGAAATATGGTAGAGTTCGTTTATGCGTCAGTCAATCAATCTATCTATCTATCTATCTATCTATCTATCTATATTGGAATCAGTTTCACATTTGCATATCAAACATGTTAAAGAACTGATTTATCGTATAACTAATTATCAACAACAACAATAATAATAATAATAATGTTATATCTCCCTATGCTTATTTATGCCTGGCTTTTAGGTGAAGTGTCCATAAATGTATAAAAAATAATAGGCCTACACAATAAATACCACGGTCAAACGAATCAGTAAACGACAAACCATCAAGTTCAGACACGGGAAAGCCTCCGGATTCACTATATCATAAAACTGTAGAAATATAGCGTCTTCTTGTGGCGATACCACGAACTTAAACCAGGGGTGCAGAAGGAGCCGAGAAGTACGTTCCGACGGGCCGGAACACTTAGCGTTTTGAGCTGAGTGAATGGGGCTTTTTCTACAAATAATTACTCTAGGTGATTAAAGGATATGACATCTTAACATAAAACGGTGTAGGTAGGCAGCAACACTGAATGTCTCTAGTCCCTTTAATGCGAGAACCCTTGATTAATTGTGCATGAAACATTGTATACCGTTGCTTTCGTAGATAGTGTTACATAGTAATACACAATTGCTGACATACGCATTTATGAAGGGTTAGGGTTATTGTTGGTGTTTAAGTGTTAATGAAAGTGGGATACGCCGATAAAGGTGTCGTTTATGTTGGTCCTTGTATTTCGGTATTTATTTTATGTCTTATATTCTTTTAGATATATAAATTATTGACAGTTATGATTCAGTATTTTAACAATCCCCCCCTCCCCCCGGGATCAAATTTAATTTTACTACTTACCGCAAATCTAACAGGCATGAAACCCTGTATTTCAATCTAGACTATATACTATTAATGTTGCAATAAGGAAAGAATTACATGCCAGTCAATGAAGTGTGCTTTTTCTACAAACAGACAGTTTATTTAGCACAACTGCTTCAAAATTATTGCTTTCAGTGACTGTCGAAGAATCACAAAAGGTTGCCTTGGCAAGTGTTGGCACTGGAAGCCAAGTTTCACACAATTCTTTCAAAATGCTAATAAATATTCTAGCTACTGACCTAATTAATTTCTCGGCCCCATTATCTGTAGGTGAGCAAACCTTGCAGAGAAAATTACACAAAATTATAGCGCGCGCGAAGTACAGGCAATTAGAATCATAACATGATTTCTCTATAGTATATTTCTTCCTTAATTACTAATTTTCAAAAGCTTTCTTGATTATCTGAATCTAGACCCCTTGTCTGTACTAGTACATGGCTATTACGATCAATTAACACTAATTAGTCAGGATGCTTTCGCTAATTGTTCGCAATAAAGCTCTTCACCAGTAGAGTTTGTAGGATATTGCCGGAACACTGAAGCATTGTTGTATTTACGACACTCCTCCAGTCACCTAAAAGCTTCATGAATTTTTCATGGAGTATAAGAATTGACACTTTCAAATGAAAACTCTAGTGTATCAAACGCAACACTTTAAATAAAAAATGTCATTATGCAGATAAACAATAAACAATGGATTCCACCATTGAAAATTCGACGTAATCGGGGAAAGAGCTTTATCTCGGGATAAAACGTAAAATGGAGTGTGTAATAATAATAATAATAATAATAATAATAATAATAAAGCTTTACAGTACCGTATATTGTTTACGCTTGGTATGAAAGTGGAGGTCTGCCAACGCAATATTTTTTAACAATAAATATCTTACATGCTCGCTTTCACTCGGTTGCCATCGATTAAAAACTTAAACTTAATTGTAGGCCTACTTATTTGGGTGGAACAAAAAAATTTGAAACACTACAAAATTGTGAATACTTTAGGCTATTTGAATAACGAGAATCCATTTACAGCAAGTTTTACTAAATATTCATGTATTCAATATGATATATAACAAATATATTTCATATTACATTATTTCAGCTTTCTTATGTGAAACCCGCCACTTTATGACGGAGTGATGTATTGGATAATGAATGAACAAATATAGCTACTCATTTACTCTTCAGAAATTACAGGCTATATCTCAAACTGTGAAAAACTACTAAGAGATTTTTATGTCGTATATATTTGAGCGTGCATTTATATGTGCCCAACTTTACTTGGCCTTAACCCAGGTAAAGTTAAAGCTAAGCCCACGAGCATCCAGTTGTTATCAGGTTAATATAACTCAAGGCCACCTCACTGCAGGAAATCGCAGAGCAAGCGTTTTGATTAATTGAATCCGATCGCAATTCACGTCACTACACAAATACCATCATCTTTACTCAAGTTTATGCAAAGCATTTACATTTTTCAGTTAAGAGTAGTGATCTATGCATTGTACAACGATGGTAATATGAACGATTTAATTCTGCTGCTAGTAATCTAATAATGTGGAAATACTCCTGAAAAGCAGGTATAACACTGACATCTAGTGGCTGAATCGCCCGGCGTCGTGCAGTGCTCCTTCGTCCGAATGCTCGCTGTAACTGGGGGCGCCGTTGCACATGCTGGCAGAACTGCTGCACCGCCGTAGAGAAACGGTGTCTTTCCGATGCCACATTTCTTTTATTCACCTGAAGATGGGGTTAGCGGCGCACCCAAATCATTACCATGTTACAAAGTTAAATCGCTGACGTACTGTTTCTAATAAGCTCATTTTTACGATTTTCTTTTCATAATCAATATAGTAAGTTTCGGGAAAACATTTTAATGTTTTTACATTTATACATTTAAACTCACAGAATAAATCTGTTTATGTATGAGAATTAAGAATGGACTGGAGCCTATATGTCCGGCCGTGTAATTCACTATAATGTCTAATTAACATCGCCATGCTGAAAAGTTTGTTAAAGCGTCTGACGCACTCGTTTACGTTTAATAGTTTCCGTATCTATCCTTAATCTATCACGGTATCATACAAAGGATATAAAAAGGATATAAAACTACTCATAAAATATCTCAAATAAAGCATCTTTTATTTTCACGTCTTTGTTGTGTAAGTCCTCACTTTTAATAGTGGGAAAGCTTATTTCATCATATATTACGTTTTCTGTAATTTCACATAATTTATTATGTAACAACTTCCTCAAGGTTACAGCTATAGTATGAGTGTTGTGCTTTTTGTTTTGTCCATACGGTTACGTGTGCTGCCTATCATGTGGAAAGAAATTTAGCGAAATGACCTTGGGTCGGTCTAGGCAAAGTAGTTGCACTGTTATCAGAAGCGGAATGCAAAGCTATGTTTCGCAATCCTATAGGCGGGACATAAGATCAGAATTTTGTTACCATTTTCTGTTTCCATTGACCTTCGTAGAGGCCAATCAAGAACTGGCCTCATCTATAAACGAACTTTTGGCCAGGTGATGTGGAAAGCCAGCATTTGTCAGGATACCTTTCTTTGGGTAATGCTTTGGGGGCAGCATGTGGCTGTGTGCCTGTAATCACAAGGTCACAGGTTCAAACCCAGCCTCAGCATGTCTGCGGGTCCTTGAGCAAGACCTTTACCCATCATCAGGTGGCAGCCCTTCGCGGACAGCTTGCTCTACAACGAGCAAGTTGAGGGAGGCGTAAAAAAGAATTTCCGCACGGGGGTCAATAAAGTCGTAATTACTATTTGCTTTTTTTCTTAATTCCCGGTTCTCGGTTAATAATTGGGCCTGTTAACTTGGACAGGTAAGGTGCCCTAAAGGTTCTCACTTCACGTACAAACTGAAATGTTACAATAACTACTCTGTCAGAAACAAAGTACCAATTTATACCTTTCAGAGCACAATTACTTGTTACTATATGTTACTATATATGACTGTTCACTCATCTGTAAATGGTAATCTATGGCTCCTCTATAGTTAGTTGGCTTGTTTTTTTGAGGGGGGGGGGGTATTTTGTTATGATCTCTCATTTTCTTCGGCATTAGTCCGTTTCCAGCTCCCATCAGACTGTACATATTGTCCCTCTGTAAAAATTTGGTTGTGTTTACACTCTAAGAAAAAAATGGTAAAATTTTATACCTTTGCTTGTCACTGGGGCTATACCCTATACCCTATACAGAAAGGGACTCTGAGAAACATCCTAAAGGTACATACAGCATTAATGTACCATCAATGGTACAGAAATGTTCCTCAGAGTCCATTTCTGTACCTTAAAAGATACAATTACTTACAGTTAAGGTTATATTTGGCAGATCCTTGAGGGTTCAGTCCCAGTGACAAGCAAAGGTACAAAGTTTTACCCCTTTTTCTGAGAGGGTTGTACGACATGCTTGACCATTTATTCCACTCCTTGGCTCGTATTTCCAGGTGGTAACAGGAAGCAATGCAGCATCAGAAGCTTCACCACGGACCCTTGGTGCTAATGATGTGATTAGGGTTCCTCTCTTTGATGTGTGAACCTGGATTCAGGCTTCCTCATGGTTCTTTATGGCACCAGATTATATATGTACATGATAATGTGAGTACCACAGTGGTTCCACGAGCAGCACATAGAGTGTACATCTTCCCTGTGATCAGGTCAATTAATTTCCACAAAAGCTGTCCAGATTCCTCATAAAAACATGTGGTAGATCCATGTGTGTGAGAAGGTGTGTAGTTTGTCATAGACTGGAGTACCGTCCAAAGTGTTACCTGTGCTTCCTGGGGTAGACTTCAAGCAAACTGTGTACCCTACACTGGTTAAGCAAGTATGGCGAATGGAAGGATGGATGGATGGATTGCACTTTGAAAAAGGGAAAATATAGTGATTAAAAAGGGAAGCTTTGTTGGTTTGCTGGACTATAATTGTTACTTAAAAGTATACTTAAAATAATAATAATAACATCTGTTGATCTTCTAATAACTCAGGGATGCGAGGGGACATGGAGTTTAAGTGAAACAGCTGAGGTAAGAAGGCCGACTTCAGACCAGCAAGGACACAACCATGCGGAAAAGAGTTCAACAACGTGGAAATTATAGGTAACGCAATATAAAACAAGAATTTCTTCTGTTCCCCAAAAAGTTACCAAAATCTGGTCGGACGGCTAATGAACACCGAATGACTTCAGGTCATGATCCCTTCTGTTTGTGAAATTTCACCACCAGTGCACATATACATACACACAGACACACACACACATTGAATTCAGGTGTTCCAATCGCTTCCATGACCACAGGTGTATAAAAGCGAAAGAATGGGTCGCTCTCAGGAGCTCAGTGAATTCAAATGTGGTATAATGGTAGGATGCCACCTGTGCAATATGTCCATTCATGAAATTTCCTAATTAATTTCCTAAATATCCTACGGTCAGCTGTTACTGGCATTATAACAAAGTGGAAGCAGTGGGGAACAACAGCAACTCAGCCACGAAGTGATAGGCCACGTAAAATCACAGAGTGGGGGCGACGCATGCTGAGGCACACAGTGTGCAGAAGTGTCCAACTGTCTGCAGTCAACAGCCAATAGAGTTGGGTAATGAAGGTCTGGAGAGTAAAAGTCCAGACCAAGATTTTGTTTCAACCAACAAGTTGAGTTTAAAGAGTCACAGTCACAGAGTACTCAACTGGTTGGTTGAAAAAAAATCCCGGTCTAGACTTTTACTCTTTGGACCTGAATTACCCAAGTCTTTTTTCTGTTTTGTTTTTTTTTTTAATATTCCCTCCACCACCACCTCTTCTGCGAAGGACTGCTTTCTTTCTTTCTTTCTTTCTTTCTTTCTTTATTTATTTATTATATATGCCTTACACCTCTGGGACCCGGGTTCGAGTCTCCGTCTGGGTTACATGTGTGTGGAGTTTGCATGTTCTCCCTGTGTCATCGTGGGGTTTCCTCTAGGTACTCCAGATTCCCCCCACAGTCCAAAGACTGAGGCTAATTGGAGTTAATAAATTGCCTGTAGGTGTGCATGTGTGAGTGAATGGTAACAGTGTGTGAGTGTGCCCTGTGATGGGCTGCTCCCTGTCCAGGGTTGTTCCCTGCCTCGTGCCTGTTGCTTCCGGAATAGGCTCCCTATAAAGTGGGTTGGAAAATGAATGAATGAATATTTCCATCAGGTAATATGGGACACTTTCATAGGCTCTCCCAAGAAGAGAGTAAGTACATATTTGACAGGATAGAGTCCCAACTCCTAAATATGTTCAGTAACTATACATAATATATAATTATATTTATTCGTTTATGAAATGGGAAAAAATTGCCAACTTGAACTTGTTAAATTGTTTAGTGTCTGACGGCACCAAGGCAGAGAGAGACAGAACAGAAAGTTATAAAGGTGAGGGGGCGGAGCCTGCTGAATGCATGGAGTGACAGAGAGAGACAGGACAGAAAATTATAAAGGTGAGGGGGCGGAGCCTGCTGAATGCATGGAGTGACAGAGAGAGACAGGACAGAAAGTTATAAAGGTGAGGGGGCGGAGCCTGCTGA
>JAODKE010000101.1:15319708-15362022 GCA_026779605.1 Mormyrus hasselquistii | reverse complement strand
GTCCTGTTACTTCCTGACCTGCCTGTGTATATTAGTCCACGTCTTCCTGAGTCTTGGGTCGGTCATTGTGTAGTGTTTTGGATGTTCGTGCCTGTCTGCCCGATTAAACCCCGTTTTCCCCGTCTACCCTGGGACTCGTGCTTCCTTACCTGCTCGCCTGCCTCACGAATTGTAACACTATGGCTATTGCATTCCTTTTTATTAATAATCTTTGTTATTTTATTATTTGTAACATCATTATCATCAATAACAACATCAATAACAGCAACAAACAACAACAATAATAATAATAAATACTATTTAAAATAACATAAACTCCATTGGAGTTCAGACCTGACTATCGTGACTCATATCACGATATCATCAACATCTTAATAAAAATCAAATGCATAAACTATAAACAGCTTTATCTGATAATAGAGTCTTTTTCTGTGCTTGTTTAGTTTAATTTACAGCCTTCTCGCCAGGGAGCATCGCTGCTCGTAAAGTCTGTCCATCTCCTTTGCCTGCCCAAAGTGAGGCAGTGAGGCCAGGAGGCGCAGCAGAGAGCATCCGGAGGTTTATGTCCTGGCCCTGGTTTTCTGCCCATCACCAAGGGCGACACGTGGCACCTGAGAAAGCGCCGCTGGAACCTAGTGAGGTGTTTATAGTGCCAGGGGGTCCGGTTTGAGTGTGACACCTGGTATGTTTGAATGTGCGTGAGGCTCCCTGGCTGCTGCCAGCAATCATCTGGACGGGCCACGTCTGCAGCACAGACGCTTAGCTAGCGGCTGAGCACCAAATAAGGGAAAGTAAGCACTCACTCTTATCAACACCGGGATTAAGCTTTGACTTCACATATACATAACTGACTAGTGTTGTAGTCACAGAGAGCAGTAAGGAGCAGAAAGGTTTTTTTTGGCACAGAAATAGTTCCTTCTATTCTTTACTCAAACAAATGGTGCCAGTGTAATATAATTTAACAAATAGAAATGAATTATGGTTTCATAAACCAATGACTGTCATGCATGTGTGTGTCTCGTTAGTTCTGAATTTGTCAGCTTTGAATAAATGCCACGTAGGACAAAGTTATATTGTTCGAGAAGTAACTAAAGGGGTGGAAAGTGGTGGTCTGGGGGCGCGGGTCAAAGTGTGAGATGAGCCATGTGTAATGTGCAAAACATCCCCACAGCAGCTTCACTTTTTATGGAGTAGAAGGGCTAGGCCTTCATCATAAAGTAGTGCTTTTGGTTGGAGTACATTCTATGCAGAACCCAAGTGCTTTTCACCTGAGTCACTGTGTGTGTATCCTTCTAAACCAGAGCCCCGTTGCTACAACAAAACAAACATACAGCCCCTTGCTCCAGACCCAGGGGCCTTGGCAGTAAGTCTGAACCAACTCAATTTTCCAATTTCCAACCGCATTCAACATTCCAGAGTTTCCCCGGCAGACACTGGCCTGTCCTTCAGAAATGTAGCAGCAGCAATGTCATATGAAGCGTCAACCACACCTGACACAAATAGCCACCATCACCATCAATGAAACTACTATTTGATTTCTATGGATGATACCAATGACTTGTGCTCTGTTGATATCATGTGCTTTGAACTGCCCTTGATAACCATCAATGAGCTACTCTCTACTGTCCCTGCTAAATAAAGGTTCAATTAAATTATTGAAAAGGGCTATAGGAGCCTATGAGCTATATATATATATATATATATATATATATATAGTGTTTATTACAGTCTGTTTGTATTAATGCTGATTGTTTTGCAATGATAACTGTCCTTTCTTTGTTTTGTTTTATTATTATCCCGTATGTGATTATTTAAGTTTGCAATTACTCAAAGTTATTCAGGGCGTGTTTATAAAGATGTGCCCACCTTCTTCAGTACTTCACAGTTCAGCAGAGAAAGCTGTAGGCCGGGGTTTCCCAATCCGTTCCTAAGGGACCCACAGCCAGCCCACATTTTTGTTCCCTCCCAGCGCCCAGGAGGAAAAATGTGGAGTGTCTGTGTGTCGTCGAGGTCCGGATTGGGAAACACTGCTGCAGGCTCTTTGGCTTGTGCAGTGTGTGATATTTCATGAGCTGGAACTCGTGAGATTGTGTACGTGCAGCAAATGAACCACACAGCTTCACACTTCTTCACGCACACAGTTAGCAACAGAAACCGATTAGTGTCTTCTTGTGCATAATAAAAACTAGCTGCAACTAGATATCGCCTCCTTAGACATCTGACTGGACAACCTGCGGCGATTGTCACCTTGACAGAGTGCCAGAGATCCAGTGGGCAGATTTGGAACTTTGCCTAACATTCCATTTGGAACAAAAAGGTGTAAGTAATAATACAAAAAATACAAATAAAACAAAATATGAGACATGCTGATGTAATAAATTCATGCATTTTCCTGGCCAAGCCATTGTAATTGTATTTAATTTAATCACACATTTGCAGAAAATTCCCGGTTATATAATGAGGATAATGACAGTGACTGCTTTATCTGACAAGCTTTTCATGAAGTTGATTGTTCAGCGCTATATTGCAAGGCATCCAAAACGCTGAAATGATTCCAAAACCCAGTGTCTGAAGGGCTTTGTAATGAGGACCTAGGTCCCCCTGAAACCTGCAAAGGAATGTTTCCACTGACCAATGGCAATGTTCCTCATTAAGTAATGTTTGGACTCCATTCATCCATTTGTTTACTGTGTGGAGGAATCCCCCAGAACACTTTTGCCCGGTTTCCCAGGCAACGCCTCACCCAATCGTAGGCGAGGTTTCCACTAAAAATATCAAGAGGGAATCCGCATGATTTCTCCCTTGATTCTCACATATAGCAAGCCTGGAAAATACAATGGCTTATTTATTGGTTTTAGTTTTCATAATCTTTTTTTTTATTTCATTTTTTTGTCTTCAGTAAATGTATTATGTTAATGTTTTTTTTTCGATGCACAGGCTGTTTGTGACAAAAGAAACCAACATGTTATAACATATTGTTGAGAAACAAAGGCAGATTTCATCTAACAGCATCCGTGTCCCATGGTATAGCGTTGCAACCAAACTCTGACGTTACCGCTCACATGTGTGCCCACATAGTCCATAGCTATAAGTCCCTCCTTTGTATAATGATGCTCATGCACTGATAGATTTCTGCAGTTTTACGAGCAGCGGCTTAGAGCAGAACTGGAACTCTGTAAATCATAAGTTTGGATTAGACTCAGTGTGCCTGACTGATTGTTCCAGGGGGACCCAGGGCTTCTTTTGAATATATCCCCTCAATCATCGCCTGGGACACTGGTGCCTGATAAAGTAATGGCACCCCAGAGCCACCGTGTGGGAGCAGTTTCCCACGAACCACATATTTCTAGATCACATGCAGCTCTGGGGGACTGATCCCCTTGAGGGTAAGACACAGTAGACCACAGAGCCTTGGCTCAGTGGCTGATTCTGAGTCATACATCATGGGGAAGGCACTGCAGGGCTAGGTTTTCTGCAAAGTTCCACTTAAGAGGGAACCACACAGACTGCTGAAGGATCTCTGTACAACGTTCAATCTATCCTTCATGACTTTTTTTTTCCACATCTGCCGCTACATGACAGGGCTTGCTGCTTTGAAAAATTAGACTGCTTTTAAAAGAGAAACCAGTCAAGGAGAGTCCGCAAAGGATCCTTTCATTAAAATGGACAGATTACGGTCTAAAACTTAAAACTAACAATGAAAACTAATCAAACAAAAGGCATATCACTGACATGGAATACATTATTAGGTTATATTGTACTGAACAAATCTGACTTTTCTAAGATCTCATCAGAAAACTATATCTCATTTTGAACAAAGCTGCACTTATTTTTCATGCTTGTGTAATCACAGCTGTAGTTGCTATGGCGTCGCTGTGTCACTATTTCCAATAACAAGGAAGGGAGTTCTGCAGATTTTGCTGGAAGATGTATGACCCCAAAGAACACAGGGGCATCCCTTTCCATAGCTCAGCCTATCTGGGTGATTCAACAGGTTAGTAACCTTCTAGGATTTCCATACATCTGTCGTTCAGATATGCCCATTCGACCACAGAGGATAACAATGCACGTTTGTAATGGAATGTAATACTGTCGGCAGTCTAAAACCATCTGAGAAAGATATCAGTGGGCACTGGGAACTAGTCTCAGGCAAATGTGATTCTATCGCTTTCCAGAAGTGATTCATGAAATCAAAAAAAAAATAAGCGAATGGAATTAGTGCAATCTGTCTTTGAAACCGCTTGTTCTGTGTTGTGCAAAAGACACTGCTTATCTTAATCATCAAGTAATGTCTTGGAAACAATGACTCTCTATAAAGGTAGCACCTGTGTCTGTCTGAAGGGCCTTGTAATGTCTGCAAATGGATATCCTGACGTCTAGAAGTTTGCCTCATTAGCAAAACATTGCTTTAGAGTTCTTCTTTTTATGTCATTTCCACCAAGGTCCAACAAAGTGGCGCCATTTAAACTCCTGGATACAGCCGACACAGGTGTGCTGCCTTCGTTTTTATGCTGTCTGCCTCACATCTAATGTCAGATTTGCCACAAACTCGCCTCTTGGAGAAATGATGTCACTGGCCTTTTCATTAACTCATTTGATTTCACATCATGGCATTTTGCTGCCATGTGTACTGTAGGTTTACATCATCAGTATACTGCTACATGCAGACCGATATGTACAAAACCGCAGCTATGCCAGCATGCTGGACTTTGAGAAGGGCAGCTTGGAAAATCTGTGTAAGTGCATCCTAGTGAACAACTGTGGAAACGTAACCGTGATGGAGCTACGTGTAAATGACATGATTGTAACAGGAACAGGAGGTAAAACCAAAGAAATGGGCACTGAAAGCCACAGCCCAAACCCTGCAGCATGCAGGACAACAAGGGAAAGACGCAAAGAGTTATTTTAACGTAGATGACTTCCACAAAACTCATACTTAAGGGCTAGTGCTATGGAAGGTCTCACGGGAAGATGATCCTATACTATAATTTTCATCTAAAAATAATCAGAAATGTTCCAGTGATGCTGCAGTGATCCAGCTCAATGAATTCTGGGAAGTTTGTATTAAAAATCGCGAAGGCCAGAGCCAATCAGCTTCTTTGTAGATGTCATAGAGTGTTTAAGATAAAAAAAAAAAAAAAAAAAAAAAAAAAAAAAACTATACAGTACCAGATAAAAGTTTGGAAATGTTTTTGGATAGGTTTTTAACATTATGGTTTATATCATACATTTTTCCTGCAATAGGAGAATCAAAGCAGTGCTTAGGGAGATAGATTTTCTTTTGCCAACAGTTTCAAAAGCGTCTTCCCAGCGTCTTCTTGCCCATCAGGGTGCTGGTTGGTTGCTTTACTTCGTCACGTTAATGCCATGCACTCATGTTTTTCCAAACTTTTGTGCAATGTTGAGGTCATTCTTGGATTGCTATCTTGTTAGAGAAAGGAAGCCTCTCCAATCAGCATGGCATACCTTTGACATATACTGTGAAAGCCTCTTCGACAGAGATCACGGTGGATTTGGTGCAGATCGCCAATTCTGTCACCAGCAAAGCAACTGCACACCAAGATGTTGCCATGGCGGAACCACACATACACCCAGTACTCTGCATCTTACGAGTATTTAAAATTGTGACTCTCTGGTCCATAACATCATCTTCTACTCTTGTTAATAGACACGGGAATGCAGCTTAAGTATTTATGTCTCTAACAGACTTACTCAAACTTTGACTGGTGCTATGCATCAGGAAATTATTCCTGCGTTAACAAATGACAACAAATACAGCAGATCTATGGGCGCTTTTGACTTATCTGATGCACTGAAACCACTTAGTGTATAAAAACAAAGCTTTTTCCTCACATAAGAAGAATGCAGGATTTCCTATTTTTAGGCTCCAGCCTCCATTCTGCTCTCCCTAGTCCCAAGGAACCAAAGCAGCATAGCGCTCCTTTCCCCTCCAATCGATTCCTCCGATGAAGTCTCCTGGATACACAGTGCCACGCCTTCCAGCAGATTTTTCATTACACAAAGGCCAAGAGAGAAACCCCTAAACAACAAGTAACTAGGTAACTCGGGAAGTGAAGGTCATGGAAAGCACAATGAAAGAGGGAAAAAAAAGCGCCCATAAAAGGCTTCACTGTAACATTACCAAACAGGGAGAAATAAGTCATGTTAAACTTAATGACTGGGAAACTTTGTTCTTCAGTAAAGTCTGAAGATAGGAATGTTTTACATTGTTCTATGTTGGCTTCAGTCTCTTTTTTACACTAAACAAAAAAAAACAGTAATGTCAGTAATGATCACAGTACAGAAATTAACTAAACTCCCGTGGTTGGCATTATTTAGGCATTACCAGCATCTTGGCCTTTTGACAACTCCATTCTGCCAGTCTGTCAAAGAACAAGCTACACACCCCTTATTAAATACAACTTACAAACAAAATGTTGGCCATCCTGAAGTGCTAAGAAAAAAAGTTAAGTGTTATGCGGACTCCAATCTGTGTTCTGCTGGAGTTCCCGCATATTGAAAACAGGATAGTGATCTCTCGATGTGCGTTTTATCTAACGCAGTACCGGCGCTGTGTCGGTTGGTTCTCTTATTTTTTAATAATATCACGTTCATCAATTTCCCTTCATTCATTTAGGTCTGTTTGTTCACTGTCCTCAGTTTATCGCCAGTTCCAGTGTCCGGCGAATCGGCCAAAGCAGCTTGCAGCGTGAGAAGACAGAACACCTTTGAATCAGACAGCATAGCAGAATCCCCCTTCCTGTAAACCTCTGTGTTACAATCAAGCTGCCTGAGGGGATGCGGATGGGGCATCTTATAGTATATTTCCTGTTCATGTCAATGATATGTGTTACATTTTTGTGTATTTGTTTTTGTTATTGTTATTGAAAACTGTGCTCAATATCCTGAAGACAAAAAGTTATGAAATGCAGGGTAACTGAAATCTACCAATAGCGTTTAGATGCCCCAACTTATCTCCATAGTCTTTTGATGAACATTATGCTTATTATTCTAAATGTGTCCTTTGCTTGCGGCAAATTATTTAATGATGTTCGCTACTTTCAAATAAGAGGAGTCTGACTTCAAACGGGAAAGTCCTCTGAGGCGCGATATGCCGTTATACTCCGATGTTGCATAAAATGTGATCTTATGTTCCTCTGATCCTGCTATCTTGTAGTATAAGGTAGCTTGTGGTGCTGAAAGGTCGAACCTATCTACTGCTACATGCCAGATACTGTACCCATGTGTGAGGGGGAGGCAGAGGCAGGGGGGCTGAGTGGAAGGAGCAGGAATGCCGGCCAGATGAATCATGACTGGAGTTTATCAACATTCATGGGCCGAGAATCCCTGCTCTCCCACACTGGGCGTTTGCCGACCATAAGAGCTATTCCAGTTAAGGTTCTGCCAGTTGATGTTTCAATCCTAAGCGGAAACCCAGATACGGCGGTACTGGCAAACTGCTCAGAGCCTGGGCATTTCTGCAGGCGTGTTTATCCAAAACCATGGTTACCACCACAAAAAAAGGAGACCTCTATGCAGCCGCCTGTGAGTCATCATTGGTCGTGCGGGCGGGAAGGCAGCTGCTGCTCCTCCCTGGCACCATCGCAAACGCTGGAAGCGCTCTGCAGACATTGTTTTAGAAGAAACAGCAAAAGTGCATGGCAACCTCACTGACACCGTCAGGTTCAGCGGCTGAAGAAGCTTCCAGATTGCCACATGCTAAGTAAGAATTGGGGTGTCAAGTGGGGCTGCAACAGCTGCCTCAACATGCTTTTGTATAGCGAACACAAACAGCAGCCCATTGCTAAATAGACTCCTCCAGCAATGATAGGAGCCCTCTGTTAGATGGCCACTGTGTTGGTCTGAAGAGCATGAGGAGAGATTTTTAAATGGACACAACGTCTCTTACACTTTTACTTGCGCTATTAGATGAGGCTTTTCTTTGTTACGTGCTTGAGCTTTGCAGTTAGGGATGATACAGAAGCACCGTCTGTGATTAATTATCCAAACTATTGCTCTCTGCCTCCACGTGTCCTGTGTCCTAGAGACACTTCATCACTCGTGGCGTAAAGCATGCGCCGCCCACCGCTTCCACAAACACGCAATGTCCTGCATGTCTCTGCACTAGACCTGCCAGGGTAGCGAACCCCGCCCACCTCAGTGATAATCAGCCATGCCAGTACACAGCCTCTCTACTAGCTCTGCTTTCAAATAGCATAACACCGCAGAGGCTCCAGCCAAAAATAGGCCAGTTCCCCAGCTCCCCAGGCCAAATGCATGGCTGCGATCATGCAGTGTGCCCCACTGCACATGTCATCCTTTCTTACCGCGACTTTTGGTTACTTTTCTATATTCTCGTTGGAGTATCACCCCAGCAGATGTTTTCAATGAAAATGGCTATACGTGCTATTACAATTCGATGTTGACCGAAGGTTAATAAAACCAGGCCTACTGCCTTCCAGAGACATGAATTTATAAGCTTGCGGGTTAGAAATCTGCATTCTGAATCACGATGCAACTTGCTGAGAGAAACAGGTGTGTTGGATGTCTGTTGAAAAGTTGGGTTGCTTTTCACTCACATATTTGATTAAATTCTAGGAGACACTGTGAGAGAGTCTGATTCCTCAAGACCCCTGGGAAAGCTTATAAAATACTCAATTCCAAAATAACACATTTAATAGGACAGCAGTAGCAGCAGGCAGATGGAAAACAGAGACGCATATCTTGCAATACGAGGGGAATTCATTCCCTACTGACAGTGGTTTTGTCAGAACTTGACCTTGGATTCCAGGAGAAAAAATGATTCCAAAAAAAGCATTATAGCCTGAACCTGACTACATTCTAACGAACGGGTGTTCGTTTATTTTTACATCAAAAGCCAAACCTTAATACTACATCGTTTCCTATTTTTCCATTATGTGTACTGAGGTAATCTGTGCTGGATGGCAGCAGCCTTAGGGTGGACATTCCAGAACTGACACACCTCATCACATAGAAAGTGAGAAATCCTAGGCTCTTTTCCCAAGCGAGCACACAGCATGATAGAAAATGCTAGTAGAAAACATAGGTAGAGCAAACCTAAACATCACAGGGATGCTACGAACTGTGCATCCCATAATTAAAGTCATGTAGCTATTAATTTATCTCTGTGCTGCCTGTATAGAAGGGATTGAAGGGCCAGTTTAGTGCCACACACAGTTCCTGGGCAGCTCACCGTATCCACTGGGAATTACTGGGGAACGAGGGGCAGGGAAAGCTCCTCTGAGCCAGGGTGGAAACTCTGAATGTCTCACGCCTCCATGCAAGCTGCAAGCTATTAGACATTACAGCACACGGGGCTAAAAAAAGACCGAGCTCTGAAGCCAAAACTACAGAGTGCCTTTTCAAACTAAGTGCCTACCGTTCAGACTCCCTTTCCCCTCTCTCACTACCCATCGCTGCTCTAGGAGGGATCTGCAGAGCTCATGGTATTTTCCATATTTGTGAATGCTTAGTCGAAAAAGAGTTCCTTATGCCTCAAATTAAGCTGTGAAATGCATATTGTCTCTCTCACCAGGAGACTGCTGCCAAGACTAAGAGCAACAGGTAGCCTGCATACATGCGTGAAATCTCCGTCAGGCGAGACCCTCTTGCTCATCAGCATGCCTCGGACTCCGCATACGCGACCCGTGACTCAGTCCAGATAAGATGCACATGTGAATCATTTACGAAATAACAAACGGTCTGGCCCCATATTACAACAGATCAAATAAATACTCAATCGGTAAATTAAGCAACCATTTGCACAATAAGACTCGACTAAGGGTGAAATTGCATATCTGGGAGAAAGGTCTATATGATGGCACTCATTTTTGGCACAGCCTAATCATTTCAAAATACAGCAGTAATGAGCAAAGCCAGGGGGAGGTATAAGCTAAATGTCAGGCATCAGCTTGTCATTTTACTACTGAGGAATTCTGGTTGCCTGAAGATTTCTGCACAATTTATCTCATTAGCCAATTTGTCGTTAATATATCTTGTCCCTTGGCCACACACCACAAAATGTAAGGACACTTACATTTTTATGCATCATAATACATAAATGTACCATTAAATGACAATTTAAAATATAAACAGATTGAAATATGGATCATTTTTCCCTGTTATCTCTAATTAAGGCATGTAGATGTTTGAATTCGCTGGTAACAGCCTTTTGAGATGAATTCAGGACGTAATGTTATAGATTATGTAATCATTCGGCGAGTGGGGAACACCATCTATTCTGTAGGTATGACATAATCGCTCTTTTCAATAGAGGGATTCTCCACTCCAGTCCCGCTGCTGCAGAGTGTTTCCTTACTACATGAATATGGGAAAAATCCCAGTGTGCAGCAGCAGGACTCTGCCCGCCGTGACATCTTGGCATTCGGCATTAGCCACCACAGACCCCCCCAGTGGCTGTTGCCCCCTGTGGACTCTTCCTAAATCTTCCACCCACCCTTACCTGGTAGATCATGACTTTGAAGTTGCGCCTCTTGAGGAGTTCATTCTCATTGCTCTCCAGACGCTTGATCTGGCCAGCCTGCTTCTCCAGGTTGGTCCGCACCGACTTGACGTTGATGCTGACCTTGCGCACCTTTTCCAGCATCTTGTTGACGGTGTTGGCGGTGGTGGTGTGGCTCTTGGAGAGCTTGGCTAGCTCACTCTGGATGCCTGTCACCGACTGCTCCATCTCCCGCTGCCGGGTTTCCAGCCCCGTTTGGGTCTGCTGGATCTTGTCCACCGCCCCGATGATCTTGTCAAGCAGAGCCAGCACCATCATCCCATTCATCTGCGAGTCGCCCTTTTCCAGCTCCTTGGCTGCTTCAGCGACCTCGTCCTCATCGTCAGAGGGTGGAATAGCTACTTCTTCATCATCCGACAGCTCCTTCATCGCTGCCTCCTCCAGCTGCAAGGTGGAATCTGCCATAGCTATTAACGGATAGTAATAATCTCACAAAAGTACAAAAAAAACTAAAGCAGTTTTTCAAACTCTCTGTAGGCTAAACTAAATCCCTTGCTCTGTTTTTCTCACTTTATTGTCTATTTTGTTCCTCCTTCCTATGTCTTCCACTGCCCTGGGATGCTGACCAGAGAACAAGAGAAAACCACTCTCAAGTGCTGCTGCATGCGTGCCTGTACGCAAATGCCAGAGCTCCCATCTAAATCATCCAGTCAAATTAGTCTTCCAATTTCCTCTTACGCCCCTCTCGTCCTCCTCCCCTGTTCCTCTCCGCCCATTTCTCCACCCATTTTACTCCATTACGTCCAATAGAATAAAAGTGTCTGACTATGGTCACCTCCCTCAGTGAGCGTATAGACCCCACCTCCCGGCAGAATGGCTGGTATACTCAGGATGAGGCTTCAGAGAGCAGTTCACAAGCACAACCACAGCTAAGGGAGGAATGTAAATCCAGAGTTCTAACTTTTTTCACTTCTTCCCCCCCTTCCTTCCGGGATATTTTAAATTAAATGGAGAGGGAAAACGGTGCTGAATTTTCCTGTATCTGCTGAGGTACGCAGAAGTATGCTGCTTGATAAATACTAATGCAGAGTAATAAGGGTGGAAGGAACAGCTCCAGGAAGCACTCGGAGGCCGGATCTGCATTCACAGCACTTCTGTACTTGAAAATGACAAATAACTTGAATTCCACATGTAACTTGTAATGTCTTGCTATGTTAATACTCACTACGCTTAGTGATTCACTATAGAAACCTGTGTGCTCTTCTTCCTATGTGACTATTTCAAGGAACTGAAAAAGTGGGCGGATCTGACAGAGTAGTTCTGATATCTACAGTGTCACATGCTGCCCAGCACAATGTTTGTTTTATGAGCACAGAGGAAAGAATTGTTTGTGAACTTGTAGTGGTTCAGCAGTGTCAGAATAACAAAGGCTGAGTGTCTTATCCTGTAGCATGCAGGCAATGACTCGTTGGTGTAATCTGTGAATTACATGTAAAGAGATCTGAGAAATTACATCTACTCTCTCCTCAGTAGTCACAACTTTGTTATAAATATGAGTGTTACCTGTATATAGAATCTTCATTTATTTTGATTATCTTTAATACAATGGAAACATTTTTGTGATGAGTTAATTCTGGATGCTTTCTCTCCTATGTTTTGATTCTGAGAACAAACAATTTCATGTAAAACCTCATCTTCCACCTCATTCTACATCTGGTACAGTAGATGTTTTTTAGATAACTCACTCTGCGTTTTACAAATCTTTTTGTCCATCCATCCATCAATTTTTTAAACCCACTTGTCTTACGGAGGGTTATGAGGGTCCAATGACTATCCTTGAGGCTACAGATACAAGGTAGAGAATAACAATGAACAAGGTTGTCCGGTTCCTTTTTGAACACCACATTATTGCTCCATTTGTTTCATAATGACATCATTGTTTTTACAGAGGCCCATTGGATAAGTTGAGAAAGGCTTATGAGGTGGATCTGAACTGATACACAGAGTGTCGCTAAAGAATAATGAGATTTGAGGTTCCTGAAGTAATGTGACCCAGGAGCCATAAACAGTAGGGCGATGAAAGGTCTCCTTCAGTTTTCTTTATGGCCAACTTAACCCTTCATGTACTGTGTCTTGCTAAATATACCTGCTTTAATTACAGCATGCATGCCAAATTCTTTAAGTAGTTTCCTAATTTGCAGCACACTATCTTGTAACAAGCAAGTGTAAGACTTTATGGGTCTACTGGGCAATAAAAATCCTGCCATCCTATACATATATGGAGTGGCCACATGGCTGTATCCAGAGTACACAACGTTAGGCAGAAATTCAAAGACAGACATATTCGGAAAATAGTAGCAGAAACAGATAATGGATTTTAATTCTTGTCTCGACACCTGCTCTGGTAATGCAGGAGACCACAATTCCGTTTGTCTACTGTTAGTATAACCGTCTGCTGATCCATGCATACATGCATCACACATAACTTTCACATAATTTTACATTGTTTTCAGTTACTCACCCAGTAATTACCTAATTGTTTCCATAGTCAAATGACTCCTTCACATTCTGTTTAATTTATGTAATGAATAAGTGGTTGGACGTTAACTGCATTGATAAGTAAATGTATAAGGGTAAAATCGCTATAATTTAATATTAAATCATCAGTGACATAACTAAACCCATCTTTTAACATTCTCCTCAGAATATGTCCTGCGTCAACCCTTGCAGATTGACCCGAATACGCTGAAGATGAAGGTATGGGTGGAAAAAAACTGATAATATAGCGGACCCCCCCCCCCCCCCCCCCCCAAAAAAAAAAAAATAACATGTAGTAGTTGATGGTTCAGTCCAGGGTTTCCTCCATAATGCAATTCAGAAACGTGGGGGGGACCGGTCCACCCCTGTACGCGGTGGAATGACGTCACGTTTATGCTGGTGAGCGGAGGCTGAGCGAGCGGTGGGGTCCGGAAGGCTTCTATTACAGTACGCGATTCATTTATTAATAGTTGATTTCAGGATTTAAAATTCTTAAAATGGCTTGCGTTTAACGCGTAAAATAGAACGCCTATTTTCAAGCATGAATTTTTATTACCACTTAATATTCATGCTAAGCCAGCAGGATAGGCAACGAAAATACGATGCAGATTAAGAATCTTTCCAAATCTGATATTTATTAACGTTTTATTGTAACGATGAATAGCATTTGTAAGACCAAATCCGCTGTGCCGCTTTTATTTTCCGGCTATCAGGCTTACAATATCTACCGTGGTTCAATAAAGGTATGGATGCAACGGAGAATTAAAGCTACATTAGCCGTCTAACGAGATACATCAATCTGACCGCGTACATAACGTATGATACGGGATTATTAAACTGTTCCAATGTTATGTTTGCCATGAAAGATTTGTTGTTTCGAGGTTAAAGGTAAAAACGCTGAATTTATATTAACTGCTATATATTGATGATTGATGATGCGGTAATATCCGTAATCTTTGTGTTAATACGCAATACAAATGATGTTAGCATTAATATTTTTCTCAACATTTATTTATTTATCACATTTCAAAGATCTTGCCATACCAATATTAAAACAATATATTCTGAACAATAATTCGAGGACACGTTGAACAATACAACTCAAGATCACTTTTCTCTCCGTAGTATATTTAAAATGTGCAAAGTGTTGCCCATTCAGTAATAAACATTGCTATCCATTTTTGTGCCGCTATTAAAATGTGTTATGTAAGATTTTTTATGTGGCTGACCGGATAAGCCGTTGCAAACAGGGCATCATCATGGCGTCCTTGAAAGGTTAAGGATAGTGCGGCAGATGGTCTTTCAGGCTGGAATTAGCTCACACCTGTGATTGTTTTTCTCCGAAATTGTTTCCATTTTCATTTTTAACAATGAATTCAGGTTTTCTTCTTTTTTTGTATTTAAATATTTCGCGCAAAAAGGGCAAATTTGTCGATATTTTAAGCATTGAAAAGCTTAGGCTATATTTAATCTCCAGTATCCGGGGAATATAAGGATTTAAACGTCGGTGTGTCTGACGTCGGTGTTTTACTTTAAAAACGTAAATTGTAGATTTGGATCATACGTATTTAATATATTGCTGTATATATATATATATATACACACACACACACACACACACACACACACACAAATATACATAAAAACGTGACGTGACCATTAAAAATATTGTATTTGACATCTTATAATGTTACCTGCGAAATGACTATTGCATGAAATGCGCAATAGCTACTGAGTTAAACAGACCTGCTACTTTCCATTTCAAATACCATTTACGAGCCTTAACTAACAATATTCCTTTAAAAGCATAAAGGATACGATAAAAACATAGATAGTTATTTATGATAACAGGGACTTTTATGAGCAAGAATTTCCCATCAGTATGTTTGAACACTGGATCAACATGCTAATGCGATGTAACATTTCGCTTTGTTTGTTTGTCTCCACAGGGATAAAGAGTATCTTCTAGGCTTGACTTGCCATATTCGCAGCCACCATGGGGGAGCTCTTCAGAAGTGAGGAGATGACACTTGCACAGCTCTTCCTCCAGTCCGAGGCGGCTTACTGCTGCGTCAGTGAGCTGGGAGAGCTGGGGATGGTCCAGTTCCGTGACGTGAGTGACTTCTAAGGGTTAACAGGCATCTTAGTTTTCTCTTGAGTAGAGAAATGTTAACCCTGATACTTTAAATAGCAGAAAACTATTGATTTTGCAGTATTGTGCTATTTATAGTAGTTATTAAGTGGCAGATTATGTCAGAGTACTTTGTATTATGTACTTGAAGTGGGGGAAAACGGGTGCTGGAATCCTATTGCTATACAGAACCAAGAGATACTAAGAGGTAGAACAGAGAAGTGCTGGTGCTGTAAGCACTGTGTGTACCAAATCTGATGGGGGGCATGGGGGGCATGGGGGGGGCGCGGCCAAATAAGACCTTCCATAGCCTCGTCCCTGGGAAGGGTTAGGCTGTCTCCTTTTAGGATGAAGGCCTCTGTTTAAAAATAACATTTAAATAAAAGGTGGCATTCGGGGGGGATTGGGGGGGGAGGCATGGCCCTCGAACGACGTCCACCCCCAATGACCGCGACCCTGCTTTGTATAAATAGTAAAGCATGAACGTGAAATCTAAAGTAACAGATAGTGTAGAAGGATCAGCCTGTAAGATGGGGAGGCATGGAGCTGTTAGCGTGGCGTGAGGTCAGGTGATGTGCCCATTCAGTCAGCTGTGCAGAATTACCGATATAAAACAGACTTCTGTTACGTTGCCTGCAGCAAACCATACAGCCAGACCTCGTTTCCCTTTCCAAGAGCTGATTCACCTTTGCTTTCCAGTGTATCTCCAAATATGGAAGCTGAAATGAGCAGAAATGGCTCTGTTTTATTTACTTTGCTATTTTGGTAAAACTTAACTCCACGTTAAAGTTCTCAGTCCATCCCCTCATTCCTGTGACCGATGTCTCCTTTGGGGCAAATCTTTCACAATCGGGGGTGTGGCTAGAAGCTCTGGTGGTGGGGTCTCTATGGTAACATTTGTAGAGTGGCGGTACAAGGTTACCCAAGCATATAGATTATCATTTTTCCTGTTCAGATGTCCCTATAAAGTGCTGCCCGCCTGAATCTGCCAGGATTTCACGCATGTCCCCCAGCACCCCTGTCAGCAACCCTACATAAGCTGCTTGTCAAACTAAACTAAGACCAGTTACCAGACTGGCAGTGTGGTGGTTCAGCCTACCAATGCCCAAGGTGGACAGTGGACTGATGCTTTAAAAGAATGTGCTGCCACGGTTGAAGATGGCGATGAGATGCTCTCCTTCCCCATGGCAGCTGAACCCTGACGTCAACGTGTTCCAGCGCAAGTTCGTCAACGAGGTGCGACGCTGCGAAGAGATGGACCGCAAGCTCAGTGAGTGTCTGGCACAACCTACCATCACACCAAAAGGAAACACACAGACAACAGAAGGGTTGAGAAGATCTCGGTGGGTCTGTTACTTGCATCATCGGTGAATGAACATGGACACAGTTGCCTGCTAGCTGAACTCTTCATAAGAGTATGTCACTAAAACGAATGACTCTGACATACCGAGAGTGTGATACTCTAGTCTAAGCAATTAAAGGTGATATACATTTTGATGTACCCCACATACATCTGTATTCTGCAACAATGCCCTCAAAGGACAAGAGCTCCGGTTACTAAACTAGATGATACTAAAGTTGAAGAAGTGTTTTGTGCGTGGGTATGGTTGTGAAACCTACAACATTTTTAATCAGGCGTTTTATGTTAGATGTGTGAACTACCCATCAACCAATAGATGCATGTCAAAGTGATGTACTAGATAGTTAATTGTGCTGCACTGTGATTGGATATGCTCATGAATGACCTGCTTTTAATGTAACGGTTACATTACTTGTGTAAGGATTTGTGGAGAAGGAGATCAAGAAAGCCAGCATCCCTATTATGGACACAGGGGAGAACCCAGAAGTTCCATTCCCAAGGGATATCATTGATCTGGAGGTATCTTTTTACTTTAATAATGCTATTTAAAGGATTGTTACATGACTTTAACATCTAATTCATTCGTTTAGTAATTTCTAACACATATTCGACTCTGACAGGCTACCTTTGAGAAATTAGAGAATGAGCTGAAAGAGATCAATACCAACCAGGAGGCCCTGAAGAAGAACTTCCTGGAGCTGACGGAGTTGAAACATATCCTGCGTCGCACACAGCAATTCTTCGATGAGGTCAGGCTGCCCTCCCACCTTTCATGCCGTTCTGACTTCTCATTGGCCGCAGCGGCTGTCTGTCACCCTTCTTGGCATAGTTATGGAATGCGGTGTAGGCACTGATTCCAGTGTTATATTCTCAGGCTTTGTTAAGGAGGTGTCATAACTCAAGAACTGCTTCATTTCTTTCTGTGAATGTTTAATCGTATATTTAAAAAAAAAGCTGCAGAAAATGCCCAAATATAGTACATGTCGAGTTCCCATTTAATGCAGCCCAGATGCTGATTTTTGGGTTACTCTACTAGCTAAATCTGTGTGCAGCAGTTAGTTGAGAAGGTGTGAAAAAACAGTCTGAAGTATGAAAATATTATGGGTGCCCTACCCTGGAGGTTCAATTTTAAAATAGTTGAGCATTTTTTAAAGATTAATCTCAGGTTGCAAGGTGTGGTTGTTCTCTGTTCTGCTTTCAAGTAATAAATTATTTCTGGTGCTGTAAAAAATGCTAATTATTCATCCATGTTTAGCAGAAAGTGCCAACAGTGTATTGCCTGTATACAGGCTTTAGTTTATTGTAGTTGTGACTCTTTGGTTATCGCGCTTGGGCGAACTTGATGGCGTCACGTTGCCTAGTACTGTCAGTATGCTTAAGATATAAATATTTGAATGATATCAATTTGAAGATGGTTTCCTCAAAATGGAGGGTTCTTTAAAGCCTTCATTCCTATACTTCTCCTAGGTAAGTGTGTCTGTCATTTCTTGTGTCTTGTCACTGATGGGCAGAGGTGGACATTTTGGGTCCAGACAGTAAAAAAAGAAAAAAAAACGGCAATTTGTGTCAACCAACCAGTTGAGTACTCTGTGACTCTTTATATTCAGCTGGTTGGTTCAAACAAGCTGTTGGCATGCAGATGCCATAAACTTTAAAGTGGTAACTTGCAGATGGAGGACCCCAATCTGCTGGAGGAGTCCTCCTCCCTGCTGGACCCCAGTGAAGCGGGACGTGGAGCCCCTCTGCGTTTGGGGTGAGTCCTGGCATCGGGCTCCCCTTAAACCTTCTCAAAGCAGCCGCTGACCATTAATATTATTTCCTGCTGAACATATTAAACAGCCAGTCCCTTAAGGACTGTAATGATGCAAGCACCCACTTTTAATAACCTTTCTTCCGGTCAGCATCGCATCCCAAGACACACGCTAGTCTATTATAAGCTTCAGAGAGCACATGCACTCACAAAAATTCACAAGTGCAGAGTTCAAAACATGAGAGCGTCCTTGGCTGCCCCCGCCCCCCCCCCGCCTTGCCCGTGAGAAATACATTTCCGCTTAAAATAAGCAGCGTGTTAAATGTTGCATTTCGTTTGGGGTGCCCTGGAAAATGTATGATGTAAAAAATTAATATTGTATATTTTCATTGTATTTTCAATGTCCTTTTTTAAAACCTCTTCACTGGGGCATGTAGGAAAAAGCAGTGCATTACATAAGCAGATCAGTAGCCGTTGTCCTAAATTCCGTGCATGATACTGGGATAGAGAGGAGTTGGGAAATTTATAGAGGTTTTACCTTGTAGGTTTGTGGCCGGAGTTATCAACAGGGAGCGTATCCCCACGTTTGAGAGGATGCTGTGGAGGGTCTGCCGTGGAAATGTATTCCTGCGACAGGCCATGATCGAGGACCCCCTGGAGGACCCCACAACGGTGAGCACTTGTGCTGACGTCATCCTCGGCTCAGTGCGTCGATGTTGTTGATAATGTATGATTATTGACTGTCATGTGTGCTGATTTTGAGTAACCATACGCACTAATCTCCTACAGAGCACTGCCATAATGGAAAAGGATGATAACCGATTCTGAGTATTTGATTTCAGGGTGGAAATTTTGTTGTCAGCTTAGGAATTGCAGTGTTCCGCATTGGTGAATTTCTGCGGAGATGATTTATCTACTTTGAATTTATTAAAATTTATATTTTTTAAATTAAAGTAAGTAGTAGAAGAATACCCATAAGAAGTAAAGTGTTGAATTTCACAAGCGTTTATGCTAACTTTACCCGCCCATCTGGCGAATCACTGCACGATAGGTATCACATAAAATGAAGGGCTATTTATATACTTTTTTGGGTTGCAGCCAGTATATTAAGTTACAGTAGACAGAAACATTTCTCTCTTTGTGCCATAGTAACTCTTAGTGTCAAACGAAAGCTGTACGTTGACAATCCTGCACGTTATTCTCTAGGGGTTGCTTGTGAAAGTATTTAGCGCCATTGCAATCAAAGGATATAATGAAGACAGTAGGGCTTTCATCACAGCAAGAGGTCCGGTTATATCTGAGTGACTGCATTCAAGAACTAATTGGAGAATGTAACTAGACAAGTCTTTTTTGAAGGAGCGAGAGTATTCCAAGAAAGGGATGGAGCAGGGTCCGCACCTGGAGACTAGCTGATCTTCTGCGTTCTACAGGAGAATCTGATTTTTGACTTGGAATTTGGAGATGCTTCGAATATTTGATACAAGCAGAAAAAAGTAGTCAGTGTTGGTGTGATTCTGGTGAACAGGCAGGTGTGTGGTCAGCACTGATGCCGTGCGTCACTCCCTACAGGGGGACCAGGTTCACAAGTCGGTGTTCATTATCTTTTTCCAAGGAGACCAGCTGAAAAACAGGGTGAAGAAAATATGTGAGGGGTAAGTTTTCATTACATAGTCAAACACGCATTCGTCCATCTTCAACACCCTCCTGTAGTTTTTTTTCCTTATCGACATTTTGTCCCTATGAAGCAAGAGTTTTTTTTTATTGGACTTATAATGACTGTTGACTTTACAGTGGATTATTTTGTCGTGTCTGGGCTGTTCTTTTGCCCTTCCTCCTGTCCTCAGATTCCGCGCTTCTCTCTACCCGTGCCCTGAGACTCCGCAAGAAAGGAAGGAAATGGCAGCTGGGGTCAACACCCGCATCGATGACCTCCAGATGGTGAGTGTGTGTAAGAACAGCACTGTGTTGAGAGGAGGTACACCAGCCTCCTCTTTGACGTGTATCCTAACTGTGAAATAAAGCACATAGAGCTTAATTTAATGTCATAGCTTAAACTGCCACTAGCTAATAGAGAAATTCAGCGTCAAAGATAACCTTATTGCATTAACTGTAGTATTTATTACTTTCCATTATTTTCTTAAAATCTATTCACTATCACCTTGTTGTGGTTGTTATATACAGAAGGGCTGCCAACTCTCATGCATCTGGCGTCACACACTTTCTGACTCAGGTTTATGTAAGAAAGCTTACGGCAAATCAATATTATTCCATTATAAACCTAGAATTAGCTACATCAAAAGCGTTGGGGTAGTTTGTAAACCCTGCAGACTATTCATAGGGTAATAAAATGCTTGCATACATGTAAATGAGTATACAGGCTAGTCTCAGATTTCAAATCATGCCAGCCAGCTCATGCATTATGCTCATAACGTTTATAGTATCTTTCTTCATTTAGCAAATGTTTTTGTCCAAAGCCATGCGCAGATGAGGAATGCTTGGGCTCTGAGAGCAGAGTCAGTCAGCAGTGACATGATTACTGCTTTTGGCACAGAATTAGAACCAAAATCTTTCCGGATATTACGGCCACAGATCCCTGTAACCTACTGAGCAGTGGCAATAAACAGATTAACACAGTGAGGGATGCAGGTTTATGCTGATATTCCATCAGTGTATTAGCTTACATTTCCCTGCTGTACCTCTTTTACAGCTAACAATCATCTGGTTATTGCACAAAGCAATAAGATACAGCGGACACAAGGGAACATTTTTATGCCTCTCCTTCGGGTCTGGGCGGGCCAGAACCTGCCCTTGGGTTTATCGAAGTGTCGAAGCGAGGTGATCTGGAAAACATGCACTTCAGCTCTGAATTCTCTAGCTGAAGCTAAAGCTGAAGCTGTTTCGAAGGGGCAGAGTCAAACCCATGTTTCTGGCATCCAGCGCTGGCGTTGACTGTTCGGGACCCCGTCTCAGCAGGGATTCATGTGAGCCTCGTTTAGGAATGATGATAATTTTATCGAGCCCCCACATCTGGGCCAGAAAAGCTGAACCTCCCGCTGTTTCATTCGGGTGTTATTGTTAAAGTTCAGCCAGCACGGGTACAAAGGCCACCTCCTTTTGTTTTCTCCCAAGGCCTGTGTTCAGTTCCCATGTCAAGCCAAAGGATGCTGCACTTAGTGCCGCCTGAATGCACTTCTCCTCACCTCTTATATTGAATTGTCTTTCATTGAAGATTATTAAATCTTAAAATGCAGTGATTACTGGAATGCAGTCAAGGTAGTGGTAACATCGTATTTCTCTTGTGCTAGAGAATGTTTGATGTGTTAACCTAAAATTGATGCCTTAACACTCGTAGCTCTTTAGACTGTCCTGGTTGGTATAACTCGCTGTACTTGGTGTGGTTCGCCCACCCCTGTATGGAGGGTGTCTCCAGCTGCTTTGTACTGCTCCCCCACCCTCCTGGAGTGGGTCAGAGATTCAGCTGCGCCTCGTCTGTGCCCCTGCCAGCTGGATCAGTTTGCAGGCGTGGCAATGCAGCGCCGTCCTGATTCACTTCACAGGCATTCAGAGGTAGCTGGGCTGGGCAGGGGGAGGGGGTCACGTTCTCTTAGCCCCCACCCCCCCGTCACTCCACTTGGACCAGTGTGTATGCGAGACCAGAGTACTGGCGGTGGCAAGACACAGTCACTTTCCCCAGCTGCTGAGACACAGATGTGGCCTTCATTCGCAGCATCTGCAACTTTGCCGTAAAAACAAAATGCAGTAAAAACAAAATGCACTGAACCCCTCATTAAATTCAGTACAACAACATTAAGTCAGATGAGCTGTTGTTGCTTTCCTGGTGGAATATATGACTCAGTGTAGTTTAAACTTGGATACAGAAATGTGCTCGATTGATACATGCTGTAATGTGAGGCAGTTAACATGGTGATTTCCTCCTTTAGTTTTTCCGCATTTTCAGGTCATTCTTACAGATTCCTCTAGCGCACCATGTCCGATTGCTTTGGCACTGACCTCGTCTTTGTCCTTTCAGGTGCTGAATCAGACAGAGGACCACCGTCAGAGGGTCCTGCAGGCCGCCGCCAAGACAATGAGGGTCTGGTTTATCAAAGTTAGGAAGATGAAGGCGATATACCACACCCTGAACCTCTGCAACATTGATGTCACCCAGAAGTGTCTGATTGCTGAGGTGTGGTGTCCCGTTTCTGACCTGGACTCGATCCAGTTTGCCTTGCGACGGGGCACGGTGAGTTCCCTAGCATGCCATGCTGTCTAATGCTGTCTTGGTTCCTGCTATAATACACAAGAGCTTTCTTTCATAATTCAATCAAGATGTGAATCTTCAGCCAGGTATGGCAAAATCCTTCAATGGGCTTGTTCTGTGTCCTCAACTCCTGCTCCAAACTTGCAACTCAGAGGAACACGAAGACTCTGAAATAATATGCAAATGTGAGGCCAATCATAACATAGGCACGGCCATATCTGTAAAGTTCTATTGTGTGATTGTTTCACCAGCCACATGTCGCTTCCTTGTATTATTATGAATATTAGTCATGTTTGGTTGACATCCCACTTCAACAAACTGTTGCCCCCCTTTGCCCAGGGGCACTACAGTGATCTTTCACCCAGGACTTTAAAGTACACAGGAATTACTGCCTTGCCTTTGATCGTCTTGGCTGACTTTTGGGCTCACAATCATTTTTTCCACTGCTAATGGATTTCGGTGCTCGTGAGGATCGTGCTTTGTTTAGTTGCTTCTGTCTGAGAGACAGGGGCTGCCTTTTTGCACATGTGCCATTAGTCACCTGCTTCTTTTCACTATGTGGGCTGCGGGCTTCAGCGAGCAGCCCAACAAACTAGAGTGCTATTAGCTAGATTCCACCCACTGCTCTGGAGGAGCCTAGCTGGCAGTAGAGGTCACTGTAGAGTGACGAGAGAGACAGGATACCCAGCCTCTTAAGCCTGCCTTTTCTGGACTTTGCCTGGCGTGAGTCCGACTACCTGCCGCTTTAAACAGGAAGACCCACAGCTGTCCTGGTTTTTCATGGCTTATTAACTACTACATTTCCCAGACAATCAGCTTGATCACAGTAGAACAGACCATTTATTGTTTGTAGCAATTTTTAAAGATATATATACACACCGCCATATTAGGTGAAAATACGTGAAGTAAGTAAAATTATTAAATGACAAATGTGATCACTCAAAACTGTAATTACCCTTAAGTTAACTAACGCTTAGTCAGGGGTATGAATAGCCTATGCGCACAATTACAGTAGGTGTGGAAAACATGTTTTGAAGGGATGGTGTACTCTGAATCTAAGTGAGATGAAAGCAGCGATCTGGATGTTTATATGCATTTGAATAGAATTGGGATTCTACTAAAAATGACAGCTCACTGAAATGTACAGCTGTAATGTGTGGGTAGGTTATGGTCCACACCCAGCAGAAGATTATATTCCAGATGCAGAGGAGGCAAAGTGGCATTGATCTCACTGCGTCATTGGTGGAATTCCTTGAGGTCAGCGGTCAGAGTGGGAGCGGAACATTGGAATCTCAGACCGATTGTTTAAATGGCAGAGCATGAGCGTACGGTCTCTGCTGCTCTCTCCTCTCATTTCGTAACAGACCGTGGGCGGATCGGGCTCCGTCTACTACACGCCTGGTGTGTTATAGCTCATGATAGATTTCAGGGTATTTCGCATCACCTGTTGTATTTGGAGAGCTTTGTAAGCAGGCTAACTGCCAAACTATGGGGAAACCCACCTGAAACCACCCTCCACCGTTATCCGGGGGTACCTCAGATTTTTTTTACTCAGACATGAGCTATTTGTGTTATAAGTGGTTATGGGGGGAAAACATGGATATTAAATACCCGACGAGGTTGTCATCTTCTCGTCGGGTACTTTGCCGTTAGATTCTTTGAGCAAGGTGTCTTTACTTATTTAGTAATTGATGCTTCCATCAAGAAGAAATAGAGGATTTGATGAGAAGTAAGGAATCTCCAAGCACGTGGTGTAAAGAGCATGAGGCACTAGCAGCAGCATGGTCCCCTGTCCGCCTGCAGGAGAGGAGCGGCTCTACGGTGCCCTCCATTCTCAACAGGATGCAGACCAAGCAGACTCCACCCACCTTCAACAAGACTACCAA
This sequence comes from Mormyrus hasselquistii, assembly GCA_026779605.1. NCBI lineage: Eukaryota > Metazoa > Chordata > Actinopteri > Osteoglossiformes > Mormyridae > Mormyrus > Mormyrus hasselquistii. Next base: position 15,337,613 of record JAODKE010000101.1, on the reverse strand, counting down.
GTTCACCGCTGGCTTCCAGAACATTGTGGATGCCTATGGCATTGGGACATACAGGGAGATCAACCCAGGTAATGAACACTCGTGTTAATCTAAATACAAAAAACATAGGCCTCGCTTGCAGCCTCCCAACACACTCGTGTTCTGTCATGAATAATCCACCGCAGAAATTTCACCTGGAGGCTTGGTTCTTGTATAATGAGAATGTAGTATTATTTTCTATTTTCGTACCTACTGTAATTCAGCACTGAATGTAATGTCCCCATTACTGCACACATCAAACAAATGTTGAGGTAGTGAGCACAGATGAACATTTTCTCAGAGCAATAATAGGGCCTCCAAGAGCAGTAGGATTTTTATTGCAAAATTTTATTAGATACTATTTCTAAGACTTTTCAGACGGAACATTCTATCTCTAGTTGTTGCAGCTGGGCCTAATATAAAACAATGTGGTACTACCTGTCTCATCAGCCCAAGCTTGGAAGGAATGTGACAGTAGCCAAGGCTGAAATGGATAGGAAGTACGAAAGAAGACAACACTGCTAATGACATCAATTAACGTCACAGTCTTAGCAGTCTAGTTGTGTTAATTAACAGTCCTCAACTTTGCTTAAGTGTTAAGTATTGTTCCTGTCAGATGATTAGCTGGACTTGTGATCCAAATGCTTGATTTGATTAGAATGCATATTTCTTATTAGTCGTTGCGCACATTCTGTCGCAAATATTTTCATTCAGGCTCTTGGTTATGGTTCACGACTCATCAAAAGTAATCGGTAAAATGCAGAATTATGCCTTCAGTCTGAGTTACTGTAGAAAGTACAGCATTGTGACACACAATGAAACGTTAATAATAAGCGTTAAGCCTAGATAATGGAATGGGAATCCTGTTCTCTCTCCTCTGTAACGTCTGTCCTGTAGCCCCATATACCATCATCACCTTCCCCTTCCTCTTTGCGGTCATGTTTGGCGACATGGGCCATGGGTTACTCATGACGTGTGCTGCCCTCTATCTGGTCTTGAGGGAGAGTCGGCTCCTCTCTCAAAAGAGTGACAATGAGGTGAGGACAAATCTTGGAGTCTCATTCTAGTGGTCCTGGAGAGGATGGGATTTTCATTTTTTTAAATATCGAAGATCAAGCACCAATAAGCTTCACCCCAATTTGCATATGCACATTGTTACAAGTATTATGAGATGTCTGATCACTCTTACGTGATTTTGGTACCTGATTCTGGTGTTAAAAGTATGGCATTGAAACACATGTTCATATGATACAGCCACAAAACATAGGAAGCTCAATCAGTTTCCATACCTTTGTCAGAGAACTTAAATAATGTCTTTCATGATATCCTTCTCATACAATCCAGATGTTCAATATGGTGTTTGCTGGGCGCTACATCATACTCCTGATGGGAATCTTTTCTGTCTACACTGGAATCATCTACAATGACTGCTTCTCAAAATCGCTTAATATGTTTGGATCGGGCTGGAGTGTGAGACCCATGTTTTCACCCAAGGGAGGCAACTGGTCGTAAGTTGTTGGAATTTTTCATTGTCTGCTGATTGCATATTTGTTTGCATAGTAGATATGTTGAATAGTATACTTTATACTTACATCTTTACAATTGTCTCTTTAGAGTGAAAACACTTGAAGATAATGCATTGTTACAGATAGATCCAGCGGTAGAAGGAGTTTTCGGTGGACCTTATCCTTTGGGTATTGACCCGGTAAGAGTTCATACCGTACCTGCAATAGGCTCATGATGCAAATGTGATGGTTTGTTTATTTTTATACGAATGTCTGAATCTAATCTTTTTTGTATATATAGATTTGGAACATTGCCCAAAACAAGCTCACCTTCCTCAACTCTTTTAAGATGAAGATGTCCGTCATTCTGGGAGTGATCCACATGCTGTTTGGGGTCACCCTCAGCTTGTTCAATCATCTGTAGGTTCCAAGTTATTTTTCAGAAAAATTGTTTTTATAATTACAGAAAAGTTATAATTCAGACACAGTGTTGAGACCATTAAGTGTTGAGATCAAAGAAGTGTGATAAGATATTTTTAAGCCATGTTGTTGCTTAATTCTTTGTCCTGTGATTTCAAAGGTACTTCAAGAAGCCTCTGAACATCTTCCTTGGTTTTATTCCTGAGATAGTCTTCATGAGCAGCCTCTTTGGATATCTGGTCCTTCTTATCTTCTACAAGTGGGGTGCCTATAATGCAGCCACCTCCAAGGATGCCCCAAGCCTGCTCATTGCCTTCATCAATATGTGTCTCTTCAACTACAGTGACCCCACAAACAAGGCCCTCTACAGTGGACAGGTGACGGTCCCTGTCTGTCCGTTGGACCCATGGAATTAAGTGTCAGAAGAAATGGAGCCTAGTGCCTTCCACTGGGTGTGCAACCTAACTCCTTTCTGTTTGAATCTATAGATGGGGATCCAGTCTTTGTTGGTGGTGATTGCCCTTGCATGTGTTCCCTGTATGCTGGTTGTGAAAACAATGGTGCTTCGTCGTCAGTACCTGTGGAAGAAACACCTGGTATGTCAATCTGTATCATAAATACAGTACTGTGCAAAACTCTTGGGCTGCCCCAAGAGAGTTATATTTAAATCATGTTCGTGTTGGTGTAAAATGGAATATCATGTGAATAAATTGGTGTTACCTTACGCATTTCCAAACCTCTTCTGATGTCACCCCAGTTTTTGCAATAACCATCTAATATACTTATGGATTTGTTGACTTGACCGCTAGCAGATCTTGTTTGGCTAATGAACACATCATTGAATTATTTAACTGATGAAGTAAATTAAGTGAGCAACTAGTTAAGTTTAGTGAAGTGGCTGGGGAGAGGAGTGGTTTGGGAATTGAAGTGATGTTATTCTAGCCACCCAACAAGATATCAGTAACCATTTGGAGAACAGAAGAAATTATTTTTTCTGTCTAACTCTTCTGTTGTTAAGGTATTATTTGCCTCACTTGTAGGTCACTTTGGACAAAAGCATCTGTTAAATACGTCTAAACATGCATCTTATTTGCATGCATTTTAATGTTGTATTGTGTTTTTGTTGGAGCAGACTTGCAACCCAGACAAACGTTTTCTTTGACGGCCTAAGACTTTTGCAGAGCACTGTATGTCTAACAATCTTATCTTTCAAAAGTGACTTTAGGAGTCTTCAAAGGTTGCCCTAAGCATGACTTTTTGTTGGGTTTGTTTAAATGCTTGAAGTATCTCTTGGGTAGACTGTGACTAAATCCAAGTTCTTTGGTGTAACATTTCGCCAAACATTTTGTAAATCTAGTTTACAATTATTTATTATTTATGTGTGCCACTTTTATTCCATTTATAGTATAAAACATAATGAAATGAATAGCTTTTTTTATTCATAGATATTCATTGGCAAGTCAAAGTATTCAAAATTTTCACTTGTGCATGTAAGTGTCTGGTACATACCCAGAAAAGTAAACCCAAGGCAATGCTTCAAGCCAAAAGAAGACTTTTGGATTTTGTATCTAGTCACAGAAGAGGGAAGAAAGCCCTGCTGAGAATCTAGAATCTTTAGAACAAACAGGTGTGTCCTCATCATGCACGGGACTCACTCAACAGGGCACTCAGAAATTTGGTGGGGTCCGGGTTGGTAACGGGCCCACAGAAGATGAAGCAGAGATCATTGAGCACGACCAGCTGTCCCAGCACTCTGAGGATGATGAGGTAAGTGTCACACTCTGTGGAGCTATGGCTCTTTGACCCATGTCTTCACCGCATCTGCATCCCCAGATGACTGTCTCCAAAGTCCAAACCTACTCCCGCATGGCAGATTTTTTGCTTTAGCAAAGCAAATGTACCTCTTACTAAAAGTAATATCTGCATCACTGAGCTTTGAGATCTAAAGTGTGGCCCAGCAGGCTAAGAACAAACCTTGTTAGGATGCTACTTTGAAATGGAAACTGGATACTTTTCAGCTTGTATCTTATAACAGGCCTCTACTACCTAAGACAAAGCTCCTGAAATTCAGCGTGCCGTTTTGCTGATGGGTCATATCAAGATGATTAAGCTATGATATCAAAATTTCAAGTCCACTATCACAAAAGAAAAACAACGTAGGCTTTCTTACCTACGTGACACAAACTGGGGTTAATCAAGAACGACAATATGATCCTAGTCTTTCCGTAAGGCTTCTCTCGCTAAGCATTCTTGTTTAGAACAGGTTTCTGCTGAATGTTTTGAAACAGAATGATCATCTTTAATTCAAATCTGAAACACTGTGATCTCAAATGACAGCTAGGTTGTAAGCTTGGCTGATGTGGGGAAGTTCACATCTCTAGAGCTGAGTCATACAGACCTAGACCTGGAAGGATCGTAAGTGGGGGTACACTTTTAATCTAGAATTTTTCCCATTATATGTTTAATGAGAACAGGAAAATCTGATGATTGTGGCCTTCCAAGACCAGATTTGGAGACTCCTGCTCTAGAGCACCCATCTTAATACATACTCAATGTGTCATTCTACATCAGCACTGACCTCCAGAAGGTAGTCTTTGCTAGAATTAACTTGTGTGTGTTGTGACTCTGCAAATAAACATAATCTGCAATTATTTTCAAGCACGCAGAAGAGGAAGTGGTAAGAGAACATTGCATGTTACTGGCTTGTGTCTCCAAGTCTCCCACTTGCTCTGTCTGTCATCTACTGCATTATTTTCGTCTTTGACGTTCACTGTCTTGCAAGCACTGTTTGTTGTTTTGGCTTCCATGTGTTCATGTGAATACTAATGGCAAAAATCTATAACTGTTCTGGGGAAACTGGAGAGAGAGATCTTAATGGTTTGAACAGATGGGGTCTTCTATAGTGGTAGACTGATTTAGCGGAGATGGGGTAAACTCCTGTCGTATTCTCTGAAACGGTTGGGAAACATCTTAAAAACACCTGTCTCATTTTAATCTGATTTCGAGTCCTAATACTCTCTCTACCCCCATTTCATAAATATTTGATAAAAAGTGACAGCTAATAGTATAGGACAGTCTTCCGCCTTTCTTCTATTAAATAATTGTCGGCCGTGGTCTATACTTCCCGTCATCATGTCTAGTATGTTTTCACAAGCGCCTTATCGTGTAAGAAAATATGTTTTGCTGGAGAGATCCAAATGCCAGCTTAGAACAGAGTGAAAAATATCTTTTTTGAATTAACCAAATTATAGGGGTCTGACTCAGAAGATCCTCATTGTTTTTTTGTATTCTTTGTTATGTTGCCTTAGAAACAGCATTCTCAGCTTACCCATTGATGTAGTGATAAGGCCATAGTATAACAGAGAAGCACAGAAGCTGTCACACTCAAAAGGACTGCAAAACTTTTATTTGACTTGTTCATTTTTGTCGTCTTGATGTTGGTCTGTCACAATACACATTCTGCAATATTTAGCTGATAAGCGTATATAATATCATAGATCTGTTTTTGCTTGAGTAACGTTTCAGTATGAATAAGATGCATTTACAATTGGTGTATAGATATATATGTGAAAAACCTTGGATTTTTAAGTAGAAAAGGCTAAATGTTGCTGCTTTGTTACATAATGGCATGTTGTGCCATAGTGAAGCCAGATAAACTGTTGTGAGATGTGAGCCTTTCCTGTGCTTCACGTGCCTCTCAATGCATCAAGGATTTAGTCCAGAACTTCCCTGCATTGTTCCCTCTGTTCTATCCCTGCAGTTTAACTTTGGAGATGTGGCCGTCCACCAGGCCATCCACACCATTGAGTACTGCCTGGGCTGCATCTCCAACACGGCCTCCTACCTCCGCCTTTGGGCTTTAAGCTTGGCTCATGCGCGTGAGTGTCAAAGCCTCGATCTGACAGCTTCCCAAGGAATGCCAGCATCTTCTATCAGTGACGACAGTTACTTTCGCCTCCTTACATCTTGGCGTGGCGCACGTCACATTTTTGCCATATGCACCGCTAATATGCTTTTTCCTGGACTCTGTCATGAATACAATTTTTAAGCCCCAAGCGGATATTCAGTTACTCGGGTGCCACAGCATGTCAATGGGCAGATAATTAGCAGGACGGTCCGTTCTGTGCCGTGGTGTTCGGGCCCTGAGGTGCGGCGTTTTGCTTCCCCTTGTCCCACAGAGCTATCGGAGGTGCTGTGGGGCATGGTTATGCGCCTGGGCCTGAGCTCCAAGAGCTATGGCGGCTTCTTCGGCTTATCCATCATTTTCTCAGCCTTCGCCACGCTCACCGTTTGCATCCTGCTGATCATGGAGGGCCTGTCAGCCTTCCTGCATGCTCTCCGCCTGCACTGGTGAGTACGTGTGGGGCAATAGGTGTCCATCAAGAGATGGCAACAAAAAAAGAAACAACTGAAAAGATATTAAGAGTAATCATTATACATAAATTAACAGCTTCCTAATATTCTATTCATCCCCATGGGGAAGCTGGGATTTCACCCAGCCCATCTTGCTCTTCCAGAGATGCACAGTAACATGTACAGGTGACGACAGGTTTGGGGTTCAGGGCAGGATGGCCAGTGTCCAGCAGCCAGGGAGCAGTTTTGGTTCAGTGCTGTGCTGAAGGGTCCATTGATTGCATCCTCCTGCCAGCTATAGCTTTTGACCCAGACACCGTCTGTGTGTGTGTGCCTGTATATATGTTATGTATGTATGTATCTATTGTGCTATTTCCATGGCAACTAGCTGCCAGTGAAGCTGAACCAGCTGAGGGTCATTAACTGATCTTTTAAAGACCTGTTTAAATTTTGTAGAAAGAGAAATCAACCATTTTATGCTCATCTGTTATTCAATTCTTTCTTACCCACCCACTACTTATTAATGATTACTTGTTTTTATAAGTAGCATTTTAGTGCTTATGAGTGCTGCGGCTGCCTCTTAACTGTTACTCATTATTGTGGCCACTGCACACTGGCTTTTAATTGGTACTCACTATAGGCACTGCATTTTGCCTATTGTTACTTATTGTATTGGCATTTCTTCCAAATTGTTACTTATTGAATTAGTGCAAATAAATGTATTTAAGGCCTTTGCAGACACAGCCGCATGGAATTTATCTTTTTTTTTTTTTTACCAAAAAGTCTCCTCCTCTTCTTGAGGTCAGTGTCTGTGTGCTGCATTTCCACCTGGGGAAGCCCCTTTCACAATTGGCCTGTACTCAAGCTTTCTGTCATTCACAAGCTGCTTAGAATCTGTAATGGTTAAAAATCAGATGGAGGAATTGTAGGCATTTCCAGGCTGAGGTAATCTTTCAGGACTGTGGTTTTATAAAAATATATATATATATTAAAAAAAAAACAAAAAACCTCACCTTAAAGGTTTGATGTACACTGTCTATACAGTGCAGTTCATTGGCATTAGCAGATCCATAGAACTGGATTTGATTTTTAAAATAATCTTTGACTGCTATAAGCCATTAAAGGCTAATAAGCACTTTACCTCATACATTTGATATGAACTTCAGTGTATTTGCATTGGAACAGGGTAGAAGTTAATGCTTTTCCATTGTTTTTCTACATTCATTCTGCCCGTCACTGCTGAAATAGGAGTTTCCTCAAGTTACTCCTTCACTACTGGTCTAGCTTTGCCAAAACATTGTTATGGGAACTTGGCACATGTCAGAAACACGTAAAGTGGACTGATGCTCTGGCAGCTGTTCATGATCAGTGAGATAAAACAAGAAAAAGGTGAGATAAGGACCCTGTTGTTCTTTTGACAGAAAACATCTGCCACAGATCATCTAAACAAAAACATTATGCTATTAAATAATGTCTCTCTTTCCCCACTCTAAATTCTGTTACTGACCTGAAAGCAGTCAAATTGGTTGCCTATGGAATAACACATACATACTGAGTAAGTCTTAATATAGAGTCAGTACAGTATATCTGACATTTTCCAAGTTTGGTTAGGCTAAAGTTGGACCGAGGAGGACCTGAAAGGGGCCTGTGGTTCTTCTGCTCTGTGTTTAACCTGCACTTTCTCAACTCCCTTGCAAAATATTTGCCATTACAGTAAGGCATTCCTGCACCCATACCCTGCTTTCCTCATGCTCAGCCCATGGTTGCCATGTCAACAGGGCTATAGGTCACAACTCCAATGAGCACCATTTGATATTTTCTCGCCGTCGTACAGCTATGATTGTTTTGTGTTTGTAATTTATGTGCCTAATAATATAGTAGCAATGATGAGTTTTTTTTTTTTTTTTTTGCCCAACTTTAAATTTGCTTTTCAGTTAAATGTTTCTCAGATAGTGCCAGCATTATAACAAAGGCTTACAGTGACATTCTTAACGACCTCTGAAGTTCTGTTCTCACTTTATCACAATTGCCAGTTTTTATAATATGCTGTTTACTGTATATTTTGTTGTCGTCGGTCCTGCATTGGATGTGTTTCAGTTGTAGTTGGGGAGTCGGTGGGGGAGAAATGTCTGAGGTGGTTCACAAGTCAGACGTCACAAGAATAGCTTAAAGCTCTCATCTCAGATAGGCTGCACCAAAGAAAGCATATAAGGGTGCACGAATGTAATTTCATATCGTGATCATTGTCGCGTTGGGGGCTGCGACTCCCACAAACCCAGGTTCCAGCCACCCATCCTAATCAGGGTCCTGGGGGACCTGAGGCCCATCCAGGCAGAAGAGGGCACAGCGCTGGGGTGCATGCGGGTCGGGACAGTCCATTGTCATATTAGTAGTACCATAACTGGTGATGACTCAACGGGAGCTTCTGAATATCAAGGGGAATATGAATGTATATTTAACTGAACATGAGAATTGTCAGGGGAATATGAATGTATATTTAACTGAACATGAGAATTGTCAGGGGAATTGCTTTTCATTTTGCCTGTTTTCCTGCCTCTGACCTCATACATGCTTAATCTCATTCCGTAAATACCGTTAGGGCAGAAGTGTATCATTCCTAAAAGGAGGCCCAGCGGTTTTCTGTGTCTTATGAATTCCATTGAGTCAGAGAGCCCCCCCCCCTCATATGGCAGAAAGCTTAGAGTGTGACATTTGGCATCTGAGCTGCAGGAAACCCAGCCCCTGACCCCACAATGGACCTGGAGTCTCTTAAGGTAGCAGTGAGGGCTTCTGGGAATACAAAGCTCACCCTACAAAAAGAGGGAAGACCAACGTCCTCCACAAGAACCTTAACCACAGTCACATTGTTTTTTTGGCCGGATTTTAACCACGCCTTTGCACTATGTGGTTGCACATACAACCTCAGTGTTTTCCTAATGGGGTTTTGCCAGTGTGAGGAATGCAAACAAAACCTCAAATATAGATTTGAATAAAATGTTGGCCTTCAGTTCCGTTAATATCATAAGAAGTAGGTCATGTGGGTGACAGTTGACATTAACTGAAATTTGCACAGTACTGTACCTTTATAGGATGAGAGCTGTGAATGCCACAAGTCTCAAACTTATTCTAACACATTTATTAGAAATTACTATACAGAACATAATAAATCAAACAACCTTAGGTATTAAGGTATATGATTTCATAATGAGGTCCAAACATCTTGATATCTTGATGTCCAAGTATCTCCTGTTTGATTTGTGCTTTTTTTAAGAGTAGCAGATGTATGGAGTAAGGTTAAAACGACTGGGAACCTGAGAACAAGCCGCAAAAGGAGCTATAATTATTAAAGGGTATCAGATCATCATGGATACTCACTCTGATTGGTTAGATTCTTTGCATTTGTTTGTGCATTTTCTTACTTTTGGTAAAGTGATGATTTCTTGAGGTGAGCAAAAACATAATCGAACGTAACATATCAAAGCTATCATCTGGCCTTAAGCTGACCTCACACTTGGTCGGGGAATCCAGGGTAAGTCCAGCTTTGGACAGAGCAGAGAGGTGCTGAGGCATTTAGCAGACTGGTATCACTGAAGTCTGGCTGGACATCATTGTTTTTCCTGGCGGGATGCCTGGAATATTCTCGCAACATGCCAAGAGGAGATTGCTGCTCTTATGTTCATAAACATTTGACCTGAAGCTTCTTTTAGTGGGGAAAAAAAACATACCCAGCGTTGATCAACAGTGAAAAAATATAACTGAAAGTGAGCCCGTGGAAAATCTGCTTAAGCCCTCCTTATCACTCATCTGAATGAGAGGCAGACTGTACCTTGAGTGCTGTAGTTCCCTGTTGTGATTTTTCCCGCACTTGGTTCTCTGAAGTTATCACAGCACCACAGATACTGAGAAACAACAAAAGACAATCGGTTCCATCAGATGAATGTCTTTGCTTTTAAGTTTAAAATGTGGCTGAGACAATCTGTGATGGTTGAGAATATAATTACATGAAGAGATTTTATTTTTGTGTGTGTGTGTGTTATGAAATCTCTTCATGTAATCTTTGGCCCTTTTTCACAGCAAATGAAACGCTTGCCTCTAGGTATTTATATAATGATAATAAATTTAAGGTAGCACGGTTAAAGAAAACAAGATTGATGTGGGGTGGGTGGGTGTTTCTCATGACACGTTTGGACGGTGTGAGACCTGCATTGTCCTTATGTTGGCATAGCAAGGCTGCTTTGGACGGGGGCTGTGACCTGGCAGTCACTCTGTTAGTAGCAGCTATGTTTCTGTGTGGCTCTGTAGCTGCCTTGATGGGTTACATACAAGAATTCCGATGGCTGTTTCAAAATGATCAGGAGGAGGCTAAGGTCTTCTCCCTTAGCAGCATTCAGTCTTTCTGACAGACAAATTCTATTTATAATTTCCCCTGTGAAATGTCACAAAGTATGTGGTCTGCAGACCAGCACAAATGTCTGCCAGCAGAAAACTGAAGGGGAACTTAGAGTTATGGGAGGAGCCAAGTTCCAAAGAGGCCTTTCTTCATTTTCTGATTAATAAAACAAAACATAATTCTATGCTGGTTTATGTAGTACATAAATTAACGTGCAGTGTTCATTTAATGACGTTTTGTGAGTCATGCAGCATAAGGTGTATGCTGAATGTTTCATTTTTCTGTGAGTTTTGTAATTCAAAAGTAATGTGCATGAATTATTTTCTTAATGATATTAAGAATCGATAGAAATTCACTTTTCTATGTGGCAGTGTGCAGTTAGGTTCTGTGTGGCAGCGTGCAGTTAGGTTCTGTGTGGCAGCGTGCAGTTAGGTTCTGTGTGCGGCAGCGTGCAGTTAGGTTCTGTGTGCTGCAGCGTGCAGTTAGGTTCTGTGTGCTGCAGCGTGCAGTTAGGTTCTTTCAGTCTGAACGGTCTGTTTTTATTAGGAGGAGGCCGTTTGCTTTGCAGTCCATATTTGGTTTTGTTTCTCCGAGCTGCTTGTTCCCTGTTCCTCCTTCTCCAGGCTCACAGTTAAACCCAGCAGCCGCGCAGTAGAAAGGCAGCCCAGGAGCCTGATGAAGGATTCCTGCCATAACCTTGCCCTGAGGATTCTGATGGGGTATATCAGTTTCTAATCGACCGCTGCAACTGGAGGAACAATCTGGAAATCAGACTTTCAGTGTCAAAGGGCCTCAGGTTTTCCCAAATTGCCACCAGTTTCTCCAACTGTATCTTTATGAGCCCGTTGCAGACTTTTGTGAGCATATTGAAAAAGAGAGGCCAGATTCATTCAGAGGCAGCTGACGCTGTCAGCATCTGTGAGACTCTTGTTGCAGCCGGTGACAGGGCCTCAGATAATAGAAAAAACCCTTCCAGTGGTTGATGTTGAGATGTGCTTCAGTTACTGCTAGATTCCTTCTCGGTTTCAAAGGTCTTTGCTTATTGGAAAAGCTTCCCAGGCTTTGTCCTCATTCCTCTGAAGGTGCAAATAAAACGCTGACATCCCACAAAGCTGTACAGAGCTCTTTACTTGTCAGAACCTTTTTTTGTCATGCGTTGTAAATTCCCAAAATTCCAAAGTTAAACTTTCCATGGAAACTTTCCAGGAACTTACCAGAAATTTTCCACCGTTTTGCAATTCTAGACAGGGACAGAGAGAGAGCATCCAGGTGTGGGGCTTTATTTCCAGAATCATGTTCCAAAGACAGTCATGGGTCAAAAACCAGGTAGAGGAAAGCAAAGGCAAACATATCGACACTGTGATCCAGGAGCAGGAGTCCTGCATGGAGAGCAGATCATGAAACAGACATTCTCGAGGAGTAAGCTGAGACCGGGGGCTTTCACACTCTGCCGGTTAATCAAGTAGATGGGCTACAGGTGTGTTCTGGCAGGGGGGACTGACCGGGTGTGGTTCGATGGATGTTTAACTTGGTGTGGGACAACTTTATGGAATGTGTGTGTGTGTGTGTGTGTGTGTGTGCGTGCGTGTGCAGAACATCATTATTTATTATTATTATTATTATTATTATTAATAATAATGTTTTTGTTTTTACTACTATGGTTCTTAATTTTTACTGTTCTGAAATGTGTTGTAATAGTTGACTGAACATATAAATAAATGCATAAAGAAGATTTATGGCAGGCTGAATTGATATGCTGGTTTCAGTAAAGCTGTCTGTGCTGTTTGATCTTAAGGGTGGAGTTCCAGAACAAGTTCTACACAGGACAGGGATTCAAGTTCATTCCGTTCTCCTTCGATAGCATTCTGGACGGAAGATTTGATGAGTGAATTCATCCGCTCCCGCATCAGCCGCTGTTTCCTCTGCCACAGCGTATAGGAGCCTGTCTTGTGTTGTGTACCGTTGGTGAGAAATGCCATGTTGTCTTTTTTTGCTGAAGGGGCCATTTGAATGATTCAAGGTAGCTTTGTTGTTTTAAGCTGGATGTAAAGAAACGACAGCCAATTAAATGGAGTGCAAACGCGAGCACTGCAAGCTAAAAATGCTTTGGCTATATGTAGGTAAGACCGACTAAATAAAAGCTGGCAAAACCATCAAACGAGGCTGCCATTTCCCCACTGTATTTATTGCTCCCCCTCACCCATAGCTTTTGATAAGCTTCTAAAATTCTGTGTTCACCTCAGTCAGATAACGAGTACATGAAGCTGCCTCTGTCTGACAAAAAGAAAACCCCAAACTAAAAAACACCAGAGCCATCTGTGCACGGTATTACTGCGATAATCTTGCCCCACTTCTGATGTCTGCCTTTGCATTCTTGGCCGTTCCATTCCAGATCTTGCAATACACTTCAAAGAAAGGACAATCAATATTTAATCGAAGACATATTTTGCTAAATTGCCCACCGAGTCCTTTTTTCCGCTTGTGTGTGAGAGGTTTCAGTTTATTGACTTTCTTGGGGTTGGAGATCACATGGAGCATCCTCTAATAACATAGCTGAGCTGAATCATACCTTTGGCCCGCTGTCAAAATAAACGCTTTCTGCATACCACAAGCTTCCACACCCCTTAGCATCTCAGAATCCCCCAATACCAGCACCTGGAGGCCTCCATCACCCACAACAAACCTGGGTGACCCCAGTCACCGTAATCTGCTCCACCTGCTGAAAGGTTTGGGATGTTTTCCAGATTAGCATCACCATTCTGCCAATGCTGTTATGTTTGAATGTTTTGATGGTCACTTCTCAATATGTAGACATATCTCGTGTGTGTGCAGGGGGAATATCATTGTGTCATGATTATTCTGTGAGTGACAGTAAACACCTTAAATTGCGCTGGTGGTGTTCTGTGAAAACTCGTGTGTTACGATTAACTGTATTTATTGTGCTTGTTGATTGAAAACGGATGATCACAGTAAACAAATTAAACCGTAATCGATGTGGTGGTGTGGTTTGTTTTGAAATGAAGTTGCTACTTCTCAGGAAATGGAGCCGATTGTTGTGCTGGAATTTCTTCTTGACATTGTTTATTGTGGGAGATGTATACATTTCTGTTTAAATATTAAAGACAACCAGTTGGGTAGGTATACTGTGTGTTGATTTACTCAGTTTTTATGACAGTTGTTTCTCTTCATTATTGTTTTTACATTCAGCAGATACTCTAGAATGATGGTGTCTGACTCAATCTCTGCCGTATTGTGTCCATATGGGGTTCTGATTTTCGTTCTGACCTTTTACTTACCCGTATCTGTCCCTTAATTACAGAGCAGAGGGCCTATCATGGGGCAATTCAAATCACGGTCCTCAAGGTCCGAGCCCTGCTGATTTTCCAGCTTTCCTTTACCTGTGAGCCAGGTGTGAAGCCTCTGGCCAATAAGAATCAGCAATTAGTAAACAAACTATCTGGTAGAACTGAAGACAAAGCCTGGATTTGGAATCAGGGTCCAGATTTAAAGAGCCCTGCCCTATTTTGTCACACCTGAGGAATTTTCTAGCATATCTATGTGTGCGATACCTGTCTTTGCCATCTCCCTCTGTCAGGTTACTCCTTGTACCATTCCCCCATGTTCCTATCTGTTTTAGCTAAATGAATCCAGTCACTATCACACTATCACAGAATTCTTTGGCTTTGCTTGGCCAGGCTGCCAAACTTTTTCTGGACATAAATCTCCCATCGTCACCCTGAGTATTCAGTGACTTATGCACTTAGTGTTATCATGTAGTGTAAGTGTTTGACAGTTTGATACCTTGTAGCTTAGCATCCACGTCGCCGTGAGTATTTCTTGAAAAAGCTTTGGTGTTTAACACAGAGTCTCTGCCAGATCAGCAACATTATGATTCAGGCCCAGTTTTTTATGCACTAAGCTGTTCCTTTTATTGTATTTTCTGTCATTGCTGATAATGTCCTTCAATTATGTTATATCCTCTGGGACCTGGGTTCGAGTCTCCGCCTGGGTTACATGTGTGTGGAGTTTGCATGTTCTTCCTGTGTCGACATGGGGTTTCTTCCGGGTACTCCGGTTTCCCCCCATAGTCTACAGACACACTGATGCTAATTGGAGTTAATAAATTGCCCGTAGGTGCGCATGTGTGAGTGAATGGTAAGTGTGTGAGTGTGCCCTGCGATTGGCTGGCCCCCTGTCCAGGGTTGTTCCCTGCCTTGTGCCCGTTCTTTCCAGGATAGGCTCCGGACCCCCCGCAACCCAATAGGATAAAGCGGAAAGTTGGAAAATGAATGAATGAATGAAATGCAATATTACTATAAGATAATATTGGCCAGTGGGGGGTGAACATTACAGGAAGCAGCAAAGTCATGTGACTCGCACATTCATTCCCATCAACTGTGCCTTATTACCGATTGACATACATGTTTCAGTTCTGTTTTTTTCCCACACATGCCTAGACTCTGATGCCACTGATGATTACTCTCTCCACATGTCACAATAGCCATTCTCACAGCCTAACATCTTTTGTGTATATGAAGGAAAAGGTATTTAATACTAAGGAGATGGTCTTGTATGTTTGATGCACACTTGGTCATTCGGAATCGGCAGTTTAAACATGATCTGAGGGTCGTCCCACTGTGGGATTTTTTTTCCAGACATTAAGGGATCTGAGTGTAAAACACGCACTGCAACCCAAACCACTTGCTGCTCTTGTAATGTCAGCCGCACATCCGGCCCCTAGAGATTCTGGAAAATAAGCTGTAAGGACAATACAGTCCTTCACAATAGGCGATCCCAAAACTTGGGCTGCGTTAACCATTAAAACTCACCAGTGCGTAATCTCGACGCAGCTGCACGCTGTGAGCTTCCGTCTTCCTGATGACTCGGGATTCCTGGCTCCGAGTTCCATCAGAAAGGCACACAGCTCTTGCAGAACAATGGGCTGAGAACACGCCACCCCTTCAACGGCGCACTTCCCCTGCTTCCCTGGAGGCCTTATTTCCCTCCCAGTGGAGGTAAAGAGGCCTTGGGGCCCAGGCAGGTTTCCTTCAAAAAAGCAGAGAAGAAAGCAAGCTTGGAAAACCCGCCACCCCCCATCCAGTGAGTGCCCTGCTGGAATGCCGCTGCAGAAGAGAGGAACTACCGCACAGGACATGATGACAGCCCAGAGTCTCCCACTGAGGTCAGATCACTGTATTCTCACTGGACTCAGGGAACCCCCTTTCCCAGGAATTTGGCACCAACAGGAATTCCTCCAAGAATTCTGCTCTGAGGTCTGTGTGTTTCCTCAGTGGATGTTTCTCCTGGAACTAGAGAGGCTGGCAGTAAGACAAGCAGCCTCAGATTTGATAATATGTTTGAGTCAATGAATGTTTGATTCACCACAGTTACGCTCTTTGGCTAAATGAAAATAAGAGAAAACCACGTCTAAAATTCATGGCAAATTCACCTCAAAATGAAATTCTATCAAAATATGGGCACTCCCTCCCTCAATTGAAAAGCTGCACTTTCCTCATTCCAATGGGGAAACAGGGAAGTATTTGTGTGCTCCTTCTTGCTCCCCATGAGCCGCTCAAACACTCATGCATATATGTTAAATATGGGTAAGAGCAGGGTTTGGGGGCAGTGGGTAGCCTGCGCCCCCGGGGCAGTCGAACCTGAGGGCCTTTTCTCAGCGGTGAATTCGAACACGCAACCTTTGCTGCACTTCACAGCACTTCTTTTGACTTTTAAACACTGTCCTCATTCTCACTGCCAGAAATGATGCTCTGATATGCGTTTCTTTAGTGGTCCACTAGGGGGCAGAAGCCACCGACATTAGAGCTGTACCGCTGACAAGCAAAGCATCAAATTGCATTCACGCAGTGACACCATTTGTACAGTTATGTGTACGTCGTAATGTTTCTATTCAAATATCCCCTCTTGCTCTCCTTTTGGACATATAGACACATATTGGTGAGAAGAAAGCTTAGGGTTCAAGCACAGGGTCAACTATGTTTATAGCTTCCCATGGAGCGTTTTTAAGGGTTTCACATCCAGGTGGGATTCAAACCAGCTTCCCATGGAGCGTTTTTAAGGGTTTCACATCCAGGTGGGATTCAAACCAGTGATTCAAACTGTGTGATCACAGGCACAGAGACTTAAAATACTGAGTCATACTATTAATTTATTTTTTATTATTTAATTACTAGTATTTTTATTATTAGTGGTGCTTTGCTGCTATAATTTCTGCTTTGGAAAATTGGGGAGAATTGCTGGATGTAAGGGGCGTGTTCTCAAACCCTGCCCCGCCTCCTTGGATTACTCTTGTTTTTCTGAGCGTATTGCAGGCTAAAAAGCTTTTGTCTGATCTGTTGAGACTGAAGGTTGTCATCAACAACATTTAAGTTAATTTTATATTTCAGTTTTACACTGATGGATATTAAATAATTTGTGGTGTGTATCTTGATATAATAATGCATATCAAATTCTACAGCTATTTTACATGTCAACTTCATATTCGTGAGCTAAAGACATCAGAGGCTGTGTAGGATCCAGGTGTTTTGTAGCGATGTGAATATTAATGAATGGAAAACAGGGGGCCTGTTACTCATTGGTTCATACCCTTTATTGGTATCTCTTCACATTCATGTTCGGGTAGCTTCTACAATGAAGGGGCTTTTGTTCTACAGTATATAAGGGTGGTATGCGGAGGGGCACCATGCACAGGTCAATTCATCCTGCGGTCTGAATAGCAGCTGCCGGGTGTTCACAGAAACCTGTGTTAATTTGACTACATGTCGTATAATCATTATATAATCGTTTACTCAGCTTATAAGGATCCCCTCGCTTATGCAATGTGTCGTAAACACTTTTGCATGTTTAAAATACGGTGTACAGATGGCGGCAAGTTTAAAGCCATACAAAGGAAAAATTTAATGTGTCAATATCGTATTTCCCCTTTAAACCGATAAAATTGTTTTAGAAGTTTTCATCGTTTTGAAATGACGTATTTAAAACACGCAACGCTTGAGTTCTAGAACTGAGCAGTAACACTCGCAACGCGTGCGACGTTACAGTTTTCATTTCGACTTGGTTACTGCAGGAGAAAGGACGCAATGGCGATAGCTAATTTACTGAAGCATATAAAAAGTTCCCATTTTCTCTGCGCAACCGGACTGGTGGTTGCGGCCGCCGGTACGGCATACCTCGTCCGGCGGCTTCGAGAACGGGCGAAGCC
>JAODKE010000101.1:15286941-15306658 GCA_026779605.1 Mormyrus hasselquistii | reverse complement strand
GGCTTCACACCTGGCTCACAGGTAAAGGAAGGCTGGAAAACCAGCAGTGCTCGGACCTCGAGGACCGTGAGTTGAATGGCCCTGGTATAGCTCAATACATTTACGTGCGGAATATATACAACATCCTTATTAAGTCATAATACAAACACAAAAGGTCATCTAAAAAATGCATGATCGCAAATCAAGTAGAATTCACTCTTTAGAGACAGGCAGCTCACTGGATACGTTAAACATTAGAAATTGCACTGTGTGACAGGTATAGTTAAAACTTGCTCCCAGTGTTACTTTTTAAAGCCTCGCTTCAAGCAGATAAGCTACTTTGACTTGATCTTGAAAAGCCACATTTTTCCAGCGTAATATCAGCGAATGACGAGGCCCGGGGGCCTGGCTTTGAGCTCCCCATTGGCAGTGACACACCTAGACCCTGGGTAATCTGAGGTCGACTCTGCACAGTTCTGATGAAGGGGGAAACAAGCTTTCATTTCCTTTTAAAGTGAATACGAACACGCGTATGACAGAGGCTGACAGGCTGCGGAAATAAGGCCAGACGCAGCGAGGCAGACAGGAAAGGTGCAGACACAGGAAGCAAAAGGCATTTTAAATTTGAGATATCATCTCCCCACTGATCTAAACCTAACAGTAAGGTTTAAAAACAAAATCCTGATACCTTGAGCAAAGCCATGGCAGCACTCAGAATGACAGTCACACCAAGGCCTGTACACCACCGTAATATTCTCAACAGTATTAAAACAGATTAAAAACCCAGGTTTCTGACATTCAAAATTTAATATTAGAATTACATACTTCCTGTGATTCACTTGACATGCAGCAACTTGTATCATTGTAGAAGAATGAATGTCCACTCTTTCAGGCTTGGGGGGGGGGGGACTTACTATTCAAGCACCAGGATCATCTTATTCTTCGTCTCATAGACTTCATGGAGGGACACAACGTAGGGGTTGGATTTCGCATACTCCAGCACGGCGATCTCGTGGATAATATCTGAGCGACAGTCCTGCCCCTTGCGCGTCTTCTTCAGGAATTTGGCTGCATGCTCCTTTCCAGTTGCCTTTTCGACACACTTCTTCACCACAGCAAACTTACCCCTAGGGGGCAGGATGGAGAGCATTAGGGTCAGTCAACTGTTACCACTGATACATATTTAGTTTTTTCACTGGAGATCAACATATTGTTAGATGAATCAACTGTATTTATTTATTTATTTATTTATTTTACTTAGTCGTCTCCAGTGATACGCAGGAACTTTAAATATAGTGCCTGTTTTCCCTGAGATATGAAGGGTAAATACTGATATGCAAAATTCAATCATCACTGACAGTAGAGAATGCATGGTTCACAAAATCAATTAAAAATAAGGCATTTTAACTGTTTGTAGTCAAGTTCTCATTCAATAGGAACGCACAGTATGGGAACTCCAGAGGTGACGGGTCCTGTAAACAAGTACAGCCCTGCTGAGTCAAACCTGTGCAAAGATTTCTACACCATTATTTCTTAATTAATTTCTTAATTAATTACAAGCTTTAGAAGAGAGATTGCTCTGACATACATTCAGGTAAGAGCAAGCTTGGGGTAGCTGGGAAACAAACGGTGTACCTATAGCTCAGGGGACCCTGGACATGTGATTAATCTTCTTAGACAGGAGTTCGGACTGACGACCTTGCGATCACAGGCACAGAGGCTGAGACACACACCACCACTGCCATTCCATAAAAGGAAATGAGCCTCATCTGAACTGTGAAACTTCTTTTCCTGTGTTGTCTGCTGTCAGTCTCACTCACACAGTTACTCAAGTCTAACGATCAGCCGCCTGCTGTTAAACACTCAAGCCGACCATTGTGGCATAGAACAGTCAATTCAAGACGAAAATAAGACATTCAAACACCATCATGCGACTTTAAAAGGAAAGGGGATAGCACGAACATTAACCTTTATGACAGCATAACAACAGACTGTCCATTCTCAAGAACTGCATATCAGATCTGTCGTAGTACCAAGGAAGCAGTCTGGCAATCAAGAAAGATCGACATGATAAATATGGGGGTAGAGGCTGTACAAACCCGAGGGAGATTGCAGCAAACTGTTAAAGACGTCTATAACTGACGACAAACTATGTACCGGCTAAATACCGATAGCCATAAACTAATTGGCATATACTCTGAACTGTAGGCAGAATTTATGCCAGTATTATATAAATCTACACTCCAAGTGTCACTCATTCATCAGCCATGTGATGCCTGCAGCAAAATCATTTACTTACAGAAAAGTCGCCTTTTCCTTCTTAGACATATGCTGTTTATGTATTTTATTATATTAGTTTCTCTTTCTGACCTGGATTTTGAGAGGTCTACACTCCAGGTTCACACCACGTACAGAACAGTTTTTTGGTGTTCTACATTTTCCATTCTCATTCTTACTAGAAAATACAGACTGCCATGCATTTGCGTGACTAAACTTACCTGCATGCTATCGATCGACCGACAGCACCTTACACCAATTCGTATGAGCAGTTCAGTTAATTAGTTATAAGATCAAAAATGTTAACTTACCAGCCCAGTTTCCCAACCACATCATAACTACTTTCAAACAAGTCCGTGCGGATCGGCGTTTGGATTTTCATCACCATCCCGTTTTTGTTGGTCATTGTTGAATCCGGCTTTTCCTCGCCTCGGTATCTACACGTGAATTCGAGGTCCAGTAGTGAGGTGACGCCTTCGGTTAGTAACTTAGCCCTGTTTCATGTCACTGTAACTTATAACAGCACCGGCGAATACCGAACAACCCAACAGCCAAGAGAAAACAACAGACTAAACTTCAGCAAAAGGCTTCAGCTGTGGATATGCTGTCGCATGCTTTCGGACTGAATAGCTACAGTAAAGTGCTCTCGCCTATCTGTTCAATAGCAGAAACTCAGGCAATGTAAAAAGAAAGAAAGATAACAGTACCGCAGGTATCGCACCTTCCTCTTTTCAAAAGAAACACGTCTTTGCTGGGAATGGATTGGCTCGCGCGGCCAGCCCTTCGTGATGACGGCGCCGCGCGGCGTCCAATGGGACGCTGGACACCTCGCAGCCATTCACTGCAAGGAAGTTCAGCTATGCGCGGTACTCAGGCTCCTATTGTGCAGCAAAATACTCTGGTTCATTATATTTCTCATTAAAATGACATGCAAAATTCCAATTAGAATAGCGAAGGAATCCCAGGAATATCATTGCAACAAATCATACGAGGAATAAAGTAGGTAGCAGATAGTGGGTAGCATAATGGCTAAAACATGGATAGAAAGACCAGATAATCCCTGTCAGGGAGTACAATTCGAGCTACGTAAGTTTTACAAACTACTTTAAAACTGAAATGCTCCTGTGCTTGGATAAAGAATTCAGCTCATCTTGTGCTTTGACATTAACATTAATGACATATACATGATTATAGGAGGCTGACCAAACAGCACATATAAACAGCACAAACAGCAAGAACTCAGTACTTAAGTGAAATCCAGGTTGTTTTAAACTTTGTTAGTTTACAAATCCTGTTTTAGCTCAAAGTGTCCTCCTGAGATGGATTATCTGGTCACCTTATATATGGACAGTATGTATAAATGGAAATATAATAGTTTTAAGCTTTGGATATAGAGGGACTGGTGTGTGTGTGTGTGTGTGTGTGGTGACCCATCCTGGGTTGTTCCCTACCTCGTGCCTGTAGCCTCCGGGATAGGCTCTGGACCCCACGCGACCCCAAATAGGACAAGCGTTTATAGAAAATGGATGGATGGATGGATGGAAGAATATAGAAGACACTGCTATCTTGCATGTTATTTGAGCTTGCAGATACCTATGTTCTCTGCAGTTGATCTGGAGGAAACTCTGAGCAAGCTGCACCACCTTGAAGCATAGAATTGAGGTTTGTGTAACAGTTCCATGAGGAACATCCAGCATACATGGATTCATCCATCCATGAATTTTCCAGGTTGCTCTTCTAGCACAGGATCAAAATGAGAATGGTGTGGCAGGGGGCACCCTGGACAGAATGCCAGGGCATAGCCTCACACAAAGGGCAGCTAAAAGAAACCAATTCACTTGGACTGCTGGAGGAAACAGAAATACCTCTACAAACCCATACAAGAGCCCAGAGAACATGAAAACTACTCAACAGGCTCTACTCAGTCAGTTGGTTTCAGCTGAGAGAATGTGTTAAATATAGACACATTGACAATGTTGTGGAAAATAATCTGAGGTCACATGTCTCCTTATCTAGCTTAGCCCCTTCTTCCTACATTGTTCGGCCAGAGATCTCTGTGCACCATGCTAATAACAAGCATTTTTATGTTATCCTTGGGGCAGTAGTTCAAAGCAGCAGTACTTTCGCAAAGTAAAATTTCAGGAATTCATAGACCTTCCCTAGAGCTTCAGAAACTCATTAGTGATTCTGGCTATTCTTCTTAGCACTCTTTGGAAAAAAAAAGAAATTATAGTCAGCTTCCACATTTGAACTTAATCCCAAGTTATTAAAACATTGCTATACATTATATTAAAACCTTCCATCACTCGTGTGCCAACATACAAGACCTCCTGGCTCTTCACGGTTGTCCCTCCAGATGATTTTCACAGTTTCGACCTACACATTCCCTGCATAGATATTCTTGCTGACCAAATGATGGTATGTTCTATAGACTTGGCATGTGCTGCCTGAAGGGACAGCAGGCTTTGAATGGAATAAGATGTTCATTCATCGTCACATGAGGCCCAGGGTTACGCATGATGGGCGTGAACTCAATCAGGTACTCAACCCAAATGAAGAAAAGTAACTGAATTATATATAAAACCAGGAGAATTTAGTAATACTGTCATGTGCAAACAAAGGATACTTCACATTTTCCTCACTCACTAACAAACACACACTCGCTAACAAACACACACTCGCTAACAAACACACACTCTCATAGATATGTACCAGAAAATAGAAAGAAGAGTTAGAATTTCTAAAGATCACTACACATTCTATATAGGAAATTCACAATTACATCTCTCCTTAATCTCATTCCAATTACCTATTTTAGGGAACCATATAGGAGTATAATAACGTAACATAGAGTCTGGAAACTATTTTGACAATTGTAAATCAGTTGTTTTTCACAACAGGGTCAATTCATTCACCACATTAATAGAAATAAATGCTATTACATCTAGTCATTTGTGACAACACCCTCTTGGTCATTACTCAGGTAAAACACTGACATTCCTGTCTCTGTATTAGGAACCAACATGCCCTTTTATCGAAACTGAGTGATTAAGATGGTGAAAGGAGCTGAAAGGACATGATCAGTTTTGCGGTGCAGATGTAGCAATGTGGCTCCACCTTATAGCTGAAAAACAATCTCATTTCATATGCTAATGTACTGAACAATAATGAAAGTATGCATTCCAGGTGGGTTTATCCAGGTGAAAATGAAAGCCACTGAATTATCATGCTCTCTAGATAAATCTCTAGTCTAGTTAAATCCAAATTATGAGAAGGTACTTTCGCTGAATAGTGACTGTAAAGAACGTTTGACAGAACATTACGATTGTGTTTGCGTAGCATCGAGCGGAAGAGCTTCTAGTGCTGGTTCTCTAAAGCCTGAAGCTTACCGTAGATTTCAAACAAAAATAAGACAAGGAAGAAAAGGAAAAACTTGAAATTACTGGTGCTGAAGACCACAAGGTAGTGAACCTGTTATTTGAGCACTTTAAGAAAATGCAACACACTCTGTGGTAAAAACTCAACTCCTGGTGGAACGTCTACGTAGAAATAATATGTTAAAAAGGATCTATCATGAGTTTCTTGTTTTTTCCTTTCCTTTAGTGTGTTTTGTAGCTTTATGTGCATACAAACGGCCTGTAATATCTCAAGGTCCACAGTTCACACCAAAGGGAGTAACTCTCACCACAGAAACCACTCTACAGTATGCTAATCTGCCTGAAATGCCTCGTTGGAATTCCAGCCGTTACTTCCATGACATGCTGAAGCCACCTCATACCACTATCCTTATTGGCCGCCTGCCTGCAAGGATCTGTCTGCAGACTGCAAGACACGGGCAGAATGTATGAGGCAAGCTCACCAATTCACGGAGCAATTCTTCTTCTGAAATAGACCCCAAAAATAAAATTATGAAGTAAAAATGAGCATAGTAGGGCCACATTATTAGTATTTGTGATAAGCATAGGTATTATGAAAAAAAGTTTCTCAAAATTGGATGTGCTTTCAGTTTATATAATAAATTATATTGAATTTTCAAGAAAAAATGTGTTCTAATATGTTGGTGATGGTGAAAAGCTTTTTGGCCTTTTTTCAACAATATTTAAGGCCAATAACGGTGATCTGTCCCAAACAAATCTTGAGAATACTTCACTTTTCCCCTAAATGCATTACAATTACCACATACACAGTTCTACTGCATAAGTTTGAAAAATGGAATTTATTTACCATAAACATGCAAAATGCTCAAAATACTATTAAGGAAAATCTGAAAAAGATTAAAGACAGCATTATTTGAGTATTTGGATTTTGCAGTTGCAGATTATGTAATGTTTACTTTGGCCAATGAATTTATCCTTTGGTGTCCTGCTTGGAAGAACAATTACAAAAAAGCTTTTACATTAATTTAACTTCAAAATAATTCAAGTAATTAATGAATAAATAATCATTAATAGATCAAAACATCTGAATGGTGTGTCGGCACACATAATCTGTTCAAATCGCATAATTCAATCAAGACCTCAGTCATGCCTGAACAGACACCACTGAGGCAAAACCTGCATGCAGAGGAGTCAGCAGAATTTCAATGAGCAGAATTTAAATGAGAAGCACTGCTTTTGGGCAACAGGATCTGTTTTTTGTAACTCTTTTTCCAGATCTCACATCGGGTGACTCATGCTGCTTGCTTTATGAAGCTGAAAAGAGACTCCGTGGTTTAAAAGACGCGCCATGAAAATCTGCTTAACCCTCTTCCGGTTATGGATTAACCGAATCTTTCTCTTGGTGATCTGAATTTACAATAAAATGGGAGTACTAAGAGAACTTCTCCATGTATAAAGCAGTATATCTCTATTGTGACAAATAAGGTTCGCAAGATAAATGGAAATACTAATTTATTATGACCTAACAATTTACCCAGGCATTACACAACGTCATTTATTTAAAACTGTCTTTAGACCAATTTGTTGTGCTGGGAAGGGGGCTGTAGATGGGAATGCGGGGAGCAACTCTGAAGCAGATGGAGGCAGACATCAGAAAGGGGACAAGAAGTCGCTGAACGCTTTTCATGGCCACAGCCTTGTAGGATACTCTTACCCCATGATGTCCACCATCATCAACAAATCAACGAAGGACTGAAAGTCAGGTGGAAGGATGGATCTATCTGTCCATCTTCCATCCCCGTATTTTTGTCAAGTGAGAGGTACAGCATAGTCAGGATGCTCTGTCTGTGACAGGGTACATACCAATCAGCCTAACCGCCATAATCCCACACGGAGCAGGTAACAGTGGTACTCACTGAGCTACTGTACGGCCCAAATGAGGAACAGAGCTGTGTTATTTCTGTACTGCATAGGAGAATCCAGTCTTCAAACATACCACTTTTCTTCCCGGGTGTATGAATTACTGTGTTAGATGTAATTATGGTTTAAATGGCAGTACAACATTTTCACTTAAAGAAGGAATGCTGTTACGGTGAAACATACATTCTGATATGTGATGAGAAAATGATTTACCAAGAGGGTCTTGTCTCCAGCTTGCCTCAAGAAAAGCATTGATTTATTTTGTCTTAATTAGCTACATATATGATAATAAGATAAATGCTTTATCGTCTTTGGAAGTACAGTGAGATTTAGTTTGCAACACGCCAGCAGATGCATGGTATATTTACAATGAAATAGATTCGAGGCATAAGTAGAATGGGAGAGTATGTAAAGTCACTACATTTGTATAAGATAAATATACAATAAGGTGCTTGTAAGTAAGTTCACAGAGGAGAGTTTTCAGGTGGACTAAATGCTCATGCGGGGTCCTGCTTGAGAATGTTTGAGATCAGTGCTGCAAGTTCAGAAGTGTGATGGATGTGGGGTAAAAACTGTTCCTCAGCCGGGTTGTGCGTGTGAACAGGGTTCTGTAGCGTCTACAAGGTGGCAGAGGTGTAAAGAATTTGTGTCCAGGGTGGGAAGAGTCCTTGATTATTTTTCCAGCTCTGCGGCTGCACTGGGTGCAGTGGATTTCTTCCAGTGATGGCAGCTGGGTGCCAGTGATCCGCTGGGCTGACTTAATGATGCACTGCAGGGTCTTCCTGTTCTCCGAGGTGCATCCAGAGTACCACGCAGTGATGCGGTATGTGATCACTGACTCTATGGTGCACCTGTAGAACTTCACCAGGAGCTGCTGTGGAAGACGTGCTTTCTTCAGGCTCCGCAGGAAGTGGAGCCTCTGAAGTCCTTTTTTTGGCTATGGCTGAAGTGTTTGTGGTCCATGACAGGTCACAGCTGATCTGAACCCTGAGGAATCGAAAGCTCTGAACCACCTCCACCTTCTCACCACCGATGCTGATGGGGTGGTGGCCCCCGTACTTCCGTCTCCTAAAGTCCAGGATCATTTCTTTTGTCTTTTTCGAGTTCAGGGCGAGGTTGTTGTCCTGGCTCCAGCGCTCCAGGTTCTCGACCTCTTCCCTGTAGACTGACTCGTTGTTGTTTGAGATCAGACCTGTCACAGTTGTAACGCCTGCAAATTTAATCCATGAATCATGGGTGGGTTTGCAGTCTTGTGTGAAGAGGGAGTAGAGGAGGGGGCTGAGTACACAGCCCTGAGGTGCTCCTGTGTTGAGAGTGATGGAGGTGGAGGTCTGGATACCCATGCGCACTGACTGTGGTCTGTTGGTCAGAAAGCCCAAGACCCAGTCGCACAGGTGTGTGTTGAGTCCAAGGTTGTGCAGTTTGATGGCCAGCTCGGTGGGGGGGATGGTGTTAAAGGCACAGCTGTAGTCAGCTGAGGATGCCAGTGTAGTGGCATCCTCAGCTGACCTGTTTGACCAGTAGGCCCATGGTGTTGGTCCAGGGAGGGAGGTATGTTCTTCTTGATGTGTGCCAAGACCAGCCACTCAAAGCACTTCATAACAATGGGGGTCGTTCCGGGTCCTGACCGCCGCCTGTTTAGAGACACAGATGATGGTGGCAGACTTGAGGCAGGTGGGGACGTGGTCTGTTTCAGAGAGATGTTGGAACAGGCTGGTGAAGACTGCAGACAGCTCACTTGCGCAGTGTTTCAGCACTCGTCCAGGGGCACTGTCAGGTCCAGCTGCTTTGTTGGGATTGATGTGCCTGTTGGCTTTTCTGACCTCATGTGGGCTGAACACCAGGGTATTCAGGGGGGGCTCCTGCACAGTCAGCCTGTTACGATGGTGGTTGGTGTCCTTCTCAAACTGTATGAAGGACTGTTTCAAATCGTCAGGTAGGGATGAGGTCGCTGTGCTGGTTGGACAAGTGTAGCTGCTTTTAAAGTCTGTAATGGACCCGATGTCCCTGCCACATGTGCCAGGGGTCAGAGTTGTTGTTTTAATGCTCCTCAATTCTATCTTTGTAGGAGCGATTCGCCTCCCTGATGCCTCTCCTCAGGTTTGACCTGGATATTGAATAGACTTCCTGTTGAATAGATTTCTTGTAACTTTTGCTTGCAATGTTTTCCTTTTCATCCCGTTAGAATTAACACAGTAAAATATATATTTACATATATTATTGCATATATTACTCAATAAAACCTGTCTTAAAATATTGTTATTCAGCAAGTTTATCTTGCATCCAGAGAATGTCACTGATTTCCAAATTTTCTGTGATCATATCAGTCTCCACAGCCTTGCTAAACGTACGTGAAGCAATCTGATCGTGTTGCAGCTGCTCTCACAGTTCACAAGCTCTCTTCCCTTGAAAACAGGAAGAGGTTTTCTTATGCAGAAGCTGTGTGTGAGTCTGCTGCATGATACCTATCAGTCATCAGCATGAAAGAAAATACTAGGACACGGTGTAGTGGGTGGTTAGACAGATGGCCACATCCTCCTCAATTCATCATCTGGGCCTGGAAACACTTTGTATTGAGAGTCAAAAGACAAATTGTTTCTGAGAAATCTGATTGGTCCTACTATTCAGCACATGTGATAAGATGCACAAACAGCGATTGACATTCATGCGATTATTTATTTATAATTTACAGTAATGCTGACCTTATGAGCACTAAGCCTTAACGCTATATCTCTTATTTATATACTTTAAATCTCTTATAAAACCTCTGGAGACTAGTTTGTCCGTATGCAAATGTATATCTTGATTATGTTGTTGTTTTTCTTTTTTTGTAATATTATGTAAGACTCTGCACTGACACTGTGTTGCCGCTACCTTGGCCAGGTCTCCCTTGCAAAAGAGATCTGTGATCTCAGTGGGACACACCTGGCTCACAGGTAAAGGAAGGCTGGAAAACAACCAGCAGTGCTCGGACCTCGAGGACTGTGATTTGAATAATAGCGCTCTATGTATTGCTTCGAAGAAGCACTAACATTTACGTTCCAGAACATTTAGCTTTGAAGCAAAGCACCAGTATATCCCCACTGTAAGCACGTTTTATCAAGCATCAACCTTTTGACTCTAGCCTGATGTAAATCCATTTTCTCCAAATTGCATCTGTTGTCTGCATAGCCTGTGACAAACTCAACTTGCACTTGGTGCTCTGTAATTAAATTAGTGCTCAGACTGATGTGAGAGTAGACAGTGACTTTGAAGTGTGCGTGCTTTTCTGTTGACCAGAGTAGTTACTTTGACTACAGAGCACTCGTTGCTGTCAGTTTCATTATAGTCGAACCACATTTCTTTCTCACTATATGATGCTTTTGAATCAGGAACCTGATCACAGTCTAATTTAATTCACACAGAATTCAATTTTCTTGTTGACAGGCAGAATTGATTTTGCATTGTAATTTTGTACTCTAAGCTTCAGCAAATGATCAGGTTAGAACTACAGCTAATGAATGTAAACCTATTTTTTTCACTTTAAATTTAAATGTAATGGTCTGTGCCTTAATAGAGGGGCAGCATGTGGCTCAGTGGGCTAAGCCTGTGTGGCTGTAATCATAAGATTGCAGGTTCAAACCCAGCCTCAGCATGTCTGCGGGTCCTTGAGCAAGGCCCTTAACCCCCAGCTCTCTGGGCGCCTCTACAGGTGGCTGCCCTTCGCGGACAGCTTGCTCTACAAAAAAGAGCAAGTTGAGGGAGGCGTAAAAATAATTTCCCCACGGGGATCAATAAAGTTCCATTATTAAACAATAGCTGCTTCTGGCCATCATTGGTTCCTAATATACACGATGTCACCACAAGCCGATGGGCTTGAGTCTGCCTCATCCAGCTGGTGACCCCACTAGGCGCATCATAAATATTAACACCTGATGTCCAGGTACTCCCTGGAATATCTCAACACAATGCAGTGCTCAGTGAAGATCAGGTTCCACTGGATTTGTGGTAAAGTGCAAAAGCCGCATTTATGCAGGCAGGGCCTGTAACTGTCTGGGATGTTTATTTGCATGTTCACTGGTTCCTGCTGTTGCTATACTGAGAAAACATTAGGCAGATGCTACGAATGCTAAGAATCTCTGGTGAAAAAATATGTTGTTTACTGTAGGCAAACAATGAAGTGAAGTTTCATGAAATCCTCTTTCCGTTTTACATTTTATTTATTATGGTCAATTTACTGTATAGCAGTTAGGCCGCGTTGCATGGAACTGAAACTGAAATAAATTTTGAATATTTACACTAGGGGAACTTCAGGTCTGTGGCTGCTTGGTAACCAAAACATACCATGAGAAACAGGACCTGGAGTTTAAGGAAGATGAGCAACACTTAAAAGAATGACTAGAATGCACATGAACGTAAAGCATCAGTGATGGCATTTTTCATTAACATAAGCACATTGAGGAGGGTTTTGAAGTATATTTTGTCAAGAAATAAAACTACCAGTGGTTTGAGAAATGTTTAATGAATCAATAAATGACATTTAATTCAACGAATTGTGAAGGCTCCAACATTTTCTGTCAGAAAAACTACTAGATTGTGTACGGTCCTGCTCAAGTATGGAGAAGAGAGCTATTGGACTGATGAGTGATTGGGATGCTTGTGTTTGTATAAAAAAAGACCTGCTGCAGCTAACTGGTGGCAGCACAATGGCCTCCTTAGGCTTTCAAACCCAAATCTATTTGCAGATCTACAGAGTGTTGGCCCACTGTCAACCTGTGATTTATAACAAAATCAGTAGCCTCTGCTTGATTGCTTTTTAGGTGTTGAGGATTAAACATCTTGTGTCTTTTCAATAAATCTCACTGGCATTCTTTTACTCTGTAATCTGCTTCAGTGGATCAATCCATTGTGTCATTGTTTAGTATCCATCCTGTGCTGGTGCAGTCAGCATCTTATAGAGTACACAGTTTTTGGACAGCAAGGAATAGTTGTCCTGGTTTTACTGATGGGCAATAGGTTGAGTTCTCTTCTTTGAAAGATACTACGGACATATGTATACATTCATCTGTAATTTTTTTTTAATGTGTTTAATGTTACGGTACATTAAGTGTCCATAGAGTTAAAGCCATTATTACGGAAGGTCCTTGTAAGAACGTAAGCTGTGAGATGCAGGTTTTTCAGGGCCTCTTGTTTTGGAAAGTCCAGAATTGCTCCTTATCTCTTTTATGGACTTCCAGCTTCATGAATGGCAGGGGGTGGCAAACCTGATCCATGGAGAGTCAGTGTGGGTGGGTTTTTTTGGGATGATCTCTCAATCAGCCAATAATAAAACAGGGGTTTTCATTTCCAGTCCGGGGGACCCTCTGTTATTGGTTGATTGAGAGGCCATCTCAAAAACCTGCACCCACTCCGGCCCTCCATGGAACAGATTCCCACCCCTGATGTATGGCGTTTTCCCAAACATGTGGCCTTTGTTTTCCTCAGAGCTTCAGACTGATTCAAGCAGGCATCTGTTCAGACCCCTTTCTTATGTAGCAAGTAGCATAAAGGGGCTGTGGAGCCCTTATTTTCTGGTCTTTAATGGCCAATCTCTGTAATGTGGGAGGACAAAGGGTCACCGGATATATGCAAAAATGCACAGTCCACTCCTCCATTTTCCAGTGTGATAATCACCTAGGATTGAGACAACAGTCCATTCGAAGGGGGTGGCATGTTGATGTTTAATGAATGCCGAATGAATGAAAGAAATTTTCCTTACCTCTGTCCAGGCAAAAATGAAGAAGAACTGTCTTAGAATGTACCAGCGCTAGGAATGATAGGCTATGTTTTTAATATTTAATGATAATTACAACTTTATTGATCCCTGTGGGGAAATTCTTTTTTACACCTCTGTCAACTTGCTCTTTGTAGAGCAAGCTGTCCGCAAAGGGCAGCCACCTGTTGGGGCTCCCAGGGAGCTGGGGGTTAAGGGCCTCGCTCAAGGACCTGCAGAGGCTGGGTTTGAACCTGCAATCTTGTGATTACAGCCACACAGGCTTAGCCCACTGAGCCACATGCTGCCTCCAAATTAACTGAACTGTCTCACTTTCTGGCTGCCTCTCTGGTGCAGTGAAGGGTCAATCATCTGGTGGATTGAACTGTTATGCTTGATCGTATCCAAAGTACAGTTGTATGCTGTGAAAGACAGTGAGCAGTGAGAAGTGACAGACAGTTGACACATTTCATTTCATACAATATGTTGCGTTAACCTGCAAGCTCAAGAAATGTGTAGTGTGACAGATGTGACTGATTGTGTGAATTATCTCATAGGGAACAGTGATGTATTCATATCCATTTTTCAGTGTGATAGCAATATAGAAAATGAAGAATAAAGCATTTTAAAACATAAAAAAATGACTTCTGTATTTCCAAAGCTTAGCTGTACCCCTCCCATTGAAGTAGAATGTTCTTTAGGATTTGGGATGAGCGCGCATAGCGTCACTAGTATCTTTATTCTGTCATCAGAGATGAATTAAAAGTTAGAGCAACTATGAGATAATTCTCCACCTCCTTACATTCCAGTGACACCCCAATGAGAAATTACTGGCTAATAATGATTCTAGTGAACAGCCCGTTTGCTGACGCTGAGCCTATTGAATGCTGGTGCTCTCTGGTGATCCTGGTTGTCCTTCATGTCGTGTGGTGTCCCTGCCTCTTCCACGATCCCTTGCAACCTGTTGAACGTGTCTGCACTGGCACTCCAGCGATTCTCAGTGGAGCTGTAGGAGCACAGTTGATGGCGTGCAAAACGCTAGGACATGAATGGATTTAGAACTTCTGTCTATGTGATCATACTAGGTACTTCCAAAACAGGTTGAAGGTTTCCTGAAACAGGCATCTTCAGTCTTCTCTTCAACATACAAACTTTTTGCCAATGAAGCCAAACAAGTTTTTCGGTTACCTCAGAATACACCGTTTCTTCTGCTTTGATATGGACTTTTGCTATATTATGCTTTTCAAGACCACCCACACTATGACCATAGTGGCTGGGCAGCTTCTCCCTGCTTCTGGCCCGTGTTCATGGGCATGTTTGACGGCACATGTAGAACACCGCCAGCCCTTTGCAGATGCATGCCACGTTGGTGGTTGACTCATGAATATATCTGCATTTCCAATGAATCGTTTACCTTCAGTGACGAATGCCTTACTAAGAAGCTAATTCTTTTCAGTATGCATTTTTTCCTTTCTTTTTCAATTCCACACCCGTGTTTTATGGAAGTTATGTATGTAGTTGTTGATCTCACCACATTCAAAGTACCGGAGGGCATGATTCCATTAGCCTTTCCAGTTTAACTGGTCTTAAGCTGAGGAGAGTTTCAATACAGTATTATCTACTCTGCTTTGGAGGCTGTGACCAACCCTTCCTGTCTGAGGTAGAGGGGTGCTTTACATATTTATCATACATAACTTTTGATTCCTGCATATCCTCATAGACACAAGGCTTCCTGTGGAATAATCAGGGTGTTGCAGTACCTGACTTATTTGCAGTCCAGCTAGGTATGCAGCCATGCCTATGTCTACATTACAGGTAGAGCTACGTTATCTGTTATGAGTAAACATGTCTTTACATATTTGCATCACATTTGGTTCCCGTTTGTAATCAGCACTGGTTGTATTCCTTCCCCATCCATTTACGTGCAAACATTTATTTGTCTCTTAGAAGGTCTAAAATTAGGAGGTATTGTGAACAAATTAATTTAACTCAGATTTATATTAAATCTGAAAAGATCACATTGTCATATTCTTTTCCTTGTAATTTTAGAAAAGTTTGTTATTATAGAGCCAATTAAAATAGCTGTATATACTATGTTTTTGTATAAAAAAAAATTGTTTTTCTTTTCCTGGTTAAAATCATTTTTCTATTTTACAAAATGCTTTGCTATGAGTAATAAGAAAAGGCAGTGACATGTTGGCGCAATTTTAGGTGGAGGAACATATTGCAAAACCACAATACATTTCATGATGAACAAAAAGGCCTCTCCATGTTCAAAATTCACTGCAGGTTGTGAAATATCAATATTGTAGTTGCACTGCAATCGTGCTTGAATGTAGATATTTGGAAGGGATATAGCTAATATAAAGTTCTCCTTTATGCATCGACTTCCAAAGATGTGAAATTCAAAAGCATTTCAGTATTTACAGGTAATTTTTCCCATAAATCTGCACCTGTGGATCATATCAAAGTGTGGAAGTACAAATAGATTAAGCAGACCATCATATTATTGTTTTTTTTAAAGCTGTACAGTTCTTGGATAGTGGCTACCTCAGTTCAGCTGTATTAAATTAGTGGCTTATTTATGAAAACAGACAGGCAGCACTGTGACCTCACACAAGCAGCATTGTGACCTTACATGGGCAGCATTGTGATGTCATACAGGCAGCATTGTGACCTCACGCATACAGGGTTTCAGGTTCTGTTCCTGCCTATAGCTCTTTTGGCGTTATTTAACTGTTCTGCCCATATTGAGTTATTCCATGTATTCCACAAGGAAATTCTGTGTTTGATATAACTACATGTTTTTCAGCTTTTCGATGCTCAAAGAGGTCTCAAGCCCCCCCCAGCTCACCATGGATAGACGGAATAGGGAGTTAAAGTTTTTTAAAAATACTTAGCTCACAAATGTAACGAGACCAACATGCAGATATACTTCATAGTCAACTTTCCTTTGTCCTTTGTACACTGTGCATCAGTGTAACATATTCATATAAAGCAGTCATATATATATCCATGTATGTAAAAGTTATCCATAAAGAGTGGCATATGAACTGGGCAGAATAGCCCTGTCTTATGTACGATAATAATACTTTAATATCAATTATCTATGTACTGTATATTTATCTCCAGATTTAAGTGTGAGTGTGTCTGCATGAATAATTCCCCGCAAATCTAGTAAATCCAAGTTACACACAGAAGTGAAAAAGTGACTGAACTGGATGCCCCAATGATGCATGGGGTTAAGTTCTAACACTTGAAGACCATTGGATCTGAGCCAGGAGGAAACTGCAACGTGATGCAGTACACTTGGGATGCACATGTACAGTATGTGTGCGACTTCGCTCGGGGAACGCTGTGTCTGGGAAGTTTGCCCTGTGCTTCTTCTGACTGATCCCAGCTCTCCGTTACCCTCTACTGGAAAAGGTGACTGGATCATTATGCATTTTCACTGCTTTAAGGACTGACATCTTTGGACAAACTGTCTATTTAGTCATGGCTACTCATACTGCCAGCAGAACATCCAGTGATCCACTTTCTATCACTGCTTATCACGAGGCAAAGGACAGCCAGAGGATGGGATGCTAGTCAATCACAAGGCAAACACTCACACGCAGATACCAACTCACCTAATTGCATGGAAACCAATGTAAACACAGGGCAATCATGCAAGCTTCACACGCAGCTGAACGCCCTCAGCACTACCCAGCGAGCCGCCGGTCCAGCCCATCCACAGAATAATTTAAAGGGCTTTTTGAAAAAACACATTTCACAAACTACAGTTTTTTTTATTTTATTTTACACTCTAAAGACCTATTATACATATTTCCACTTCTTTCTTATTACTTTACACTGAAACACAACACAATAGTAATATATATACCATATAAGTATGAGAAATAAAATACAACTGTACAGCAACTGTACACATATCAGAACAAGCAAGTTTACCTAGATGTGAAATTCATTTCCTTATATCCTTTCAAAAGCAATTCAGTAGCAGCACCTCAACCGTACTTTGATAAATAAGCCAAGTGACGTCTCAGATTACCTTTTTTTTCTCTATACGTACAGAAAACTGGAAGCAGATAAAGTATTTCATACATAATAACAGATGTTTACCCCAAAGAGCTGGTGTAAACAGATCAAAAGGCTATGCCAGAGAGTGTGGAGAATGTGCCAGGGATAATTGCATTCAAATTAATCTTGACATTTAGACCTAGAGTCCTTGAGCCAGTCATCTAATGGATAATTACATCATGACATTTCTTGCAGGTCGAATTCTCACAGCTATAATTTGCTGATGCCAAGAGGACTTTGCTACTGGGTGTTTCTACAGACACACGTTGTACCTGTGTGAGAGTGAAACAGGCAAAACAATGTGTCATCACACAGCTAGCCTCTCTGTGTGACTCACAGGGAAAATATGTGCCCCATCACTAATAAACTGTATGTTTATCTGGGAAATTCCCACATGCTTAAACTATTAGCTAACTCAGCTGTCAAAGCACATAGATGGTTTGCGTAGTTGGGACATAGCGATTCTTACATATAACCATGGGAAGATTTTTTATTAACTGATTTTTGTAAAACATGTTCTGTTTCAAGGTTTAATTTTTTTGTGTTTAATTAGTTCTGCCAGGCCCTCTGTTGTGCTTTTTCGAGCTCGATGAAGCTTTTGTTCTTTCTGTTATTGTACTCCGTCCTAGACAAATTTAAGATGTAATCATTTGAGCAATGTCGATCTGCAGAAACAGGATGTGACAGAGATAGGGATTTCCTGACACTGTAACAGTGTGCTCAGATGAGGCCTGCAGCATTTTCAGCCCAAACTTATCCATGACATGCCCTAGGAGAAATTTAGCACCATATGGTATCATTTGAATAGCAACTGGATGCAAGGAATAACTTGAAAAAAATGGAAAAAATAATAATGATTTCAACACAAATAGATATCTGTGGTTTAAATATGCCACATTTCATTTATTGTTCTTATTTATGAATAACTCATAGTCATACACCAAGACTTAGACATACCCTCTAAGTTAGTCACTAGTATTTCCCTTTCTAGAGCCACAGGAGAGAGAGTGTGAACATTTTTTGTGCTGTTTCAAAAGACAGTTATTTACAATGTAATTTAAATATTACCAGGTGGAGTACAATCACAGTAAGGCTATTATACGATTGTCAATGAGATTAAGACAAGAAAAACAGACCTGGGAGAAAGAATAACAGCAAAAGCTTAATTGTATTTTGATAAAAGTGTGTGCCGGGCAGGTGCCGTCTGTCTAGGAAGCTAGAGTCAGGTGATAAATGTTACTGGGGGCAGCTCTGCTTACTCGCCTCAGTCTGGTGTATAGATAACTTGGTGTAATTTCTTGTACGGCCCCCATTACCCAGACGAGCTGTTCCCTAGCCAAATCACGCCATTGTTTTTAATGTGCGGCTCAGGGGGCTAAGTTTAAGTCCCTGTGCCCATGATCGGAGGGTTGCCAGTTTGAGTCCCGGCCTCAGTAGAACAATCACACGTCTGTGGGCCCTCGAGCAAGGCCCTAAACCCCCAGCTCTGGGGGCGCGGCATGAAGGCTGACCCTGTGCTGTGACCCCTGAGGTATGAAGAGGTCGGCAAGGGGACGGATCCCTGTGTACCTGTACTCATACCAGTGCAATGGCCAATAAAGGGTTATACTTACAATGTTTTGCTAGAATGCCCCACCATGCGCCATCATCAGGGCTCAACACCATCACAAATCTGATTTTGATAAAAATGTGATTTTTTTTATCTGGGACAAGCAATTTAAAATCACACCCTACATAGTTTGTCATCCTCAATGAAAACATTTCACCGCTAACAAAGGCACGTTTG
Source organism: Mormyrus hasselquistii (assembly GCA_026779605.1). Classification (NCBI taxonomy): domain Eukaryota; kingdom Metazoa; phylum Chordata; class Actinopteri; order Osteoglossiformes; family Mormyridae; genus Mormyrus; species Mormyrus hasselquistii. The sequence goes on along the minus strand of JAODKE010000101.1, from coordinate 15,287,508 downwards.
TACATATATATGGACGTGCTGCGAGTCCCTGTCCATCAACCCAGAAAATAAAGACCATTACTCAAAAACCAAGTTGTTCATGGGTTACGCCTAATTGTGAATTAGTTAGATATCGCCTTGCAACAGGCAAATAAATACTGAATCAGGGCTTTTGAAGCTCACTCACAGGTTCACATTAAATGATTCTGGCCAAACGGGCACCCTCACTTGTGCCTGTATTGGACTATATTAAGATTACACACCTGGATTACATATGTGCTCCGTTACAGCAAACCATTCAATACAGAAAACAGGTGCCATATTTACTGTCCTGAAAAACGGTGAAACTCGTTTGCGTGTAAAAGAAGCATTGCGTGCAGACACCTGCAACCTCAGCAGCCACAGGATCTCTACTGATGTTTCATTTCTGCAAAGCATAAACTGTGACATCCTGTATGTGTGCCAGCACATCACTGTCTCTCTGCTGCGGGGGGGGGGGGGGGGGGGGGGGGAGCCACCTTTCGGCCGCCCATAATTATTTTTCTTTTTTTTCTTCTTTCTTTTTTTTATCAACCCCCAGAAATAATA
>JAODKE010000101.1:15269418-15286931 GCA_026779605.1 Mormyrus hasselquistii | reverse complement strand
GGGGGGGGGCGGGGGGGGGGGGGGGGGGGGGGGCGGGCGGGGGGCGGGGTAGCAGTCACTGTTCAGCTGTCAATAATTCAGCTTAATTTATCCAATGTTACATGTTCTAAACTGCACTGGAATATCATCCCTCCATCCCTCCATCCAGCACTCACCGGCAGGGTACGCTAACATTAGTCTGCTTCAAAATTCACTAATAATCAGTGGCAGATTCAGGGAGCCATTTTGCAGGGGCCCAGTATATAGCAATGGGAACCTGTTCTGCAAGATCTACCAAGGGGAACCTCCACCCACCCACCCTAGGGCCAGAAAAATCTACCAAGCAGTTGGAGGCCCCAAGGTGACATTTGGCTAAGTCTAGATATGTCCCCAATAATAATAGTAATACATAATATTTTTAAAAAAATGCAGAGGAAGAAGAGCAAACAGGATCTTAGTGGGCTTATCGTAGACTTTGATAGTGCTGTCTGAGAGACTATTCAGATAATTACTGCAATTTCTGCAGAGAATAAAAAGTGGCTGAACATTCAGCATTAATCGTTTGTGCGTGTAGGTCCAGTCCTGCCTTAGGCTGTTCTGTGAAATTCTAAAGTGAAGCATAGAGAAGTGAAGTATGTGACATATCACTATATAGTGGAATGAAACAACATTCCTCCAGTAACATGGTGCAAAATACCGACAGTACAAGGCAGGCTTACACAAGACTACATATGGTGCAATAAATAATAAGAAAAAAAAAAAGTGTGAGAATGAAATAAATGCTGAGAATATAATTTAAACAATCTGTAAACATGGGGATTTGTAAAACGCCCAAAAACGTGATGGAGGAAGGTGCGGGGCAGGAGAGTCTGACGGCCAGGGGGACGCAGCCGCTGCAGGGTCTGACGGCTAAGGGAAAGGCGTCGAGCTAACTAGTCTGACATAGAAGCAGTTCCATTGATCCATCCATTTCCTGAGACCACTTATCGTATTCAGAGTGGTGGGGGTTCCGGAGCCCATACTGGAGGCTACAGGCATGAAGCAGGGAACAACCCAGGAAGGGGCACCAGCCCATCACAGGGCGCACACACACTCACACACACCTATGGGCAATGTGGTAATTCCAGTCAACCTCGGACTGGGGGGGGGGGGCGCAAAGGCTTTTTGTGTTGCAGTGATCCTACTGAAATGGTACAGGAGTCCGTCTGTCGCGTTCAGCATGCACACAGCTTGGGGACGACGCCGTTTGCCAGTGTGGCGGATCGGCACTGCATGCTCCCGTAATGTGTGACAGGTGGCGGGAGGGCAGCAGTTCATGGCAGGGGGGCATGTTGTCCTTGACGACCCACCTCTCCATTTACTGGTGACACTGATGCTTGGGAGCACTGTACCATTGCTGTAGAGGTTTTTTTAATCATTGCTGTAAAGTCTTGTGGTTACCTGCTCTGACCCAGATCAGAATTATGAACGGTCCATAGACTTTAGGATTCCAAATTTTCATTTAGAATTTTTCTTGGTGTTCCATAACCCCCTTCTGAAGTTCTGTTACTAGTGCTTGTTTTATATATGTATTTAAACAGGAACATTAGTCTTGAACAACAAGGAAAGATGCATCGTACCAGGTTTTTACCAACTATCGCTACTTCCCGCCCACAGTCCCTGAACAGGTAAATGCAACAATAAATCAGTAAAAGTAAGATGTAAACGATGTACAATACAGGTCATAAAACCATCCTGCCATTTCAACTCTGTATCCTATAATCGATAATGAAAAGTACAGGTCACAAATTAACATTGTAACACACACACGCTCATTATTGCGTGCTTGCCTTGGTAATACCCACCTCTTTGTTAAACTAGAATAAGATACAAAATTTGTAAAATGACATAAGCTCAGTTGGTCATTTATTCCATTGATTTATGGTTGAAAGAGAGAAAGATTAATTTACCAAAAAGGGTTTTGTGTTGTGGAAAATACGGCATTGTTATTTTTTTCAGGGCAGAGTAACACATTTTCTTAAAGGAGACATTGTTGGCATTGAAGTCACCTGCGACCTCAAGATGTCTGCAAAACATTTACAGCCTGCTTTATGAAGGACTCAAGATTATCATTAATGCTTCACAAGTACTCAAAAACTCTACATTTTCATGAACTAGCTGGAGATCCAGCTGAGAACTTGGTCTAAGCGGTTTCCCAGGCAACTATCTGCTGTCCTCAAAGGTCACAGAAGGTGGAAAAAAAAAAAGGAACAAGCAATTTGCCAAACTACTGATTAAAGAGATGTGGCTTCCTGCTGCTCATTAAGAAAGTGAGAAACAAATCTTTAAACACACAAAGGCATAAAATGAGCTGATATTAAACATTTGCAGCTCATCATCGTAAATGACCATTCACAAAAATACAAGTAACGTTACGATTTTCTACTTATTCTTCATCAGCTGCATCATAAACAACTATGAAACAAAAGAGAAGATGGTCAGAGCATTTTATAAGCCAGCCTCCCCCCATTCTGGTCCAGAATCCAAAACAGTTTACACAGATTGCCCTACTCAAGGATCATAAACTGCCAATTGACAGGTTTAAGTTGGTCTGAGAAGAGAAATCTGAAAACTGCGTTGCAAATTGACCATCTAGAACGGAAATTAGGGAACCCTGTTACTAACAATACTCTTCTTTCCTGGATTCGCGCAAGTCCTTTGGAGGCACCGCAAGTATTTGATGACACCTAGTGGACACTTGGTTTTTTTTTTTTTTTAAAGAACGGTGGGTGTCAGCATTCAAGCATAAAATACTTCGTAGCGCGTCGTAAAGATTTGCTTATACAGCCGGTCAACTTACTGAAAGGTACAAAATGATTTTCCCATTAGGTAGAAATATACATTTAAAATACTACAACTTTAACGTGGGACTGATGGTGGGCGTTTCAGAAAAAAATTAAAAAAAAAAAAAATAAAATTCTTACACCGTGTTGATTATAAGACGTTCACTAAATGAATTTCTCTTAGCATGTCCCGTCGGAGCATGTTATTTGCCTGGTATCAAATATAGTAGCCCAGGGCTCTCAACTTTCATCAAAACGGAGTGTGATTACATGTGTTAGGGGCGACACGCGTATCTAACAGTCAATGCGTGAGACTTGAGAACCTTGCCAATGACTTATACTCACGTACACGGACCTTCCCCTTCCACCTTGTCTGCACTTCATTTGTGTGCGCATCCATTTAATAACGAGTTTGTAGCGGGACCACGTGCAACTTATTTTGGAAAAGAACAAATGCTATTTTCTGATTGTCTGGTAGCTGGGCTATTAACTGACAGGAACCCGGCAGAAAACGCGCATCCGCTTGCCTGTCCCTCGATCGTCTCTTAATAACGGGACACTGTAGTGGGCGTCATCTTTTAATACTTCTCAGCAAACCCAAGGTGTAACGTGTGACCTGGTTAAATTGCGTGTGTCTCACGATCAATGCGTGAGACGTGAGGGCCCTGTGAGTCTTACAGGAATAGGGATGCACCTTATTTTAACGCCTTTAGTGAAAGTTTATCTTCAGTCTAGAATGCACCACTGGACTCATGGTATTATTGACCAGAACATACATATAATCCAAGGACTGGAACAGAAGAATCGAGAGCACCAACCAAGGGATGCTTGATGTGTGAACTGGTTCTGATACATGGCGAAGGCACAGTGGCTAAGTGGGTTGAGGTTCAAATCCTCTCTGCTCTGTGTGTGTGGACTTTAGTTAAATTGTTTAGGTTATACATTTATATTAAAGTTGAAGCACATTTTATTTAATATTCAGTAAGACATCCAAGAGAAATACAAATGGCTTTTATTTGTACTGGACTCTTTAAAATGATGAATATTATTTCTCATCGGTGATTGGTTCTGCCTTGTCCCTAGTTTGTACAGACCGTAAGCTGATTGGATAACGGAATGTCATCAAACGTTAGGCTTCCTGCTCGTTGCTGCAAAGTTTAGTAGAAAAGCCATGACGCTGAATTCGTAATTACGGAGGCGCTGGAAGTTTTAGTCTGTTAGGTTAAACCAAAATGCCGTATAAGTGCTCTTGGTGTCTGTTGCTTCCGCTGATCGCGATCGTTTATGTTACTTTTCCTGCAAACTGCGAGTTTCCGACCTTAGCGCACCTCAGACCCCGAGCCGGCGATGAGACGCAGACGAAAGCGGTGACCGACCTGCTCAAGCGGCTACTCGGGAGCCGGGGCTCGGAGTTCATCTTGCTAGTCAACAGGTCGCTGGCCAGGGATGATCTCGATGTGTGCGAACTGCGGTCTGCAGAAGGCGGCAAGATCGCGGCCACGGGGAGCTCGGGGGTGGCCGTGGCTGCCGGCGTCTATCACTACCTGAAGTACTTCTGCAGCTGTCATGTGTCATGGTCCGGCAGTCAGCTGAGCCTCCCGAGCCCGCTGCCCGCGGTGTCTGGGGTGCTGAGACTCCGCACTCCCCACAGGTAGGTACAAGGCAAAGACTCCCGCTCCCTTTCTTTCTCTCACTCATGAATAAGACTCCAATACTTAAACTCCTCTGCTTGAGGCAGTAACTCATTCCCAATCTGGATGAGAAATCCACCCTTTTTTGCTTGAGAACCAGGATCTTAGTCATGATTTCAATTAAGGAAAATATCTAGCAACAACGAATCAGGTAAATAATATGTCTTTTGGTGTGTCTGTGTGTTTCATGTAAGATTATGCTAGACTGGCTGAAAGGGTGTTTTATGGAGAATTTCCCCTTTTTAAAGCAACTAAAAGTACAAAGTTTTAATGGTTTCGCTACATTCTCTCGAAATTGATTAAAACCAGAAATTGTACACTATTTCCTCAAAATGTATATATTAGTAATTTATGAGTTTATTTTCAAATGTTAAATTTAAAAGCATTAACTAAACCTTATGGACACAAAAGAATAGTGTCACGTCATTGACCCATATATCATGTATCACATTGTATCATTTTAAATATAAATGATTATTCAAGAAATTCTTAGATTAATCTGCATATTAACTCGATTACTGATATAATCAATAGTGACAGCCTTACATGCAGTATATCTGTCAGGTGGTTTTAAACTTGTCGACGCTCCTCTCGGCTCCGTTGCCGTTATCTAACGTAGTGTTTCGTCTTTTCTCAGCACAAAGGAGACTCATCAGAAGTGCCACCTTAATTAAATACCCTCTCGGTTTATCTGCAGGGGATGGGATAGTAATCGATGAGGTGTGACTGTACTCGATTTTTTTGTTGTACCCCCCCACCTACATCGCTAATTTGTTTGCCTTCGCTTCATCAGGTTCAGGTATTACCAGAATGTCTGCACCCAGAGCTACTCCACCGTGTGGTGGGACTGGCGCCGATGGGAGCAGGAGATCGACTGGATGGCACTCAACGGCGTCAACCTGCCGCTGGCCTTTATTGGCCAGGAGGCTTTGTGGCAGGAGGTCTAGTAGCCATGTTACCAAATCAAATACTATAAATCACTTTCAAGTGTGATATTATTTGTAGCCATTGTGTGGATTGTTAGTAGATCTGCGTGTTTGGATGTTCTTGATGGTTTGACGGTGGTACCAGGCGTTGAGTGATATTTCCCCCTGTCCCAGGTCTACCTCGGTCTCGGCCTTAACCAGACCGATATTGACAGCTTCTTCACTGGCCCTGCGTTCCTGGCCTGGAACCGCATGGGGAACCTCGTTGAGTGGGGCGGCCCCCTCCCCCCCTCTTGGCTCATCAAACAGCTCTACCTCCAAGTACTGGCCCAGTGTTTCCTGCAGTGTCTTTATTACTCATGTTAGAAAAAAAATATTGATATTTTTTTTTCTCCCCTCCTTTTCCTCCAGTATCGAATCCTACAGCGAATGAGAGCATTAGGAATGATGCCGGTCTTGCCTGCGTTCTCAGGGATTGTGCCAAAAGCTATTACTAGGTAATGTTTATGATATAGGTACAGTGTCCTTCAGGTCAAGATCTCTGTGCCATTGTACTGACTGTATTTCAGCGTATGCTTTCAAAAACATAACTGTGTCACTGTTTATAGTCTATAAACAAGTCTAAGCTCTCCTGTACTGTTTTCTCAATGACCAATGGGTTTCATCTTTCTGTCGCTTTGCATGGTTTCAGACTGTTTCCTCAGGCGAACGTGACCAAGTTAGGACCTTGGAGCCACTTCAACTGTACTTATTCCTGCGCCTACGTCCTGGAGCCCAGTGACCCCCTTTTTCAGCGCATCGGTTCTTTGTTCTTGTCCAAATTGCTGGCAGAGTTCGGGACAGACCACATATACAACACAGACACCTTCAATGAGATGACTCCCGCGTCCTCAGATCCCGTCTACCTGTCTGCAGTGAGTCGTTCTGTATTTGCCTCTATGACCTCAGGTAAAAATGATACCTTCATTATTATCTTACAGTTAAAGGCACTATAATCTGGCTGCAGTTTTGACCCTATACCCCAATGCATTTCATTACCTGTCGCTTGAACTTGGGTTGGTAGTCGTCCCTCCATCACTTGCAGCTTTCTTGGCCCTTTTTGCATAAAGTCACGCTATTTTTCTCATCACTTATTTTTTTTCCCCACAGTTGATTCCCAAGCCATTTGGCTAATGCAGGGTTGGCTCTTTGTTAACAATCCTATATTCTGGAAGCACGACCAGATTAAAGCACTTCTGCATGGCGTTCCCATCGGCAGGATGATTGTCCTGGACTTGTTTGCTGAATCCATGCCGGTCTTCTCATCAACCAGCTCCTTTTATGGGCAGCCATTTATATGGTGCATGCTGCACAACTTTGGGGGTAATAGTGGCCTCTTCGGTACAGTGGAAAACATCAACACGGGCCCTTTTGAGGCTCTCCGCTACCCAAACTCCACACTGGTCGGGCTGGGCATGGCTCCAGAGGGCATCGAGCAGAACCCAGTGGTCTATGAGCTGATGAGTGAACTGGCCTGGCATTGGGAGCCCATCAACCTACACAAATGGGCCTCGCTATATGCAGCCCGTCGCTATGGCGCCAGTCACGAAAACCTGACCGACTCCTGGAAGCTGCTCTTCCGCAGCGTGTACAACTGCACCGTGCCGCAATACAAGAACCATAACCACAGCCCACTTGTTCATCGGCCCTCCATGCACATGAATACTGATGTGTGGTACGATCCCAGGGATCTCTACGAAGCTTGGAGGCTAATGTACTCGTCTGCTCAGCCTCTTATGTCTGTGGAGACCTTCAGGTATGACCTAGTGGATGTTACCAGACAGGCCCTACAGCTTCTAACCACACAATTATATCTGGAGATCAAGGATGCCTTCCAGAAGCAGAATCTGCCCAAGCTACTCACAGCTGGGGGGCTTCTGGTGTCCGACCTCTTACCGGAGCTGGACCGACTTCTCTCCAGCGAGAGCCACTTCCTCCTTGGGTTGTGGCTGGAGGAAGCTCGCGCCCTCGCCCAGGACGAACACGAGGCGGAACAATATGAGGCGAATGCTCGGAATCAGGTTACTCTTTGGGGACCTGAGGGAAACATCTTGGATTACGCCAGCAAGGAGTGGGGAGGTCTGATGGAAGACTACTACACTCAGCGCTGGAGCCTTTTCGTCAACACCCTCGTTCAGTGTCTGGACAGAGGGAAGCCCTTCAACCAGGATACATTCAATCAGGCTGTCTTTCAAGTGGAGAAAAATTTTACCATCAACCAGAAGAAGTACCCCTCTAAACCGCAAGGCGATACCTATGACATCATCACCAGGATATTCCTGAAATACTACCCAAAGGCTTTGAAAAGACTAAATTGACTGGATTTTGTGCTTCCACTGGCCTTTTTTATATGTGGTATCTCTAGTGGTCCAAATTCTGTGGAAAAATTTGCATTCTCAATGAACCATTTTGTTTTATAGTAACACTTCATACTAAATATCCCCTCAAGTACCTGGAATCTGTTGGGAAGCTTTGTATACATTTATACTGGAAATACGAGAGTGCGAAAGTAGAAATGTTTACTGCCAGTCATACTGTTGACAATCATGAACAGGTCTGTGATGAGGGATTTAATACCTCTGCAGCTGGACACTAATTTTATACTTAGTACTTTGGCACTAAACATACCTTACAAGGCAAATGTTATCAAATATGTATGTTTTATATTTGGTTTCATAGCAGTTTACATTGACATTGAAGATGTCTGAGATACCATTTTTCCTTTTCTCAACACAAGGTGGCGCCCTGTGACCTCTCAAGTCCATATTCATATTTCTCGTTTCGGTAAATTACACATGATTTCTGCAAATAAGCAATAGTTTTGTCTCACAGCTGACAAGGAGTATTTTGTATATGGTCACTTTGATGTGATATGTGATACTAAATTTCCTTTATTTTTATTCTTGGAAAAGTAGTTGATTTTTTTTCTGTACATAAAATCATTTTTAATTTATTTTCATTTTCTTAAGATTCTTGGGTAAATTACTATTTCTGACCAGTATTCTGCTGAATTTAGAAACAATGTACAGTGTAACTGAACAGTGTTGTACAGTTGCTGCAGAAATGTGTTGTGTATTAAAAGTGGTCTTTTTTTAAAAAAAATTCATTTCAGTTTATTTTCATATAGTGCCTTTCATAACAGTCGCCCCAAGGTGCTGTCATGGGTGTGTTGTGATACCTTCCTGCATCATTTATGCAAAATAATTTTAAAAACATTGAAAAGGGTAAACAAAATACAGACGCTCCTCTACTTACGAACTTTCAGACATATGAACGAAGAGGACTGCAAGTCGAAATAGTGATCCTTGGGCTCGTTTCCTGTCCGCAACATCAGTTTTTTTTTTCTGTACGCCAATCCCGCCTAGTACGACTTCTGGCCACTACTCCCGCCGCGCAGCAGCGTAGCGCGCGTACTCCCAGCATCCTAGTTCTTGGTACTTGCGCATACCGTTAAAATGATGTTGAGATGTTCGTAAGTCGTTATTCAAGTTACGAACGGCCGTTCAGAACGTATCTCGTTCGTAAGTAGAAGAGCGTCTCTAATGGAAAAAAAGTATGATACTTGTAAAAGGAGAGGAACAATAAGTATGTGAAATTATTGGTTGTTGCTGAAGGTTTGATGAATGATTGTGACAAAGGCAAAATGGGTTATTTGCTTTGTTGCCTGTAAAGCCAAGCCTGGGAAAGAACACGTTTCGATTGAATTTATGAACTTTTCTATTTAAATGCTGTATAATAATCATATCAAGGCTACACAGTTTGTTCTCCCAGAAATGAAATATTCTATTGAATATCCCCCTTGGTATTTAGAAAGCCAACAATGTGGTGTGATATGTAGGAATTATTTTTAATATTTCAAACATGACAGATTTTTTTTGTAGAATCAAACTTCCTGATGAATTTTTGTATTTTAATAAAGAAATTATTAGTGTTAATGACACTTTTGTGCATCTGTGCAAATACATGTAATGCAGAATGATGAAAGTTAATTATATTTTGTTTGTAGAAATGAAATTGTTGGATCACCCCGGCCTCCTGGGATTCCCCCTGCGGCTGGTGAGCCCCAAAGGTGGCCGGACCCATGTTACACCTTTGAGCTCCTGCCCCAGGCCTGGTCTCCCTAATCCAAGTGGAGTAATGTGGGCCTTATTATCGGTCATCATAGGGCATTTCAGGCATGTCCTACCCGGAGGAGGCCCCAGAGCAGACCCAAGACACGCCGGGGAGATTATATCTCTTGGCTGGCTGGGAATGCCTTGGTGTGAGCATCCCCCTCTTAGACTGCCTCCCCCGTGACCAGACCCTGGATAAGTGGCAGAAAGTGGATGGATGGATGGATGGATGGATAGAAAGAAATTCCAATGACCATATTTAATAACTAAGACTGGCTTCTGAACTTCATTGCTATAAAAAAAATATATTTACTCTTTTATTTCTAAATTACATACATGACCTTAAACCACTCTCCCAAACACCAATACTGCTATAAGTGCTTTTTCGGAACAATTGAGTCCGCGTATGTACTGTGTCAGCATATTTATCATTTTAATTTCAACCTATTTTTCTTAGTAGGCAAAATACCCCGTGAATTATTGTAATTAGCCTGTGATTGGATGATCTTTTATTCTAAGGAGTTTAGCAGTTGTGTAAGTAAAGCTGAAGAAGTTTCTCTCCTCTATTGTTCAAATGACACAGTTGGTTGAACAGAAAAGGTCAGTTTTCTGCCTCCAACCTGCAAATGACACTCCTGCATTCTCCAGTCTCATTAGGTATTGATGAGGACTTATACGTATTATGGCAGAAACATCGCATGGCGGGCAGAGTGATGTCACCGCTGGGCCCCTGCACACCGCCCCCCCCCCCCCCCCCAGCATGTTGGGTGACCCTGCTGTCTGAAATTTGTGCCGCTTTGAATGAAAGCGTCTGCTGGATTGATGCATGTAAATCTAACCCAGATTAAAAGACAGAGAGGCATACAAGTGTTATATTACCTGCTAAAACCTGTGAACAATACTGAAGTGATACAGATTATCCTGAAGATTAGTTTCATAATATAGCATATGTGTGAATTTGTTTGTGCTTTTCATTCATAAAAGTTTTTTACAGTTAGCAGAGTTATGTAGGAAGTGAATGGAAAATATGTTAAGTTGTATAAAAACTCCTTTTGCCACAACGGAAAGCTCTTTACGTGCAGCTCAGTGTGGGATCTGGAAAAATGCTTAAGGGCAGTGGGTGTAGCAGGAGGCTTGAAGGACATGGGGGGGGGGTGAAAAGCAATAGGACAAAATGGCTAAGAGGCACGTCCACGGAAATCCTTGCTCAGTTGAATGAAATAAGACAAAATAAAAGCACACTCCAGTTACAAGTGGGGTGCATCATACCATCTATGATGTAAAAGTTTTATTTTAGAATTCAATACAGCTAAGTGGCTAGTTGGGTTCTATAGACACAAGTACAGAACAAAGTACACAACAGGACCTACTTCTGTCACAGTAAATATGGACTACTGTTCTAGCCAAGAAACATGTCAGATACTGTTTAACCATTTTCAATAAAAAATATCCACATAAAATTAAAAATTAACTAGTGACATGACTTTAGAAACATAAATGGCCTCCAGCACAGTGTTTCCCAATCCGGTCCTTGGGGACTGGAGACAGTCCATATATTTTCTCCCTTCATTTGTCAAGGGAGCAAAAATATGGACTGTCTGACAGGAAGCTGAGAGGGAGCAGAAATGTGAACTGTCTGTGAGTCCCCCAGGACTGGGTTGGGAAACACTGTGCTAGAGGCCGTTTATGTTTCTGAAGACATGTCACTGGTTAATTTTTAATTATATGTAAATCTTTTTTATTGAAATTTGTTAAACTGTATCTGATATGTTTCTTGGCTGGACCAATGGACCATTATTCAGGCAATGTTGCCTTAAACTATTGATCTATTTATTTTTCTATTCATAAATGCCTTACCATCACTAGCTTTGATTTTCCTACTTGACTTTTTGCAGTTTTCAGTGCATAATGCATCGAGATGTTTTTGATGAATCCTATCCACTGGGGCGGGGGGGCATTATTGCTGTCAAAACAACTGTCATACAGCAGTTGGAATCAACAAATACACAACCAAATAACACAGAATTATTTTTAATTGTGGCAAAAATAAAATATTGTTGTACTACTACTATATCATTTCATTTCTGTGGGCAGTTGAACATTTCCACATTTCTGTCATGTGACCCACACTTAGCCAGCTTCTCAGCCAATGCCTGTAGCGACATGTGGTGCAGCTTTAGTTACTATGGTGACATGCCACCTAATCAAGGAGAGCGGTAGGCTGGGTCACCCCTGAAAGTTACTCTAGCTGTGATATTCGCTCATACATCCTACTGGAATTCTGGGGAATGCAGTTCTCAGTTGTGTAACTGACTGCTAAACTCATTTCCTTGTATGTAGTTTTTGTACCAAAACAATAACAGAGAAAAGGGTTGGATACAACTATGAGGTGAAGGAAGAGATAATAAAGAAAATGTTCATTTTTCTCTTGTTTATTTTGGTTTTTATGTGCAGTCTTTAGAGCATTCACACAAAGCATTTTACATTTCAAACATATATAAATTACTGTGCATTACAAGTAAACAGAAATTGCAGGATGTAGGTACATTTGACATGGCTAAAGTGAAAGGAGCCTTTTCTGATCACTTTTTTGCTGTCATTTCACTAAATAATGTATACCTGGGACTGCTGGCAATAGACTGAGAAAACACACAGGAGATGACTCTGAAGTCCATGGTTCCCTGCTCTCATTGGTCCTCCCGGAAGCTCTTGATGCTCATTGGTGCAGCGTGGGCCTGCTGGCTCTTGTCGGGGAGAGTGAAGAAGTCTGGAGCGTTACGGTCCACATGCAGGCCTTTCTCACTGAAGTAGGACTGTAGCGCTCGCAGAAACTGCAGAGGGATATAAGGTGGAGTTTACAGGCAGCCCCAGAGGGACTAAAACCGCAAGTGATTATAATTCCAAAAGCAAACAGGTCACCCACGCTTAACAAAATAGTTAAAAAAAGTTTAAAAACAGAACAATAAAATGAATACAAAAGCTTTTGTATCTGCTTTTAACTCTTTAAAGTCCACTGATACAGGCGTTCTGTAATCCCCCCCCCCCCAAGGCAGAAGGTGTGGATCCTCAGACTGACCAGCTCCCTGTTCTTGGCTAAATCCAACGACCACAGCTTCCTCTCCTGATAGGGCCGGCCCCAGGCGCCCATTAGCAAGCAGCTGATCCATAACACAGGCAGGATGTGTGTCCTCAACTTCATCATGGACACCTTCCGAGATGTTCAAAACACGTCATGGGTAAATCTTATTCATATCACTACTTTACTGTGACATATTTTACATACATATCTTATAGTTTGCTTTTGGTCGAGGTAATATTTTGAAAATACTACAATGTCCTAACAATAATACAGGTAGTTATTCAAAGTAAAAAATGTTCAAAAGAGTATTTAAAATATTTAGAAATGAAAAACTCAGTACAGATTTCCACTGTTCACTATATCACACGCATTCATCTTGTCGTGAAAGTTCTCCTACCTCCAATTTTTCGGTCTTATGCTCAAAAGGATGAGAAGCCAATGAAGGACATGAGATCAGAGAAGGCTGTGGCGATCTATTTATAGTCAGGCTACGGCCATGAAAATATTTAAATCCAAACTATTCCTCCCATTTTATGCCATATATTGTTAAAAGCTGCAAATGCCGGTTTTTTTTTGTCAAAAACTCAAAGTGTAAAGTGTGTGTTTATATTTATAGAAATATACGTTTCAAAATGACAATGCATACTGCTAAATTGTAGTTTAATACTTGTATTAATGACCAGTTTTATGTTTATATAATATATTTATATTTTAGTTACATAAAACATTTATGATTATTACGCCTTTGGTAATATTTCTATACGGATGCGCACGGTCACTTTGTACGCAGCGTTGTAGCTACACACCTTCAAGTTTTGGGGGTTTAATCCATAGGCTGTCATGTTGTCCGGAGTTCCGCAAGTTATTCCTGTTTGCTCCCGCAGTTATAAGAATTTAAGTTATTGAGTTGATGTCTCTAAATTACCCATATTCAATCATTTTTGGTGCATTTATCTACCCTGGGATGGACTGGTATCCGGTCCAAGGGATTCTCCCGTCCATTGTTAGAAAACAGCTACCTGTACGTTAAACATATGCCATCATGAAACTCTTTTTCCATATCAGAAAATTAATCATCTGATGTTGCAGTGCGAATCCACCCATCACATTTCCATAACTGCGGTCCCACTGACAGATGATATTAATGCAATTTTCACAAATTTGAAAAGCTGCACTTTTCAAGTTTCCTGCGAGAAATAATAAGACTCTGGAAATATAAAGACGCATTTCATTGTATATATAAAAAAAAAAGTTTTAATTTTGTTTACTGTTTAAAAATTAATAACACAAAGGTACACTCGGTTCTATCGCACGGCGTTCACATACATCACAATCACAGAGTCCTCTATCGATGGAAATTTGGAGTCACGAAGTCAACCAGACTTTTGATATAAAATCTACACAAACACTGGGTAGCCATGCATCTCAAACGACGGATATTTAGACATGGTCCTAAATAATAATAACCATCACATCGCAAGACACTACATTTCCCGAAAGTATCTGCATTGTCACGTGGTACAGCATATAGACCAATGAATAGGCAGGACGTAGCCCGATGGTTGGTAGTTGGTAGTTCAGTCTGTTCGCACTCCCGACCAGCAGGTGGCGATGTGCGCCCGTGAGCTTCGCCGTTGATCGCCATCGAGTGCATGGTAGAAGAAGACGGTGTGTCAGTCGTTAGAAGTAGTGCGAGAGACGGTGGTAGTGTAAAGAATTGACGTTTTAAACATCCTGTTAGTTATGTTGTACGTTTAATTGTTTCTGGTATGCACTCTATGGTGTGGTAGCATAGCATTGGGGCTTTTAGCGCATTGAATAGTTTTTTTGTTTCTTAATAAGCTAGCTATTTAGCTCTTTAGCTAGCTAGATGACTAGGCTGGATCTCAAGAGATCGAAGAACACTGCCCAGTTAAATACTTAATAAAAAAGGTAGTTACCTAAAACATTTGGGTTTCCCGAGGTTCGATTTTCATAAAACACGTTGTGAAGTGTGAAATTCATGTTATTTTTGTTGAACAGTAAAGCTTTTAGGTTTCTTTTTAAAAGAACCTCGGAGTTCCTGAAGGACTAAGTGTAAAAACAGATGAGGATTGACACCGTCAACGTATAAAATTTTGTATATTACAAATTAATCAATCGCCAAATCACTTCCAATTAACAATGTTAATTTAAGTCTCTTCTGTTTTTCCCCTTTGTTTTACTGAACATAACACAAAGTTGAAACCAAAAATAATGTATACACTGTGACTGGTATATATGTTACAGGTAACCTTTGTAAATTGGCTATTTGGTCCTGAACTATTTATATGCCCGTACTGTGTTTGGCAGTTGTTGCATTATGATAAAGTTTATTTTGCGTGACTGAAAACTGCACAATGTTGGACTAAGATTCAGTTGAAGTTGTGCTGGTTTTTTGTCCCTGATCTCCAGGCAGCTACGCTGTTGACACCGGCAGACCAGCATGTCTGTGTTCAGCACTGGCATCCTTGTGCTTACCACTCCGCTTCACACCTTGCCACTACGCATTGCGCCCGTCCTAAGCTCGGCTGCTCAGGTGGTGGAGCGCATCCTCTATGTGCATCTGCATCCGGGGCTCAACCTGGGTAGCGTGAGTCAAGCCAGGCCAGCCTATATTCCTGCTGTGGCAGATGTGTCGAGCCTCATCACAAGACTCTACAGCAATGCAGCGGACGTTTGTGGACATCTGGATGTTCGAGTGCTGCTGACAAACATTAGGGCCCAGCAATGTCTGTTAGGACCAGGGGGAGCCAGTAACCCCTTCCCTTCACCGCAGACCCTCTCCCACTCCCCAGAGGTGGTGTTGACTGATTTTGCCTTACAGGACCCGGGCCAGTCCCCAGTGGTGGCTCAGTGCCTGCAGAAGTATGCAGGACACTGCTATACCTGTAGCCCAGGGCTGGCTTCCGTGCTCCTGCACTCCCAGCTGGAGCCTCTGGTGAATGAAGTGGAGCAGGAAGGCATTGTGACGGCTCAGGCTGAGCTCCTGCAGACCTACAGCGACGTGGTGGTGGGAGGCACCTTCGACCGGCTGCACGGGGCACACAGGACGCTGCTCAATGTCTCTTGCCTGTTGACCAATAGGCGCTTCTTGATTGGGGTGTGTGACCAGGACCTGCTGAAAAGTAAGTGTCATGATGGTGCACATGGAGATAAGCGCTATTCTCTAAATGGTCATCATTGTGACTGCATTGCTAAATTAGACATATGAATAGTGGAAATGAGTAAAGGTGTATATTGTCTTTGTATTCTAATTTAAGTCAAACCCTATAGTTTCAGATCTCGAGGGTTCATTAGTGCCACTTCATCTATTGTTCCTGAGTCTTTTTTGCTCCTTTATGTGATTTCAGCTGTTTTGCAGTTACTTGGACTAAAGCACTTTGCTTATGCGTCCTGCCACACCCCTGGGACCTTGATTAAAAAAAAAAAACAAAACTCATGTTACAAGTCTGTGTCCTTATGGTCCCAGACAAAAGGGAAATAGGTCTAACTGTCATTTCCAGAGCATGTGATATTACTGGATAAGGTCTCACTATTATCAGACTCATACAAGTTACAAATTAGCAAAGTGTGGAGAGTCACCCTGTAATAATCTGTGTTCCAGACAAGGTGTTGAAGGAGTTGATCGAGCCCTATTCCCTGCGAATTCAGAGGCTCCGCGAGTTCCTACGGGATATCAAGCCCTCGCTGCAGTATGAAATTGTGCCCCTCTCTGACCCGTTCGGGCCCTCTGTCACTGACCCCCAGCTTCAGTGCATCGTGGTGAGTGAGGAGACCAGGAAAGGGGGAGATGCTGTGAACAAGAAGCGTCAGGAGAACGTGAGTAATGACTGACGGCGTAGCGGCTGGCCCCAATAACTGAGGTTTTTTTCAAATTTTGTAAGCTCAGAGCACTTCTAGTTAGGACTAAATAAACTACCAGTTAAAAATGTTTTGCGCACACTGAGATTTTCTACATTTTCGTGTTACTTGCTTTACATTTATTAAAACTACACTCTATTCTTTGCTAACAAATACATTTACAGCACGTTCACCATTTGAGTACCTTTATCAGCAGGATAATGTCGTTCCTTTGATTTGTCAAAGTAACCTCCTCTAGCAGTTATGACGACAGAAAATTTGAGGCATTTTTTCTACGAGGGACATTAAATAGTGCATTTTAAATCAAAGGACAGCCTAGAATATGCCATCGCCACACACCCAGGTAATAGGATGTCAGACATAGAGTTACATACTCCATGTTCTAAAGGAAACTTTTGTTTTATTTGACTTATATTTTCAACTTTCCAGCGCCTAACGATAATAAAAAATCTGCGGTTTATGAAATAAATGTAAAAGTGGTAAAAACCTGAGGCGTACAAAAGCTTTTGACTGGTCATGTGTTTTAGTTTGAAACAAAATCACTGGCTACCTTCATAAGCTGTAATAATACTCATGCTTTCCTATATTGTCTGATTTTGCTGTTCTGTGACTTTCTGATTTTAGCCCAGTTTGTAGCATATAGAACAGTCTAGTTTGTTAGTTCCTTTGTGATGCTTGTTATCTTGATGCTGATGTAGTTCTCTGCATGTGGTTGATGTTCCAGGGTCTCCCCACTTTGGTGCTGCACGAGATTCAGCTGCTCAAAGACGCTCACCACAGCGAGATAGAGGAGGAGAAAATCAGCTCGTCCAGCTTGCGTTGTCGTCTACTGGGCACTGTCCTTAACTTACCTGAGGTACTAACATCTTATGTAAACAGATAGAGGCTGGCTGAATTATCAATATTTAAAAATGTAATTTTAGTTTGTTGTCAGATGTTTACTGTGTGAAGAGCCTCACAAACAGCTTTTAAATTCCATCCAT
>JAODKE010000101.1:15251236-15269318 GCA_026779605.1 Mormyrus hasselquistii | reverse complement strand
TCCATCCATCCATCCATCCATTATCCTCCACTTATCTGAGATCGGTTCGCGGGGGCAGCAGTCTCAGCAGGGAAACCCAGACTTCCCTCTCTCCAGCCACTTCATCCAGCTCCTCTGGGGGAATCCCGAGGCATTCCCAGGCCAGGCCGAGGCTGCCTCTGGAGTCCCACAGGCAAAAATGGCCCAATAGGACTCCTCCTTCAGCTTGACGGCATCCCTCAAAACCGGTGTCCACCAGCGGGTTCGGGGATTGCCACGGCAACAAGCACTGTCCACCTTATGGCCACGGCTTCGGTCAACCGCTTCCACAATGGAGTTACGGAACATGGCCCATTCGGACTCAATGTTCAGATTGGGGGGGCGATCCTCTCAATCACGCCCCTCCAGGTCTCACTGTCATTGCCCACATGAGCATTGAAGTCCCCCAGCAGAACAAGTGTCCCCAAGAGGAGTGCTCTCCAACACAGGTGGTGAGCCCACTGGAGGGGGGACCCACGTACCTTCAGGCTTTGCCCAACCAGGCCCCATGGGTGCAGGCTTGGCACCAGGTGCTCACCATCGAGCCCCACCTCCAGGTCTGGCTCCAGGGGAGGACCCGGTGACCCGCGTCCGAGCAAGGGAAATCGCGGATCCATAATTTTTCTCATTATAAGGGGTCTTGTGAGCCGCACTTCTTCTGATTCCACACCCAAGACCTGTTTGCCTTGGGTGACCCTAACAGGGTCATAAAGCCCTGGGCAACTTAGCAGCTTTTAAATTGTGGAAGTTATATTCTGATTGCAGAATGTATAAACTATAACCGTAAGTTAAGCTTTCAGCTTTGTTTTTTTTTTTCTTTTGAAGAAACCTTTGGCTTGTTTGCTGAAGAAACAGTATACAGGAAAAAGTGCGTACATGTCGGGGGGTGTAGTTTGGAGCAGAATGGTGGGGCAGCAGTCCTAGTTTGCGTGTGTTGAAGTGGAGAACAGTCCACAGCTGTTTCAGAAGTTGATGATTTCATCAGCGGGACAAAACCAGCCCAAGGCGGAGAAAGATGGACTTAGATGGTAGAGACTGACTGGTACCTTGCAGATTCTGGATTGTCAAGTTGAACATTAAAGTGGCCACTCTAGCAGCTATTAACTAGCTATTAAGGAACTTTGGTTCCTTTGGGTACAATGGAAGATTTTTCATAGCCTTCAAAAGAAGAAAGGCAAGAAGGTGAGATGACTTATTTTTGCAGAGGAAATAAGTGAGTCTGCACCAAGGATAAGGCCAGTGTGTAGGAGGATAAGTGGATAAGAGAGGAAGTGAGGAGAACAAGGAGGAGACGCAGGCTGGAAAGGTCATGGCGGCGTCTCAGAAGGATTCCCGGTGCAAAGGGCATGTTCCGGTATAGACTCTGCTGGACTGATATTCACATACAATGTGGAGTTAAGACTTTTAAGACCTGTGGAATATTTCTGTATATCACTTCATGAGGGCTCAGACTTAAAATTCCCTCTATGTTAGATATTCCAAATCACCAGAAATATGTTCCAAGTTACCAGAAACATACATAACTGAAAAGAATAACTTTTATTATATGATTCCACTGATCACTGATAGTTTTCGATACTGTACAGGTGTACTCATCGAATCCTTCAACTCTTTTTGAATGGCATTGCTTGCTTCAGTTAAACACTGTGTACTGTAAACATGTTTATTGAAGAAACCGTAATGTCATTCACCCAATTCTAAGATAAATAACCTTAGGAAAAGAACAGCCCCCCCGCCTCCTCTTCCTCACTTTGTTTCTTGATGGAGAAGGAGCTTTCATCTGGGTTCTGTTTTCCTTCCTTGAAGAACCTGTGCTTTCTATTCTCCTTGCAGTGAGCCGGAAGGGCGGTCAAGGCACGCCATGACCTTTTCTTTGTCGCTGGAAGTGTGCGTGCATCACACCATCAGCCATTCACATATCGTCAATGGGGCAGCATCACATGCTTTTTTAAAATCAGATTCTCCTGGTTCTTCAAGGCCACAGTTACCTCCTGTTTCTGGATGAGTTGGAGAACACAGATGCTGGCTGTAACGTAATAGATTCAGTTCTCACTTAAGTAGAGTCCATTTAAGAAATGAATTCAGCTGCCTCATATCCTTTGCGGTACAGCGGTTACTATGCAGCATACTCAGCCTAGTTCTGGACAGTTGGGATTTAGCTAAAGGTTCCGTTGATGAAAAATAACTGTGGATTGTCTTAAGTTCAGCCCTTTATCTTGCGTTGCCTTGTGATTCATGCCAACTGTACATATGGCCACTGTTCGTCTCTCATGTTGCATTGTGGGCCCACAGGAACATCACCTACATATTTTTATGGATAGTATGACAGTAAATCCCCATCTGACTTTAAAAGGCCCATTAATAACGGCAAACTTATAACACTTCACCTGTTCCCTTAAGTAAAGCTAAACTGGCCTGAACTGAAGGAGACCTGTCAGTTAGATTCTGAATAATCCTATTAAGGCATGTAAGGCACTAAGTGCAGGTCACTTGGGGTTTATGAACTTGCTGGCCCAGTGCTGGTGGATGAGTATCATCACCCAACACCCTCTGCCGCCTGTCAACTCAAAAAATTCCGGCGGTTCCAGAAGTATTTGAACAGTGGCCACTCTGACCCAAAGGCACAAGTTATTTGCACAGATTATTTAAACATTTATATTAATGCTGCACGAGTGTCGCGGTCACTTTGAGTGTCAAAGTAGCTTTCTGAGATTCTATCTTGTATATTTTGACTTGAAAACACTCTGGGGTTTCTTTTTCCTTTCCCATTCCCCTTGTTCTCTTGAAGGACAAGCCATACCTTCCTCCCAACCCCTACATAATTGGGCTGACAGGGGGCAGTGGCAGTGGAAAGAGCTCCATCGCCAGGCGTCTGGAGGCACTGGGCGCTGTCCGCATCGATAGCGACCAGTTGGGCCACGAGACCTACTGCCCCGGGACAGCAGCCTACCAGAAGGTGGTGATGGAGTTTGGGACAGGTGCACGGAATTCTTTGACGTCTTTATGAGCAAATCAGTATATGCATGTGTATGGTCCATTTCATAAGGTATAACTAGCTTATTGCTTTTGGGTCACTGGGAGTACAAGTGTTTCAAAGGGAACTATGATGCTCAAATGTTTTGGCTTTTATGCATTTTGGTAATTTTTGCTCTGTGTCCCCATTATAATACTTAATGACGGAATTCTTTTCCCTGTTTTAGAGATTCTCAATGAAGATAAAACCATAAATAGGCGAGGCCTTGGCAGGAAGGTCTTTGGAAACAAGGTAGTTGATTGGCCTTTTGTTTAAATTCTACTGATGTGATTATCTGGCTCCCATCTGATAAAATGTTGGTGTTACAGGACCGACTGAAAGCCCTCACTGACATTGTGTGGCCTGAGATAGCGCTTCTGGTGAAGCAGAAGATCCAGCAGGCTAGAGTGGAGGGTGAGTACATGGCTGTTTTTTCCACACACGCGTACTTGTTGGTGTTCTGGGTAGGCAAGCTTGCGTTCTGCCTGCCCACTTGATGTTTTCCCCCGTGTTTCCTCCAGGTAAGCAGGTGTGTGTGGTGGATGCCGCAGTGCTGCTGGAGGCTGGCTGGACAGACATGGTACATGAGGTCTGGGTGGCCATGATCCCTGAGGAGGAGGTACCTACTGAGCTTATTTCGATCTGCCATGTTGTTGGATATTTGTGCAAAGTGAGATTTAGGAGCCTAGTAGATGAATGCAGAAGCCGTGTACCATCGTACTTGCAGAGGGGAGTTTGTCCTGGCCCATCTCTGCTGCTTGTCATTGTCGCTGAATTCTACCTCAGGCAGTGTCTAGGATCACAGCACGGGACAGAGTGAGCGTGGAGGATGCCCGCCGGCGGCTGCAGAGCCAATGGCCGACCGCCCAGCAAGTGGCGCATGCCAATGTTGTGCTGTGTACCCTCTGGGAGCCTGACATCACGCAAAAGCAGGTGGGCAAACCCTGATGTTGCTTTGTGTTCTCATTGCCGCACGTACATTTCGCTGATATATTTTCCTGAATATTGTGAAATGTTGTTTAACTGTGGGGTAACAATGTTGAATTCCGTCCCTGTGTACTTGTGGCTACTTGGGGCAGGCAGAAATGTAGAAAGGAAGGTAAATTGTAAAGTACTGTAACCTCTTTATCACAGGGTATAAACCAGAAATAGTCTCATCTTTAATTAAGATGAATGGAAGTGTGCAGGGCAGCCCCTAGAATTTAGTGGCTGTACATTGATGTTAGTCTGAATTGATTGGTGCCTTTTGAGCCCATGTTTTCAGGGGTTAATCTTTCATAGGTCCAGAAGGCCTGGGACCTCCTCCAGGAACGCCTCAGCCGGAGAGGCGAAGTGCGCCCTACACCCCCGGCGCAGTGAATTCATCCTGATTGAGTCCAGCCCCGTTTCTTGAGCCCGGTCACATGTTGATGACAACTCGGTGTATATTGAACAGCATGAGGACCACGTGTGACTTCTGCATCAGTGCTGTCTGCCACGTCGCGTCACGCGTTTGTGTTCCTTCCTGTAACAATTCCTGATTTTCTTAGCAGGATTTGGACGTTACACATGTTGGAAGTCTTGAACCTTGATTTAAGGCAGGTTAAGAGCCCCAAGTCTTCTGCTCGCCGCATCAGCTCTCCATCAAGCTGCAGCCCGAATGGCTTGTGACAATGTGCCTGAACTTCAAAAGAGCTGATTACGGTTTTCCTCCTTTTAATCGATGACCTGGAGGGTTACTGTGCTTCAGGTTCACCATTGTTGTTCCGTTGTATTTTGTTATCCATTGTTTTCCCCCTTATCTAGAGTATGACATACAATAAATTACGTATTTCAAAGAACATATGTTACAACACATCTACATCATGTTAAAACACCTTAAATGTTTGGTAAATGTGGTATATTGAATGTATTGCGTAACTTTTAGGTTGTATAACTGAGCTGTATGAGATTCAAATTCAGACCAGATACAACTGATCACAGGTCTTTGTAAATAACTATAATTTTAAAAGGATTACTTATTTCTGAATAATACAGTAATAAATAAATTTAAGCTATTCTCCCATGGCTGATGTAGATTTGTCATTGCAACCAGTGTGATTTACCTGCATGCAGCATCAGCAAATCCGCAAACATCATACGACGGTCACTTCCTGATTATAAACTGGACGAGTGGCGTAAGGTTTCCACGATAAATGTTGCAGACTGCCATTTCGTGAGTAGAGTTTCTCTTCTAATTTCACATTTAGGATGTGTATTTGTGCCAAACCCAAAACAACATTTGCACAAGAGATTTCTGCAATGCGTTTGACAGATAATCCACCCATGGTTTCTACACTGAAATGCATGAAGGTGTGTTATGGTAGCTGCCTGTGTGTGTGTTTGTCTGTGTCCCCTAGGTGGCGCTGGAGGACGCCTGGGGGAAAGATGTATGAGAGCTTCCTGGGAGTGAAGGGAGAGGGAGAACATCTGAGTGGAGAGCTGGATTTGGTGGGGTTTGGAGAGGAGGCCTTTGGAATAGTTTGTTTGGCTAAGCTTGCTTGGTTAAATTTGTGAAATTAAACCTAAAGGTGCTGGAATGGGGGTAAACGCCTTTTGCGCCTAATTTTTCTCTTGTTTTTGGAATTAGTTAAGAAGAAAGGTTATGTCATTGTATTTTTTTTTCCTTTCTTTGATTAGTGTGTTTGTAGGGTGGAGTTAGTGGTGGATTCTGTTTATTTTGGCTTTGCTTACTCTCTGGAGATATGGCTGTGATGCTCCAAATAAAGTAAGTTAATATCGGGGTTTGGTCCACTCCACAGAGATAGATGATCTCTCTCCCTCTGGTATGGTGTGGTGTGGTGTGTGTTCGAGGCCTAGACTGGCGTGTAACAAGGTACTAACAGCTCATTGAAGGGAATCCGTCACACATCCTCGTATAAGTTTTTCCCACCAAGCTTTCTCCAGGTCTGGTTCATTCTGTCTCTATTGGTAACATCACTTCTTGACATTTAAGTGTTCATGACAACATTTTTAAATGGTCAGCTTAGGAAATGAGCTACTCTGCATGCAGGAGTGGACTTAACTCAATGACCTGTAGCTGCCTCCTAAGCTGGGCATTTGAGCTATTTTTTGGAGCCGAGAGAGAAATGAGAGGGACTTAAAAACAATGCAACATCAATAACATAATAATCAAAGCTTGGGATGCTAACGGTAAAAATTGTATCTCACGGGTGGATCAATCGGCCATATTTAAGGTGTTTATTTGCGCCCTTTCTTGCCATAACCAAGAACAGCACTTCTCAACACCGTCCTCAGGGACCCCCAGACGGCCCACGTTTTTGCTCCCTGCCAGATCCTTGCCGCACCTTCCACATTTTTGCTTCCAGCTCCACAAGGACAGGAATGAGAAACGCTGGCCTAGGATAGCCTACGCCTTACTCCGCCCCTGAGGCTATAGCTAGTTTTGAGTTTTATCATACCTTCATTAAATTTTGTTCTCTCAACGTCCGTTTACAATTTGTCTACCGCTTGAGCGGGATAGTATCAAAAACTCGGGAGATGTAATGTTAGTCTTGTATCCTCGCGCCGTTTCCTTCTTCTGTTACACTACTTTGTGCCATTTCACTTGGCAGTGAAACAATCAGCACCACTAGAATCCAGTGTGTGAAGAAAGTTGGGCGGCGTGATGGTTTAAAATAGGAACAGTCCATTACAGCTGGGATTGCGGGGGGTCAACTTTGTCATGAACATTCGCTAAAAAGGCAAATAACAGACGTTAATATGATCATTTAAATTATATTATTTTTTATAAATGTAACTTCTGGAAATTCCATCTCCATGGGGCCTCTAGTTTTCAGCTGCCTAGTGGCTAGTCCCCCCCCCCCCCCACCCCAAGCAAGAAAAAGGACCAACCGGACAATAATCTCTGCAATTTGCTCTTCAGAGTTGCACTACTTTCCTTCTTCAGCAGAGACATTCATCTGGCTTTTCATATAAGTAATTTTATTATTTGAACAATTATACTTAGAATAAAATGTATTACTAGTTACAGAAATTACCAGAATATCACTGTTCTAAAATACATATAAAGGTTAGACAAATGTAAAACACTAAAGTCACCCTGAAACAACATCGCGTCAATGGTTAAGGCAATCAAAGAACCAAAGTACCCCATGCAAGTCTGGTGAGCAAGACCCCTATCATTGGTGTGTCACAGTGCATAGTCAATCAAAACAATGCAATTCACAGCCTAAGTGACTGAAGTGACTAATAATATAAATCAACTTCAAGCTGAGGGAAGACTTTAAAATGTAAAAAGTGTACTGCACACCCATATCTGCTGGCATTCAGTACAAAAGGATGTAGGGAACCCGGGAATACTTCATGTTGTGAATTTTGGGTATTTCCATACCTTGCCTATTTTTCTACTGTGAGTCTGGCTGAGCTTGTGGCTACCCCCAGGCTGTTAGTGGCTCTACAGCTATATGTCCCAGAATCCTCCAGGGTCAGACTGCAAAGGACCAGGGTGCAGCTGCCATCGTCCCTCGACTCCATGTGCACCCTGGAAGATTCCGTTAATGGCGTCCCCTCCAACAGCCACTGCACTTCTGGTTCAGGGTACCCTGTGTGGGGAACAGAGGCAATGCACATTATCCCGCAACTGTGACAGGCTGCTTTTCTAGTAGGTGCAATTAGTCTAAGTCAATAATCTGTGCTACACCTTCCAGTTTGCGTTACATTAAAGCTTATAATAGAGCTGCTCCGATGGCCAATCATGCATCACTTTTATAAGCAGATACTACAGTTTGTCAAGGACTAATAATTTATTTCTATATCATTTATAATAACAGCGCCCGATTTAAGCAGATGCCAATTAACACAGATATCTGCTAAAATACTGGGCTAAGGAATCTTAAAAAGTGCTGTGACCTACCCCTATAGAGGCACTATTCTCCCATGAGAAATTCCAGTGTTTAGCGCTTTGACTGTGACAGGAAATTGCAGCTGTTCACTAGGGGATCATACCTGCTAACTGTGACTGCAATGACATCATACCTGCTAACTGCTAACTGGAACTGCAATGACACAGATTGAATTGCTCTCTCACATAAAGCATTGTGACCATTAGCAACCCGGGTGTCTTTTTCCAGCTCCCATGCTACATTGCATGCATGCCTTAATTATCCATATCTCAGAGGACAACTGGGGATTATCTAGCCAAGGTAGCAGCCTGTCCAGTATTTAAGCCTCACTGCAAGCAAAGTGGGCATTTTGTCAAATCAAAGCGTAGCAAAGGTACAATACCACATTTGGCCAGCAAAGGGAAGGAGTATCATACCATTAATGTGACACGAAAGGCGGGCATCGGTGCCGGATGCAGAGGTCAGGTCTACCAGCGCCTGGGAGAACTGCGGCATCTGCTGCAGCTGCTGCTCCAGCGCCTGCAGAGCCAGATGTGTTTCCTGCTGGGGGGTAAAATCTAAGGGAAGCCAGGAGATCAGCATACGTTTTCCCAGACTTTCAGATGCCTAAAAAACATTTTTGTTTAAAAAAAGATTCCAATTGATGTGAAAGCAGCATGTAAATACTAAAATTCGGCAACTCAAGGGAATTAAATATGATTTAAAAAAAAATAATAATAAAAAATCCAATTAATCTCTTATAAACTGTTAATGTACAATCTCTCCATCTTATACACCATAGACGTTATGAATGAATGCAGTCCTGGCCGGAATACAGTCAAATGTACGAAACACATGGCCATCAAGTGATAGACCAGGGCTCCTCAACCATTTTCCCCCAAGGAAATTCACATGGTCCAGATTCAACTGTAGCTTGAGGGTCTGCCGGCTAATGTACACTGTGATGGACGGACAAGCCTCACCTCTCTCAGGGCTGGTGGGGGAGTCAGACCCATCCGACTTGGAAAGCAAGGCCATTCTCTTCAGTGCCAGAAGGGCTTTCCCCGTTTTCTAAAAGGGGAAGTGAAGGGATGCATCATTAAATCAGAATAACCAACCTGTGTTTAGACAGCATTTTGAAACCCATCTCCATTAAAATGTGAGGTTAATGGCAATGAACCTTCCATTTCTGCTTGGCCAAGAACTTCTTCATCTTCTCTTTGGAGAGAGATTTCACAGTACTGGGCACTGCAGAGCTGAGGTCTTTCATCCATGGGTGTTCCAACGCCTGCTCACATGACATCCTCTGCCTGAGTGACAGTCAGATGCAACAAACCCCAAAGGTGTGATCATCAGATATGAATTACCATATTAAATAACCATGAACTGCATCTTCATTTTATCTGTGCATGGAGCCTGACGCCACATCAAATGCCAGTTTGAAGGCATTGGATGGGCTTTTAGTGGACGAACAAGTGTTCAGACTGAGCTGGCCAGCATACCAAAGCGGTTTGCCCAGCACATGGGATCCCAGTTGTGTTCCAGTTAGGTGCTCCAGCTCTCTTTAAATTAGCAATGTCACCATTGAGCTTCAGTTTTCAGAAGCAGACAATTTCAAGGCAATCTAGTGTTTACATCTAATAAAAAGTAATGCACAGTACTGTGCAAAAGAACAGAGAATGTTTAAAGCTATATATCTGGGTAGTACATGTATATTTGGTCAGAAAAACAAACAGAAAAACAGTGTATCATTACAACATATGCAAAATAACAATAACACAGTAAGAAGTTGTTCTGTTCTACATAAAGTTGCTGATATCCTGTTGGATGTCTACATGAACCACTTCAGTTCCCAAACATCTCCTCAGGGGCACCCTAACCATTTCATGCATACTGTATCTCACATAAATTAAATAAATTAATTAGTTAAATAACTCAACGAAGTATTGATTAGCCAGACATGGTATGCTAGTAGTTGATTCCAAAAATACACGGCTGTATTAGATGGTTGCTGCAAATAGTGGGATGGGATGAGTTTAGGAGAGGTTTTGAAATCATTAAGCTAATCTAACACACTTTGACAATCAAAATAATAGTTACACACCAACATGAAGATCATTCTGTCTATAATTTTGTTTGACTGCCTAGGAGTGTATATTAGCCTTCCAGGGACAGGCGTTTCCTCGCTCAGATTTAGGCTCTCAGAGTTGCACTGTGTTGGGGTAACACTAGTTAGACGAGCCACGGCTGACCTTTTGTCTTTCTTGAGCAGTTTGCTGATGAAGTCCTTAGCCTGATCGGTAATCTCCTCAAAGCTTTCTTCATCAAACTCCCACTTCGCTCCAGTAACCAGTGCCAGTGTCTCAGCGTCGTTTTCGCCCTGAAAGGGTGACTCGCCGCTCAGACTGCAAAGGGAGATAAGGAGATGAAAGATGCCGCAAGAACGCACACCTACCAGCATTCACCAGGCCTATGAAATAGCTAATTCTGTTTTGTGGTTCAGGCAAACATGATCCACATAGAGCATCTTCTTTGAAGGCCATGCTTGTGTCTATCAATTTGATCCTTAATGCAGTTGAGTTTGGCTGTAAAAAATACATCCCATCTGATTTGATTAAAACAAAAAGGTGAGTGAAAAGTCTTAATTTAACTCAATGACCTGTAGGTGGCAGAAACAGAATAATTTATACTTCCTTGATCCACGTAGGGAAATTCCCTTTACGCCTCTCCCAACTTGTTTTTATAGGTAAGAGTAAGCTGACCGTGAACCTACAGCAGCACCCATGGAGCTGGGGGTTAAGGGCCTTTTTGAAGGACCCTCAGATATACTGAGGCTGGGTTTGACTGGCGACCTTCTGATCACAGGCTCGGAGGCTTTAGACCACAGAGCCACATGCTGTCACACACAGACTAGCATAAGAATGGGATGCAAAGACACTCAGACCTCAACCTGCTCCGGTTTCCTTCCCAATCTACTGTGACTTTACTGGAACGGCAATGCATGGAAACCAAAGCTCAGCAGCACTACACTCCTATAAACTGACAATACAATGGAGGACTGGCAACAAAATGTGTGCAAATGATTTACTTTTGTCTGTTCATTACATCTTCCCATTTAGACAACAACTATAGATCAGGGGTCTCAACTCTGGTCCTGGGGAGCTACTATCCAGTAGGTTTTCTATCCTACCTGGCTTCTGATGAGCCACACCTGCTCCTGGTCTTTACCTGACAACAGGTGCAGCTCATCAGAAGCCAGGTAGGATAGAAAAGCTACTGGACAGTAGCTCCCCAGGACCGGAGTCGGAGACCCCTACTATCTGTAGATGTACAGATGAACCCGCATAGGCCCTTACAGAATGTAGCATATGACCCCGATGCTCCACATATCAGAGGCCAGGCCCACTGGGTCAAAACTGATCACCTCTGGGGCCACAAACTCAGGTGTTCCATGCATCACCTTCAGGGGACTCTTGGGGTCTGTGAAATGAAGAGTAAAGAGTTTAAAGCAAACCAAACCACTCACCAGTGATATTAGTTAAATGATATGTACATATGCCCAAAGGGTCTTTATGTGACATTACCCATCTACTTATACTGGACAGATTTTTCCTAGTTAAAGAGCAGAATTCAATAACATTAAAGAAATCAAGACTAAAAACACACATGAACACGAGATCGAGCTCTATTGCATTATAAATAGTGCCGAATTGACGTCTTAGGCTTTTCCACCAGGCAGAATCGTGTGGCTGTCACACAGTAAGTTACCCAGCTTGTTGGCCAGTCCAAAGTCAATGATCTTAATGCTGGTGCCGGTGCTGTCGACACACACGATGTTCTCAGGCTTGAGGTCCAGGTGCACGATGTTCTGCTGATGCATGTGCTGCACGCCCTCCAGGATCTGCTGCATGTACTGCATGCAGGTGGACTCCGTGTGCTCAAAGTTATCATCCACAATGCGCTGGAACAGCTCGCCGCCAGCAATGCTGTAGAAATGAGGCTTATTCTGAACCTATGAATGGCCTCCCATTTTAAAAGACTGATCTTATCACATAACATGCGCCATTCAGGTGTTAATCATGTAAGACAAGTCGACTAAATATGAAGCAGGACACATGTGCTTTTCACTTTACAGTCAGGACCGTAAATATTTGGACAAAGTTTTTCGATTTTTAAGTTCTGTACATTACCACAACAAATTTTAAAAGAAACAAAATCAGATGCAGTGCAGACTTTCAGCTTTAATTCAGTGGGTAGAACAAAAATATTGCATAAAAATGTGGGAAACTAAAGTAATTTTTCTACACTATCCCCTCCTTTCAGGTGCTCATAAGTAAGTAGACAAAATAATATAATAATATATTAATATAATAATATAATAATAACTGCAAATAAAATGTTCAACTCTAATACTTAGTTGAAAACCCTCTGCAGGCAATGACTGCCTGAAGTCTTAAACTCATGGACGTGACCAGACGTTGGGTTTCCTCCTTTTAAATGCTACTGCAGCAGCTTTCAGTTGCTGTTCGTTTGAGGGACTTTCTGTCTGTAGTTTAGTCTTTAGCAAGTGAAATTCATGCTCAATGGGGTTGAGATCAGGTGACTGATTTGGCCATTCGAGAATATTCCACTTCTTTGCTTTAATAAAGTACAGGGTTGCTTTTGCCGTGTGCGGTCAAGACACCCAAAGCACTTCACAGATCCAATGAGGAGGCATGTGTGTTTTTAGCACCACGGTGTGACATCCGACTGGATGATGTGACACCAGCCTTTCTGCGCCAGTACGCTCACTACACACTAGCTAAGGCGCTGAAGGGGCAGGAGAGAATTCACCAGTTCAATGTAGGGGATGATCAGGAGGCCAGGGAGAAATTTTTAACCAGGACATTATGGCGTCACCCCTACTCTTTCGAAGGATGCCCAGGGATCTTTTATGATCTCAGAGTCAGGACCTCGGTTTAACATCTCATCTGAATGACAGCACCATTTTTACAGTGCCGTATCTCTGTCTCTGCGCTGGGATCCACAAAGAGCACAGGGCGGGCTAACCTGTTAACCACACCAACACCTCTTCCAGCAGCAACCCAGCTTTCCTAGTTGGTCTCCCATTCAAGGACTGGGCAGAACCAAACCTTCTTAGCTTCAGATGCATTACCTAGCCTAAGTGCAGGTGGTATGGTGCCAAGAGTCACCTACACCCAGGAGGAGATAAAACGCATACAAACAGAGCCAGTAACAGAGTGCTGTCACAGTCCCCAAATCAGGAGACCACCACACTGTCCACTGAAGCACAAAGCCCCCCACTCATCATACCATAATGAGCACCGATTTCAAGATATGAAATCAATGCTCTTTATTTTATTAGGAAATTGAAAGTTTTTGTTTTTGGTAACAGGACACTAGCAGGACGCCTTCACTCACAACTCCATGACCATGACCGTCTCAGAGCGGCTCTCATAGGCGCCCAGGCACTGCACCAGCTTGGGGTGATGCAGGTGGTTCATGAGCTCGATCTCCTTGCGTGCGGCCTCCCTCTCCTTTTTCAAGCGGGCCTTGTAAAACTTCCCAGCACACACCTGGCCCGTCTCCTTCTGGATCAGCCGGAACACTTGGCCAAACTTCCCCCTGCGGCGAGGAGGACAGACAATTGCATGAAGGAAATACGTAGAGGTTCAAACAAACCAAAAATAAATAAATAAATAAATAAAAAAACATACAGGGGGCACACCACTGAAAAGTCACATTTATTAACTAATTGATTTTTAAAAGCATTAAGGTTAATGCTTTCAGAAACATGCATTTATCAAAAGATAAGCTAATTCACAAATTTTACAGTAGGTCCACTCATTCTGAGAAACTGGCACAAGCAACCTTGTGTTAACAACTATTAACAGTCACGCAAAATTATGGCCATTTACAGTAAATTGGAGTAATTTTACATAGAAAACAAAATATACTAAGATAAAGCCCACTGAACAAAACACATATTATTCTAGATTCTCCTTTTGTTTAGAGTACTACTTTTCAGTCCGTACTGATGGTCATGGTTAGATGCCTATCAGGAAAATTCCACTGACAAGAAGCAGCCTGTATAGGTGTCAGGGTAGCATGAACACCCTATATGGTCAAATACCACACTGCTGACAAAATATCCCTGGTTCCTGGTATAACTGGTTACCCTGGGTTCTAAATTTTATTACCAATTCAATTGCTGACCCCTCTGAACGTCCCAGAGTATCCATGCCCTGATAGTACCTCTGACTGATGCTGCATATACCAAAAAAAGTTATTTTCTTTTAAATAATAGAAATGTATACCATTATGAATTAGCTCAGTAGATTACAGCCATAAGCTCACAAAACGAGGCAAAGATTAGCACACATCAAGACACATCTAAGTTAGACCATTCAGACCATAATCTCTACACCAGCAGCTTAAAGGCTAGATAGTTTGGGAGCATCTAATAAGTGGCAGGAATAAATGATTCTCATTGAGTCCCCCATCCTTCGACAGTGCTGGACACGGGGCAGTACTCACACTCCCAGCCTCTCCATCACAGTGTAGTGGTCGGACACTTTGTGCTTCTCGTCGATGGTGACATTAACGTGTGGCCGAACCTTCTCCTGTGGCTCCCCTTGAACGAACGTGAAATGGGGGCATCGTTAGTAGGCAAGCGCACTGGGCAGCGAGCTCGGCTACGAGGCAGCTTTGGTGCTCTGTGCACATAATGAAGAAAACCATCAATGAACCTCATCGGAACACTGGTTCTCAGAGAAGGTTCTGAAGGAGAATTAGACTATGCAGATGCGTGACAGAGATGCACACCAACACAAGATAAGGCACTGGAACACACCCCAATCCGAGCATTCATCTTGCAATGATGGCATGACAATCCAAGCATCTTTCACAACCACGCATAGATAATAGGAGCATATTACCTGTGGTGTCCATCTTGATAGTGTCAGACTCTTGGCTAGGTTCACTGACTCCTGCTCTGTTGTAGGCCCTCACACGGAAGCGGTATTTCCTGTTGGGCTCCAACCCTGTCTGTACCCGGTAAGAAGTACTTGTACAGCAGCCAGTCAGCTCGGTCCAGTCTCCAGGATGCTCTGAGCTTTCCATCCTTACTTCCACCACATAACCAGTGACTGCAGCACCCCCATCGTAACTTGGGCCTGACCAGGACAAGACTAGAGAGCTGGAAGAGAGCTGGGACACAAGTGGAGAAGATGCAGGGGGCTGGGGGCGGTCTGAATGAGAATTGGGGGGGGGGGGATTCCAAATTAAAATCTCTGCAAAACACCACCCAGACTACAAACCTTAGTATACATCTTAGAATCCAGCAGTTGTTTATATGTTTGAGGGTCAAACTAGCTACATTTATGTCCTGCTTACATTAAAACGGCTCATAGTACGTAACCCAAAGCAGATCGTCAGGATGGTCATACCTGTACAGTAGGACACACTCACCTACAACGCTGAGGGAGACTCTGTGTTGGATGGAGTTTCTCTGGTTACGCACCACAATTGTATAGCTTCCGGCATCGACTAGGTCAGCCTCAGAAATCACTAGTTCACTTCCTTGATCACTGCTCTCTATCTTGGTTCGAGGTCCGCTTACAACCTATAGATAAAGATGTGCAGATATACTGACGTCATTCCTTATATCCTGGCAGACAGATCCGGAGATCTGGTGCACTGTGCAGGTACATCATGTAAAGCACAAGGTGAAACAACAGCACCTGATGTCTGTTGTGCATCCAGCAGCAGGCCACGGGGAAGCTGCTTTTGAAGGTACACTGCAGTCGTACCGGCTCTCCGATCCTGACCTCCACAGACTGTGGTGTTTTCTCAAAGCTCAGCAGAGGTTCTGAAGGAGATCAAGACAGGGAAAGATCACAGCAGAGCAAGAGCACACCCGATTACTGTGTGACTACACATCAGGCAATTAGACCTGAATACAATGAAATTCCCAGCTCTCACATTTCATCATAGTATCATGAAGGTTTCATCATTGCTGTTTAGAATGGGACATAACACAGTACCGCTTAAGATTACATCAAGATTACATTACGATTACGTCAATATTCTTCTTGCTGCAATTCATAATTGATATCGTTTCAACCATGATTAATGAATCAATAGCTAGCAAACTTGAACTTATCTCTCTGTCAAACAATACCATCACAAGGCGCACTGTATTGCAAAACACGCAGGGCGGTGGTATTTCGAACTGGTTTAGCTTAGGGGAAACAAGATGTGAGACAACATGTCCACAAATCACGTTGAATCCACAGCTGGAACTGGGGATATATTAAATATTAAAAATTGAGTATAATGAATTGCACCTGCAGAATATATACTGTACTTTTTGTTCTGAAGCTTAATCTGTAATCCCGGAACCCTATGTTTACACCACAACTGTGTAAGGATCACATTCAGTGCAGCTTAATGGAAACCTCTTCAATATCTTCTCATTGGGAAGCTCTCATCATGACATTCAGCAGAAACGAAGGGCCAAGTATCACAGCCAAGTTAACCTTGCAGGTTCCCAGGAAACCTCGGATGGGGAGCCGCAAGTATGTGAAATGCTTTCCTTCAATGTCAGCACTAAATGTAGACTAAGTTATTTAACTGAATTTGCAGCTATTGCTCCTCTGGCAATCATTATGCAAATACAGAAGTTCTGTTTTACTCGTTTGACCTAAGGCTGTATTGTACTTGTTTATAATCATTTACTTAGTGTTTAATGATTAGATTGGTTGCTATGGTAGAGTTTTACCTAAACTAGATTAATGACCGTAGTTTCTGCACAATAAAATGATCATTAAAACTTAAAGCTGGTTTATCCTCCTTATGGAAACTGTCACATTGTTTGACATCAGTTTCATCACTCCTCCAAAGCAGCATCTTATTGGGCATTTTATGAACACATTGTGTGAGATTGCACAGAATGAGACACAAAGTTCATATAAATGTTATTGTAACTACCCAAAAGCAGCCAAGAGTTACATGAAGACGTAGATTTGTAGCAGATGTCAGTACCCATTAAACCACACATAATTAAGCTATTGCTGTAACCCAGACTTACTGGAGCGGTATTATTTGCTAAACCAGGCTGCCATAATACAGACAGGTAATTGATTTGGAGAATTCATTTATAAATGTAAGAGGCCTCTAAATATCTCAGCAGCGCTAAGGAAAATACTCTAGAATGTAATTAATAACTGATGTTGGTTCTTTAGCAGCATCTGACCTGAATCAAAGTAAAAACAATAAAGACACATAAAGCCACCAGTTCCAGGACCTACCTGTGAAGATCAGAACGTTCTCAGAGCTGCCTCTCCTCTATTCTAGGAAGTCTCAGTGATTACGAGTTAATCTAGGGGTCTCTAACTCTCGTGCTGGAGACCCCCCAGCCCTGCACAGCTTAGATCTTTTCCTGATCCACCACACCTGATTCAACTCAAGAAATGAGTGACAATTAGCAGAGAAGTAGTGTGTTAAATGAGAGAAAACCCCAAAATGTGCAGGGCTTAAGTTGGAGACACACCCCCCCCCCCCCCAAGTTGTTATAACCTGTTGTACTGTAACATTTGCATGCTTTCCATCACATATCACAGCGCAGAATGATATAAATGTGCTATGGTGGGTCTGTGGAATCAACTGCTAATTTCACAAGAGAAGCTAAGGATGCAAACTGTAAAGCCACTACTGTTCCTGTCACATTTATCCTATCAACCATGCTAATGACCACCAGTCTTCTCAATGCAAGCCGAAGCTGTAGCCATTACTTGTTTTCTATGAAGGATTCAAAAGACCCCTGGGCAGTAGATTCTAACCAGCTGCGATTTAAAGGGGATTTTTTGCTGCTGGAGGAATCTCTGGGGAGAATGAGTGGCTCTAGTACTGCTGTGGATCTTAGTAACACTCTTCAAAAAGACAGCAGGAGGAGGACGTTTCACACCCCAAGTAAACTGGAAGATCCCCACGACAAGCAGGACCCTACAAGAGAAGGTAAGGTTTGATTTGCTAGGGAAACATGCAGAAGTTTGTGACAAAATGTAACCCCGATGCCGAACAAACCCCGACTGCTACGAGCTCCAAAAACAAGATGTACAGTTCCTACAAATAGTTCCTAAAATAAAAGTCAAGATTCATTACTTTTTAAAGTTTTTTCTCCTTCCCT
>JAODKE010000101.1:15224889-15251136 GCA_026779605.1 Mormyrus hasselquistii | reverse complement strand
AGATGTACAGTTCCTACAAATAGTTCCTAAAATAAAAGTCAAGATTCATTACTTTTTAAAGTTTTTTCTCCTTCCCTAGACTGAAGCTTCTGCACTTGGAAAAGTTTAATGACGTTGCGTATAAAGTTCAATACAGATTGGCTAAAACTAGATTAATTAAAATGTGGGCATTATTTCAGAAAATCCATGTTGTATTATTTGGTAACGCTTTACATTAACTGCACATTCATAATGCATAATTCATAATTTTTGACATTTCTAATGCATATTTGAACATAAAATTGAACAATAGGACTATATTAACATATGACCCTAACTATATCAATATAAAAAATACAAAACACTTAAATACACCAAATAAATAAAAACTAACTCAGCTACAATAATTTACCATTAAATAATGTATTATTCAACTTACTTAATATTAAATATTAATAAACACAAAACACTTAAATGTACATAATGTCCTGGTGTTGAAATCCTTTTGAGTGAAATACAGCCACAAACCGTTTAGATTTTAATCATGTTTAACATAGCTACTAGCTAACAGCATGCATTTGCTAACAACAGAGCGAGTGTAATGCCGGCTAGTGAGAGAATGTGGGGTGCAGTGATGCTTCTGTTGCCTGAGCACCAGAGGGCAAATATTTCATACGACAGGTCAGGCATTTATGTGGCACTGAAATGAGGCACGGTAACCCACATTGTCATATGTTCCGGTACAATCCGATCACACAGGAACTGCTGCCATCTTTGGCACCAAGCTTCAGTACTCAGCCCTACTTTCACTGCCTTCTCAGATCATAGATTCATTGCATGTCTTTCACTCCACATCTTAAAATATCTGCAGTATGTATAAAAAGTTATGCAAGAGTTTCCTGACTACCATCTACCATAACCGTTTATGTAGTGTGGAGTTAGGGTGAACCTGGACCTGGAAAATCAAGGCACAAGGCAGGACACTCTTACACTCATGCTACCCGAAAATTAGAAACTTTCTTCCTCAAAAAAAAGCGTGATTTCTGAATCACTTTTTCTAAAACAGTCACTTAGGGATGTAGGAAGAACCTGGATATGCTGGCAGATTCTGGAGGTCCAGCATCTCACAGGGACCTCTCTGATACAAAAATTCTACATCCTAAATTCTACTGGGGGGACCCCTACTCAGCAATTTTTACCACAGTGGGTGAATGACCCCCCCCCAGCTCAGCATTTCTAGCTATCCCCCTATAATCATGTACATGCTAGAACAATCTAGGCAGGAAATCTAATTTTTGATACAAGGGTCAAGTAAATCAGGTTTAAATTTTTTTTTTACTGCAGATGTATCTTAAAGATTAAAAGAAGATTATGAAAAGTGATGGACTGGAAATTAGAAGTTTAAAATGCTGAAATGAAGCATGTTCCTATTATATTTCATTTTACAATTTAGGAAATCCCACACAGAAGGGCTGGTTGTCGAGAGGTTTGTTTTTGTGAATTTCGCAATATGTTGGTCTACTTCCTATGGATATATCCATAGGACTTGAACTCTATAATCCATGCCGGATGTTCTGTGTCTGCCTGGGGGTTAGAACAAAATTAAAAACAGGAAGAAATACTACAGGAAACGGTTTTAACACAAACCAGGCTTCAGGAAAGGAAGTTTATAGCACTATAAGAAAACATCCATCCATCCATCCATCCATCCATCATCTTCCGCTTGTCTGGGGTTTGGGTCGCGGGGGCAGCAGCTTCAGGAGAGATACCCAGACCTCCCTCTCCCCAGCTAACTCTACCAGCTCCTTGGGGGGGGACACCGAGGCGTTCCCAGGCCAGCCGAGAGATATGATCCCTCCGGCGAGTCCTGGGTCTGCCCCGGGGCCTCCTCCCTGTAGGACGTGCACCGCCCAGGAGGCATCCGCACCAGATGTCCAAACTACCTCAACTGGCTCCTTTCGACGCGAAGAAGCAGGAAAGGAAGTTTATAGCACTATAACAAAACATTCAAATCTAAATGGTGAAAAGAACGCAGAGAAAAGAGCAAAACTGGTAATCAGAAAGCCGATACTTCCATTAAATAAGAGATATGAGAGAAGCTGCGGACATATCTGCATAATGTCACTATGTCACTACTGCTGTCATAAGGCTATTCACTGCAATCATAATGGCAACACCATCCAATGCCAGGAAGATCACAAATACGGGAGATACTCAGAGGAAAGGCAAGGGGGGCTGAGCAGAAGGGGAGAATTCTGCACCAATATCACCTCCTCCCACCCCCCCACCCCCCACTGTTCTGGTTCATACCAACTAAACCCAGCTGACCCCCTGCCTGCATGGCTTTTAAAAAAGGTGTTTTTCCTCAGAGAACTTGAAAGTAGTTTCTGCTGCAAACTTCTGTGCTTGAATGATCCACAACCAAAATTCAACTAATATTTTAATAAATGTCCAGCTGTTACAATCAATGTCGGGCAATAATCGGGCAAATTAGTTCGAATGTTGGTTCATATATACAGACACATATGTGCAACTGAACTTAAACACCTCTGAAAAACTCGTGAGAAAAAAGTTCAAATACAACCTAAAATTAACTTGAACAAAAAAACCTTAATATTTTTTTGAGTTTTACTATGTACTACACAGCAAGGGGAAATAAAAAGATATTTTCCCACGCACACCACATTGTGTTTTCAGTACTGTAGTAGTGTCAAACTATTATTTAATTAGGTATTTAATTACCTGCTTCATGCATCTTTTCCATCCTGCCTTCAGGGACAGACATCTTGGAAAGCGACCCGTTCCTCAACACCTCCCCTGGGCTGTCATCTTTATTCCTGCCCGAACACTTCAGCTCAATCTTGAAAGTGGACACATACGTCTTCTTCAGACTGCAGCCGCTGCTCATGTTCGCCTGTAGGAATGAGGCGAATCCTCTTGACACAGCAAAACAGGGAGCACTTCCAGCCCCGCTATCATACACAACTGCTTCCTACTGTCCCCTTTCCCCGACTGCGCAGTTCTGCTACATCTACAGCTCTGTCAATTGTTCATTCGCTTCCCGCTCTGCACAGCCTCTGATCACCCTTCACACTATCTGCTCCACAGGCTGCTACAGGCCCGTTTGCAGGACACTGCACATTTATCAGTCATTTCTCAGAAGAAAATAAAGGCAAGTAAATAAACAGTGCGGTAAAATATCAGGATCGTACCGACAGGGCGGCTTCTCCATACCTGCATTCTGTAGATGCATGGTAGGACACTTCAGCTATACAAGGCTGTAGCCATGCAACACTTTCAGCAAGTGCGTGGGGGGCGGGGGGGGCGGGGGGTGAGAAAAATAAACCCAAAACTTTGCTCAAGTGACAGTTTCATTTTCTGTTAGCATCACGGGAAAGTTTACATTGCAGTGGTCACACTGATAACCCCGTGCAATTAAAGCTTGAACAGAAACATATATAAAATTAGCAATTAGCTGGCTTCCTTTACTAAGCCATAGCTAGCCATGCACCATGAAACAAGATACTCCAACATCAGAGGAACTGTCATTAACACGATATTTAAGATTAATTAGTACTGAACCACTTAAACCACATAATCTAAATTCATGACCGGTGGGTGAGCGGAGACTGTAAAATTTGTTTATGGGGGTCTTGACTCACCAGTTTAGAAACACTGCTCTAGAATTTTGCCCTACCTTTCATAAAAGTCACAGAGGATTTATGAGAAAAGTCTTAACAAGCCTGACAGGAAAGAGTAGTTTAACCACATTCTACAACACCAACTCTGAGATCTTCCCGTATTTCTTCCATTGTATGCAGAAATTTGACTTGAGCATGGAAAGACGTCATGTCAGGACTTGTCTGCATACCAGAAAACCTGCATTTGTGATTTTGGCCCCAAAAACCCAGCAATCATCACAAGCCTCATAGACTTGATAGACAGAAAATGAAAACAACAGACCACATCTCAGAGCTGCAATGGGAAAAACTGCTCATATATCCATTTGTAGATCCAGCTAAAATTTTAATTAGCTAATAGTAGACTACATTTACAGCTGTTTTTCCATCATTTAAGACTAATACAGTTAGAAATGCTTAATAAGATTATGATAGATCTGTCCAAAATTACAAATACATGCCTTAATTGCTTCACATTTTTGGATGTCTTGCCTTAAAAG
Source organism: Mormyrus hasselquistii (assembly GCA_026779605.1). NCBI lineage: Eukaryota > Metazoa > Chordata > Actinopteri > Osteoglossiformes > Mormyridae > Mormyrus > Mormyrus hasselquistii. The sequence goes on along the minus strand of JAODKE010000101.1, from coordinate 15,246,977 downwards.
CAAATTTTGTTTGTTAGTGTTTAAGTTTGTTTACATTTGAGAAGGCCTTGAATGATTTGTTGAACTTAATACATTTGGCTGAACTTCATTTTTGAAGATTCCTTCAGACAAAGAATCAATTAGCCACGTCTAATTAAAAACACAGAGGAAATAAAATTCCAGCAAACCCTGCAGCCCATGAGGCCTGAAGTAAGTAACTTGTTTTAGATTCAGAGCTCACACTAGCAATTTAGTCAAAGGTCAAGCTTCCATGTTAGAAGCATACAGTAACTGAACATTACGGCACTATTCTCTGCTCCGGTATCAGGGTCACATGACAAGGACATATGACAAGAGGTTCCCAAAGAAAAAGTGAGCACAGGTAACCTTGACATCTGTGGATACTTAAGGAACCATTCTAATGGGAATTTAGCAGACAAGTAGCAATTTCACCTACTGCAATAAATGGCCATTGCACAGCAACTCAGTTCATGTCATGGATTCCCTTGAAGAAAAAACTGAAAACTTACATTAAATTCATGCCACTTTGCAAAATCCTATAGCTGTACTACAAATAGCTTTTTTGATTATGAATTTTTAAAATTTGGCCCTAGACTTTTTTGCGATTCTTTGTATGTGGATTCTCAGGCTCAGCAGTTGCTTATTTTTCCACTGGATTGAAATTTGTACTGAACATCCAAGAAACCTTCAGGATAATTTGCAACATCTATCTAAGTACATAGTTGTTCTCTAATGTTTTAACCAAATTGATAAACATCACTGGAATGAAGAACTTTTAATTTTCGAAAAATTATATCCCCACAGGTTTTCACTGTCCTGTAACCAGACTCTGTGATAGTATTATATAGATCTGTCACCTCCAGAAGCTTTTTGGTGCTGCATTAAAAACTGTGTGCCACAGATCTTGATAAATATTGGAGTAAAAAAAATATGAATGGATAACATCCTTTAATTTTTGATGAATATTAATTTCCATTAAAAAAAAATACAAAAATTAGAGTAATCCTTCTTGGGAAAATATATAGAAATTGCAGATCTGGCACCTGGAAGGTCTCGCCACCAGAAATGTCCCGCCACCAGAAATGTCCTACGAGACAGCAGAAAATTTAGACATTTATATGGGGTCTAATCAGACCTCATATCAGCAGATCCTGGTGTGCCTGACATTTTCATTATAACCGGTGTTCTCGTTAGAATAAGCAAATTCAAACAATTACCAATTTTAGCCGTTTAACTGACAGTCAAACAACTAATTTTGCTGGATCAGTTCGGGATATATGTATCTTGCTCACAGTCACTTCAAAAGTTAAAGCTTACATGCTGAGTTACGTGGTTTTGCGTCACATTGCATACCGGAAAGACCACGACACAAGAACTTATCAGAAGAAACAGCTGTTTAGAAATACAAAACAGGAAGACATTCAGAACAGGGGGAAAATGTAAAAAAAAAAAAAAGCGGGTTAGAGCAAAGCAGTGAAATGCTGCTGTTCCTCAAGGAACAAGTTCCTCAAGTCATGGTATGTACTGCACTACTCTGCTAGTGCAGTCCTATTTCTAACAGGAAAAGCAATCATTGCCCACCACTGATCACATATTACGCTGATAATTACCCTGAAAACACTGAAACAGCCCAAACAGCTTTGGGCAGGCATAAGGCAAAGCGCTTTGAGACAATGTAATGCTGTGAAAATGCGCTGTACAAAGTAAAATTGATTGATTGACTGACAGCCAGAAATTATGCAACGCGGTTACTTCAAATCAAGTTCCTCGCCTGAAGGATCAAATTTTAACTAAAAAAGCGATTATTTATGGTTCATGGCTGTAACCATTATACATCGAGTATTCAAAAGAATGCAAGCGTTTAATTGAAGGTACGTATAAATGCTGAGAAAATAACAGACTTATTACGCATATGAAGTATCGTAATTCACAAATTATCAGAGAATTAGAAATATTACCGGCATATTGGTATCCTCATTACACGGCCAACTGGTGGCAGATTGAACGTTTCTGCTAAATTATGAATCATTCGTTGAATTAACCCATGTAAAATCCACTTTTAAATTAAGCACTGGATCAAAGTATTTGAAAAGATAACGTTCATACTTGTATTAAAACATCAGTTCACAAGTTATTTCCGGTTTATAAAAAAAACATTTTAATCCTATATACACCTATTTCGCTTCCCATGCAGTGTATGAACTCACTTCTACGGAAAGAAGCTCCATCTTGCTTTTGCGTTGGGTCACAATCCCAAGTTAATTGCATTCGATCAACACTTTTATTTTATAATTGGGGCAATTACATATGATTCTGCAAAAGATTGTACTTCAGAATGTATTGAAGTAGTATAATGGGTCAGATTGCATATACTTAGGTAGCTCTCAAACCCTAAAATTTGGTTTACCTTTGCTTGAATTTTTATTATTCAAGATTAACTCTTTAAATTACATTTAACCGAATAGTTATTTGGAAACAGCTATGCGTGCATCTTCTTATTAAGGCATATGTATTTTCCGTACACTGCAAACTACGTAATTAAGAAGCCAACTGAAACGAAATCGATATTTACTTGTTTTTCGGTAAAGGGGAAATCTCTTGCTGCTGTTCCTGATCGGTTTCCAGATAAAAGGTGATTCATCTGCTTGGAATAAACCCAGGAGAAAGTCAGCTGTCCCGGTGCCCTGAGACAGTACCCATAGCTGGGGCGCCGTAAAGGGACGGGGTGGGGGTAGGACGATTCCAAGTGCCCCTGAGTGACAGGGGCCCTAAAACATTCCAAACATAATTGAATTGGTCTGGGATGGGAGTCCAATATGATATGCTTTCATGGGGTCCAAAATATATGCTCACAATACAATGGAAAAGGCTGAATCACCCATTAGGCCACCCCAGTGCATAATCTTAGTTATGGGATATGTTAGTCATAGTAACAAAACAGTAACATTGTTATTATTTGTTTGTTTACATCACATTTGCCAAAAGTAGATGAATACTCGTATAGGCTTTCTATATATGTTTCACATTTTAAATAATATTTATAAGTGCAAGTAAACTTATTTTGTGCCATAGCGGGGTCTGACTGCATTATACACATTGACGTTTGTTTACAAATGTTCAATTTTGAAGAAGCTAATGATTTAAGCTTTTCTGTAAATTGGTTATCAGAACTGGTTAACCACCAATATAATATGTCAACCTTCACACAATGTTTTGATTGTAGTTTTAATAGGTCACATTATCTGTTGTTAACAATGATGGGGAAAAAAATACTGTCTGTACTGGCCAAATATATTCAGATTTTAAAGGAAAAATATATTGGGTAGAAAATGTATTCTTTACTTTTACCATGGTGAAACTCATATCAGTCCTTAATTTTCTTCAGACAATATTGTATTTAATCTGTAAACAACATTCCAGTATTGTGAGATCGATGTTTAATTTGTGACTTGATGTTTGGTGATCTTGGTGAATTTGTGGTTATAAAATATGTAGGCTTGACCTTCTTTGCCTATAGCGAACATGTCTGGGTCCAAAATACTTGATGAATTACTAGATGGGCTTTGTGTATTCTTGTTCCTTGTTAAACATGCTCGAGGAACATTTTGTAATGACATTATCAGATTTCTTTGTCCAGGCCTGTATTCCAGCCTTGAACACTATAAACACAACCTCTTCAGTGGTCAAGTAAGCAATTTTTATGAACAAGTGGCAGAAGAGCTGGATAGCGTAACTATTGGAAATGTTTATTTTTATTTTTTTGTCATACTGGCGGTAGATGGGTTTTCAAAGCTGCTGGTTGAAATCCCTTGTTCAGCTAGGCGATTACACTGTTAGGTCCTTGAGTAAGACCCTTAAAACCCAGTTCCAGGGATAGTTTGACCCTGGTGTCTCACTTTAGATGAAAACATCAATAAAATGTAGAACATATGACTGCAGAATCACATCTTGTCACAGTGAATTTATCTTCCACCACAGGAAAGCTTCAAGTTATGAGGTACAAAGGACAAAAGATAAAGCTACGGTGGGTCATCTCAAAGCTTCAAGTCTCCCATGGCATCTTTCAAAGAAGTAAGAATATTTGTCAGTATACAAAGTGCTCTTCCAGTCTCATTTCAGAGAAATTCCCCCGAAAGTACAGAAGCACTATGCTGCATTGATTAACTGTTTGTATTACTACCAATCATGGATAGCAACCCATGAATATTCCAGTTACATATCTATTCATATCCGCCATTCTACCTGCTTCCTTACAACACACAAAATACCCAAGCAAACCTTTAAATAAAACGTCTACAAAACCCATAAATATACCAAAAAATATACCAATACACTTCATACGCATTGTACATTTTTGTTGCATAAAATGCATTTTTATCAGATTTTAAAAATTACTTAAATTACTTGATGTTTTAAAATGTGTAATCGTTTAATTTTTTTCTTGGGAAAAAAACACTTCCACAAAGGTAGTGATTCCCCATTAAAATCAAATGATTTGCACGGAATCAGTACCCAGATATATTACTTTTGAGAAATGTGACATCTGTAACATTACATTCACATCCTTCTACACTGACCACTTTTTAGGCGTTTACATTTCTTGTCCTTGTGCCTTGCGCTTAATGGGATCGTCTGGAAATGGAACATAAATGAAAGAATGGATTTACATTTGCCATACCAACTAACCTTCTACTATTATACTATGAATAGATCTGTTGCTGAGATAAAGGCAGCACCTGACTCACTTGCCAAATATACCCTTTCCACTCTTGACAGGTGCCATTGTAAAGAGATAATTGATGTTCAGTTTTAATGTTATGGTTGATTGATTGGGCCTTTACATGGCTAATACTGTGGAAGACACTGACACCTTGAGGCCAAACATCAAGAATCCAACACAGATATGGTTGGGGGTTTACGTACTGCAACTACAAAACTACAAATCCCATAGATACTTGGACTGACGGAAGCAATTCACTTCCGGTAAAAACGTGAGTTCGCGTGAAAGAGACTCGCACGTTAAATTATAAGGTGAGTAAATGTTGTTTTATATAGAGTATATTTAATTTGTTAATGGTATATACGTCTAAGGAGCAAGAGCGGAGAAGGGTAGGTGGAAGCAAAGTGTTTCAAAGCCTCCTTGTAAGTTTTTTTCCATTGTAGTAATTTGAGTTTTGGTGGCCAAACATTATTAGATACCTTTCTTGCAGTATGTTCAAAATCAACAGATATTTCATTAAACTTGATAGGAGGAAAATGCTTAGAGAAGGATTTCCTCAGTCATCTGTTTCTGTTCTCAAAGGCTTTGCAGACTTCGTTTTAGGACGGTGTTCAGGCTCCGGTTATTCGATTTATCATAACTTTCTTTTTTATTATTATTATTATTTATTTACCTGCCTACCTTTTTTTGTTGTTTACTATTGGTTTTATTCAGTCGAGTAGGTTTATAAATAGTCCTTGTCTGCCGGTCCCGGTTTTATTGCATATAGGTTTCCTGACACCGTATGACCGGATTTGCACGTGCTGTGCCATTAATGTGCGCATACTTAACAATCCCTTTTATAGTCCAAACATGACGGATGCTTTACTGCAGCAAATAAGAGACCTGGAAGAAGAAGTCAAAAGCTTAAAGACACAGCTAAGACAGGAGACTTGTCTCAAGGCTGAGACAGAGGCAGCAGAATCGGTACCTGGAGGAAAGAATATCTGCGGCCAGGAAGGCAAGAGAAAGGGGAAGAAAGCTAGCCAGGCCCGGGAATTTGATTTCTCTGTGCATCCCCGACGCCATGTGGCCCTGCGGTTGGCCTACCTTGGCTGGGACTACCAAGGCTTTGCTGTGCAGGAGAACACGGACAACACAGTGGAGGCCAGGCTGTTTGAGGCTCTGCTCAAGACCCGGTTGATTCAGGACCGCCAGAGCTCCAACTATCATCGCTGTGGACGCACCGATAAGGGAGTCAGTGCTTTCACACAGGTCTGCCCCTCGATTTCTACTTCAAATCTTGTATCTTTGAACTTTGTATATGAAACACCAAACTCGTTGTCCTGAAAGTGCACTCCTGTGTCATTCCTGTGGTCCAGGTAATTATGATTTCTCTGGCCACAAGGGTCCTGATCATATTACTTTGCAGTGCATATTTTCACCTTTTCCTACAAGTTAGTGATTTTAACTGCATGGTCTACTGTCCAGGCTAACTCTTGTGGCACATTCACAAATGCTGAAACTTGGAGTGGTATCATTTGAGTTCAGTTAGGAAGACCTCTAATGTGTGTGAAGACAAAAGTCCTATATGGAAAAATTCCACCTCTCCTATTTTGTATGTGTACCGTCTTTGGCAGCCAGGTTAAATGGTTAGTCTCTATTCACGTGTTCTATAGGAAGACCTACTCAGGTGTCGAAGCTTCATTTTGTTTTCATTTCGATTCCCTTTCTCATTAGACACGTCTTTGTTCATGCTGCCCTTAAGAGCCCTCGTCTTTTTTCCAGGTTATTACAATCGACTTGCGCTCCACGCAGATTTGTGGGGGCATGGGGGTGATCCTTCCTGCCCAGGCCAGCAGCAAACAGAAGCCCAGCACCGCAGAGCTACCCTACGTAAAGATGCTAAACAGAGTTCTGCCCCCAGACATCAGAGTGCTGGACTGGGCTGCGGCGGAGACGGGCTTCAGCGCACGCTTCGACTGCCGGTTCAGAACCTACCGGTACTACTTTCCGCGTGGTGATCTGGACGTGGAGCTCATGGCCAAAGCCGCGAAACGGTAACGCTGTGTTGAATAAGATTAATAAACTGTGAAGCAGATCAGAGATTGTCGGAGAGCGAATAGGGTTGTTTTGTCCGGTGTGAAACTTCTGACAGCTGGGAAATGATACTGGTCATTGAAAGACCTTTAATCATATTGTGTCCTGCGTATCACTGCAGGTATGAAGGTACACATGACTTTCGCAACCTTTGCAAAATGGATGTAGGTAACGGGGTCCTCCAGTTCCAAAGGACCATCTTGTCAGCCTCGATCCAGCCGGCTCAGCCCTCTGGAGCAGTATCCAGTGACCCGTATGACATCCTCTTTTTTGAGGTCAAAGGGCTAGCCTTCCTGTATCACCAGGTTGGTAGGTGTTGCTTGGAAACGCATTGTCACCCAGGCACATGACACAACCCGCTCCTTCAAATATGAAATAATGTGATGACTGCGTGGTTTCGCAGGTACGGTGTATGATGGCTGTCCTGCTTCTGATTGGACAAAAGCTAGAGACACCTGAAGTGATCGACCAGCTATTGGATGTTGACAGACATCCCAGGAAACCCCAGTACAGGTGGGTTCAACATGGCATATCTGGAACAGGTATGCAGCTGTTCCGTATTGTTAAGCTGATTCTGTTTCGGGATGTATTGGACTCCATCTTCAAATGGAGATTCCAGAATCAGAATCAGAAAAACTTTATTGATCCCGGAGGAAAGTGCTGCATGTCTTAATGATACAAGAGGGAAGTGCCCATTCATCCGTGTGCTTCTTTAAGAGGTTAATTTTACTTTTCCAGCATGGCTGTGGACTTCCCGCTGGTGTTGTATGGCTGCCACTTTGAGGGGCTGAACTGGCAGAGAGATCCTGATGAAATGAGTCACGTTCTCACCACGTTGCAGCAGCATTGGACCCAGATGGCTGTCAAGACCCACGTCATACGGGGCATGATCCAGGGCCTCCAGAGTGCAGGTATTTGGGCAGGATGGAGGATCTTAAACGTGTGTCTGCTGATTCCTGAATTTGCCCGTACTGTCTGCACTTTATGTTTTGCACAATGTGTCCATTTGTGTCCACTTCACACACCTTGCTGCTGTATGCACAAGAATTTCCTCCTGGGATCAGTAAAATTTCTTGTCTTAATGTTGCACAGAGTTGGAGGCAAACGGTGAAATATACATAACTTAAAATGTGCTCAGGTGAAGAGTCTAACAGTCTAGGGTAGTCTGATATTTCATATGTATGTACACTGAATTCAGAAGACGGTTTTGTTTCGGGTGCCTTGTCTAACAGTCAGAGCCCTGCATTCAGGCTGGCAGATGGTTGAGGGAGTCCCCTGTATCCAGAGGCTAGTTTGAAATGCCGCATTAGAGTGGAACACTGTCGGGGACATAGCCCTGTAACAACACTGTCGGGGACATAGCCCTGTAACAACACTATGGGTGTTTGAGCCTCCCTCAATTTGTCAGACCGTTCAGTTAATATCTGGCTATGGGTCTGAGCACTATTTTCTGTTATTTCAGTTACAGCAAATTCATCTCCGACCTGGCTTCTCATGGAAGGAACCAAGCAGCGCAGTTATCGCCCCCTTCTGGAGAGACCATGCTGTGAAAGCTTAGAGTCCAGGATAGAGCACTTTGTCAAAAGAGGGAGGCTTGAACGTGACATGGACGAGGATGGGGAAGGGTTCGTGCACAGGGGTAAAAAGACAAAACTCCAGGACACTTCCTCTGGTCAGGCCAACACAGCCAATATGTCTGACCTTTGACCTCCGATTGCCGAGGGACTGCCTAGGATTATGCAAACCACATATTGACCTTTAGTCCTGTTTCCAGGACACATGTGTAATTTTTTTTTTTTTTTTTTTTTTTAGTTTTAATGCAGAAAATGTATATATTTACCTGCTTTGACTGTGTAAACAAATCTTTGCTAGAACGCTACATGTGATGTTCCATTTCATTCCAATAAACCAGTGGAGGCTGATTGAACGCTAATAGAAAGTCCATATGTATTAAGTGTGGACAGTGTACATAGTTTCACTGAAAGGAGATGAAATGGGGGACTTTAGATTTTAAAAAGATTAAGAATAGAAAAGTGTTTTTAAAGGACATAAACCTTGTCAAATATGTAAAAGTACAATAACTTGGATTAGGCGTCTTTAACACACAATTTTATAACTGCTGTGTTGTACTGAATAGGTCATGCTTCTATTTTCACAATTATAGGTTAACATTTACAATACCCAGTGTTTGCATTTAATCATTAAGCTAACATAAATTATTGAACCTTTGATTGCTTCCCGGTCCATGAACTCTACTTGTGTTTGGTTTTCAGTTCAACAGAGCTCTTAATTAGGTTTGATTTAATTAAACCAGCTACTTGGCAGCCTAATCATTTTCCTAATCGCTATTACCAGGTTTCTGCTTTAACACTGCTGAAAAATGATTGTGTGTGGTCTAGCGTGAGCTCTAGTGAACGGCCTAAGCATACATTAACCATGTGAACCACCTTTGAACTCTTATGGAAAAGAAAAGCTCCTGCCAGTTAAATGCAACATTCTTTTTCCACTATATAGCTGAACTTTTGTGAATGACTATTTTATCATCATCACAAATATTGTTACTGAAAGGAAATGGTGTGATTAGCCTCTAAGATTAAGTGAAATTACAGAGAACTGCAGAAGGTTGAGGGATTTTAACAGGTTTTAACACTTTGCACAGGAGAACACCACAAAAACGTAGAACTTCACCCTGGAATTCATGGGTCTTGCTATGGCATTCATTATCACTATCAGTTTAGTAATGATGACTGATGCAAATCATGGCAAGCAGAGATGGCAGCATCTGCTTTTTTTAAATGTCAAAGATAACGAGTTTTATAAAAATTACAACCGTTTCTAGCAACTGAATTGCGCGGCAGCTAAAATTGTAGCGTTAGCTGTCATTTAAACCAGGACAAATGAGCCACAGCGCAAATTTAATTTAAAGTCAGTTGAAGACTTTTGGTATCAATTGAGATTAAATACCCTGCATCACCAATCAGTTTGCAGATGAACTTATTTAAAGCCAGACGAAATATTCAATGGAATCCGTACTTTGAAACCGACATTTCAAAATGTATTTGACAAATAATTGTCACGGTACCAGTGTTTCCAACGTTGATCTGGTGGCTGGCGTGAGATTTTTTTAAATTCGAGAAAACACACACATGCAAACGTATTTATTTTTATGAAAGTTTTATTACCTTGTAAATAGTCTGTATGGTTTGCAAACTGTCCCAGCTAATTTTAGGCTTACAATGAAATATAGATTTGCCGTAAGTTTTCCTTAATTGGCATGCATGAGAGTCAGAAAAGAAAGCGTGATTGTCACGCCAGGTGCGTGACAGTTGGCAACCCTGCGGTACGCCGTAGAATCATGTATGCACCTTAAAACAATATTCCTTTCATCATTATGGTGTAATACTGTACTATCACAAGTAATAGCGAAAGTCATCTTTTAGTGCTCGCCAAGCGGACCGAATCTAGCGCTGCCAGCAGCGGACGCCGCCATGTTGGCTCCATGACGAGAAGCTGTCCTAATCGGGCGCCGCCATGTTGGCTCCAAGAAGGGAAAGGTGTCAGCAGTGACTGCAAGAGCGACTTCCGGTGGAACTAAACGCAGTTTTCGCAGGGAAGCGGACCATATGAAAGTAAGTACGAGGTGCCTAGGTATCTAAATAAAATAATAATATAGAATGCACGCAGTTTAGCTCTCGCAGTTCATTAATAAATGCAATTTAATACAGTCCAGAAAATGATCTCAAATTTACGTATTAATTAGGGCTGATTTTGATGGTTGATTTGATACTTCAACATCTATTACGTAGCTAAATAGCTCAGTTAAACCTGTTGAATTATGGAGCCAGTAATTATTACAAATCCGTAGTAAATTAATAGTTCCGTTCAGCTCTGGGTCTGATAGCACGTACCACACTCATTTTGTCAGTGCCTAAACTAAAAAGCTGCACACCCGAACCTTCAGCCCCATAACCTTGGGAGAAATCAGGTGCTCTGTGATGATTTTAAAGTACAGCACCGACATGCATTTAAATGCTTCATATGGCTTGACACTCGCTTCCTCTTCAAATAAACGCAGCCTCACGTTTCGGGGGATCGAGGGTCCTGGTGGCTAATACGGCATTATACAGTAGGAGGAAGACTTATGTGGGTTTCAGTAAAAAGAGACAGATCGAAAAAGCCTAGATAGCTAGCAAGGACCTCATAGGGTGTGCGTGAATTTTTTTTTTCACGTTTTGCATTACTTTAAATGTGTGTAAATAGAACATTTTTACATAGCATGTATACTTTCTAAGGCGCCCCGCCCCTCACGCGTGCCACTCTCAACTTGCATTGATGAAGTATAAGTAATATTCCGGTGATTAGGGGAAATCATTTAACTTACTAGTGTATAATGCTTACCTTACCATATTTTTTCCCGAGCGTTGTAACACACGAGATGAAACAACAACAATCTGTGCAGCAGGGAAGTACAGGCGATAGATGGGGTGGGGGGTCGGGTGTGGGGGAGTGTCTCAGTACCTGCTCCCTTTTCCCGAACGATTGAAACTGCCCTTTTCGATCCCCAGCGATCATGCAAAATGTAAAGAGGATCCTCCAGCCTAGCAAATTATACCATCGTGATTTTCTGTGATCTGCCCCACTAAAACGCTCGCCTGCCATTTTCAATGCTACCTAAATTTGTAAAGCAGTTTGGTGATATTTGCTTTATTCCTGAGATATTCTGACTGTGACACACAATATCCAAAGGTTTGTAAAGTCTGCTTATAAAAATCAGTACCTATGGTGGACAGTCAACCCATACAAAGGGGGTCTTCTGCCTTGGACCTTGTATTTTCTACTTTCTGGTAAGCTATAGACCTCAGGCCCAACAAAACCCTATACTTATTTGCAGAAAAAGGATGGATATGTAGTGACCAGTGGGCCTGTCCAATTGGTTGGGCAAAGCAAATGTCTTGGTGATCCGATAGCTTTTTAAATTTTTTTATTTTCTCCTTCCTATCTACTTATAAATAAAAATAAATTATAATATGACACTATTTTGAAAGAACAGTAACCATATGTAAAAGAGATTCTTCTCACAAGAGAGAGCTTTACCAGAAACTTTAGACCACACCTGCAAGTAACTTTAGCTGACAGAGAAATAGGTGAGTCAGGTAGATTAACAGTATGTTCCAGGCGCCTCTGATGGCATCATGAGGACGCAGTGAGTGTGAATGTGTGTGTGCTGCAGGATGTTTCTGGTGGGGCTGACGGGCGGAATAGCTTCGGGGAAGAGCACGGTGTCCTCGACACTGCGTGACCTTGGCTGTCCCATCATCGACGCCGACGTGGTGGCCCGACAAGGTGAGCCGCCGGTTGACCTCGGTGCGGTTCGGCGGGGACTGACTGGCGTGGCGTTTGCCTGACCTTCTCTGCTCCGTCGTCCATCAGTGGTACAGCCCGACAGCCCGGCCTACCGCAGGATCGTGCTGCATTTCGGCCCAGAGATCTTGCTCCCCAATGGCGAGATCGACCGGCAGAAACTGGCCCAGATCGTCTTCTCTAGTGTGGAGAAGCGACGCATCCTCAACGCCATCACACACCCAGAGATCCACAAGGCCATGCTAAAGCGTATTTTGTTCTACTTCTTCAGAGGTGACGGGTACCCTCAGTGCTTCCCCAGTATTTTCATTGTTTTAATGGCCCTGGAAGCAGCAGTGCTGACATCCCATCGTCTCCTCACTCCCCCCCAGGGTACCGCTATGTGGTCCTGGACGTGCCACTGCTGTTTGAGACTCGGCGTCTCACACGCTTCCTTAACCACACGGTCGTGGTGTACTGGTAAGAGTCTGACTCCTTGTTTGCTGTGTCGACGCTGGAGTTGTGCTGCATGGCGTCTGCATAATCTGTAAACATATCTGGACACATAATTGGGCAGATAGATTCCGTCCAGCTCAAGTAAGAACTAAGTGATTGGAAAAAAAATAAACCTGAGCTGTTTATGGTTTAGCTGTGACGTATTGTGACATTTTAGAACATGCTGCGTATTATATGCACAACAGCTGGTAGCAATAGGAAAATTTAGCATCAGCATTGGGTTTCTGTTTTTAGCAAAGGGATAGGTTTGGGTTTGGATAGCTGGTCCTACAGTATTGTGGGAGCACCATGTGTGTTTGGGCTGGTTTGGTCCCAACCAAAGTTGGGTAATGCTGGTCCAGAGAGGAAAAAGTCTAGACCAGGATTTTGTTTCAGCCAACCAGTTGCTCTGTGACTCTTTATGCTCAGTTGGTCGGTTGAAACAAAATCTCGGTCTGGATTTGTACTATTTGGAACTGAATTACCAAACTCTGGTTCTTACCCATATCGAAACCATGGATTTTGGATTTTTTTTTTTTTTTCTTCTGTGACCTTTTTCCCTGTAAAATGTAGGACTGACGTGTCCTCATAGCCCGCTGCTGTTATTTCAGCGACCCTGCCACTCAGCTGTCACGCCTCATGGTTAGGGACAGCCTGAGCCAGGAGGAGGCGCAGCAGCGCATCGCGGCCCAGATGCCCCTGAATGAGAAGCGCGGACTGGCTAACCACGTCATCGAGAACTCAGGCAGTCGTGAGGACACCCATAGACAGGTCCTCAAATTGCATACCAAACTAGAGGACTCTATGGAGTTCCTAGTGGTGAGAGGCCTGGCTATTGCTGTTGTAATTGGGCTGTGCGGCTTACTTCTGTATAGCATGAAGCTACTGATATCATAGCATGAAATTATTGTGACAGCAATTGTTTCTTCACATTGCAGTACAGTGGAGTATACGTAATTGTGCAAAATGCACTGAAATGCACCTTTTAATATAGTTTGTAATAAATGTAATGGTTAGATTTTCTATTTTTGATGGACTATTTTTAATCATTGTTTTAACACTATATGGGAAGATAACTTGTCAGATGCTAATAACTGACAAATTCTCGAAACTTACTGTCTATTGTTTTACTTTCTCAAGTTATTTGATGGTTTGGGCTGTGCTTCACAAACGTAAATATATTATGTGAGTTGTTTGATATCTTGCATAAACTACTGAATTTACGGGGATATATATGTATATACGATATTTCTTTCTTTGCTGGTGAAACACTACAATAGCCCACTGAAAGCCTGTCACCAATTTTTTGTTAGGGAGTAAAACAAATATTCACCACTAGATGGGAGTATCACAAACCTTTTTCTCTGCATGGCTTCATGTGGTTGGAAAACTGCAGTTGACTAAAATAAAACAGAATAAGTTGAAATAAAATAATATCCTATTTGGGCATGTGTTGACTGCTCCATAACCACGATAATTATATTAAATTTCAGTTAGTACAGTCATTCTCTATCATTTTCTATCTTGAGTTTCTTTCAGTGACAGGGAGACCATTTACTGTAGGTTATGATTTTTTTTTGCCAGTGTTGGAATAAATATTTCATACTTTAAAACATCACAACTTGATATTGCTAATGTTAGAAGGTACATTAAAGAAGACACATTTTATTTTCATTTACCGATTTGATCTCTTTGAAATATCTGCCATGTTTTAACGAAACCAATATATTTCTTTTTTCATGTAGTGCAGTATAGTTGTAATTGGCTGCTTGGATGATGTCTTAAATCTGGGGTCTGAACATTATCAGGATTACTGGTTTAATCTAAAAGGTCCATCTGAAGGGAAACAGAGAGAGGCATTTTATATCACAAAATGTTTTAATTTCTTTTGCAATTTACAGATAAAAAAAACAGGATGCAAATTTACATTTGCTTTTCAGCTGTCTTTTTTGTGCCCGTCTGGTGTACCATCTATTACACAAGCTCATAGTATCTTTGCACTGTTTCACTTTTTGAACTCGACTGGTGCAGTGTATTGTAGACCTACGTATCCGAAATGCACATCAAAGGAAATCAGAAGTGAAGCTCTACTTTAACGTTCAGTCTTCAGCTTGGTACATCACTGTGGTTTTTACTGCCTTGCTTAAATCACGGTGCAGGGATTAAAATCACATGATCCTTCGTGTTCATTAAGCACAAGCGTTTGGCTATGAATATGTAAAAGAGCACCTGCACGCATTTGCTTGATTGTTAATGCGATGCTTTGATACAAATGCACTGATAAAGATCAGCACGAGTTTGTGCTTATTGCTTTATATTAAAGCTGCTCCCCACTTATCAATCATCACCCTTTGTAGAGTCAATTATTCCACTAATCTATGAGAAAATGAGTCATAGCATCAGCCCATCTGATCGCTGTTTAGGCAAATCTTTCTAATGAATCTGATATAATCACATTGTGTAAAGGCTCCCAGTCTATCCCCTAACGTTGTCCCATTCCAAATGACTTGCTTGTCATTTATGGGCATCAAATTAGGACAAACTTATACTATGTACTTATATTAATACCATTTTCACTGTAAAACAGTTTTATTCTGTGTAATTTCATGAGTGGGATTTTTGTGGTATATGTGTGAGTATCTGGCATTAACATGGATTATGTGATATTCACTCATTCTGGGCATCTATGCATATGTGGTTTATTAATAGACTGAAATTCTTTTTCATTTGAAATTGTGATTGTTGCCTCACCCACCTGCCCCCCTGATATGTGTGTTGTGACATTCATTTTATTACGGTGTCTCCTGGTCTCCTAGTTACTAAGGACTGCAGTTCAACAGAGTAATACTTCTCCAGTGGTTCATTTGCTATCCCTTCAATCCTGTTTTCACCCAGATCTTGAATATTTAAGTTGGGTGTTCTTGGTTTAAGCCAGTGAAAATGTATAGGTAAGATGACTATAGTGGGGGCCAGGGGGTAAATGGTGGACCTACTTGTGATCAAAGCACTAGGAGGACCTACGTGTTCCATAAACAGGACAAATATACTTCAGAATAAAAATCTATAACCAAATAAAGACTGGGATAAGGATGGACTGGGAGTCATTTTAAATCCCCAGCTTATAGGTTCAGAGTGACAGATTTATAGGTTTACAGGGTGTGATGAAGAAGCAGAGAGACAAACAGGTCAGTTACAGAATGTTATGGCTCTTAAAAGATGCATTGGATGAGAAATCCAGAAGGATGCATGCGTTTAATAATTCCTTGATTTGTGCATTATGCATTTAGCGTTTTAGGTGTCTTTGGTGGGGTGTGTTTTTATCCTCTGAATGTGGCACGTCTTGCCTGTGGACATACATATGCGTCTCGGTCAGATGCTACCTGCTATATCTGAGTCTTCTCGCAGGCGAGGGCGCTCGGAGCTGGCCTGCAGTGTCAGTCCCTGCTATGTGGTGCTGCTGAGGGTCCGTGCTCCTATTTTTACCGAGGGACTGCAGACTTGATGCGAAGTGACGAGAGCTGCGAGGCGGCATGTGGGTGGACAACCAGAGGCCATGCCCCCCCTTTCCTGCCGCCCCTGTGATCTCCATCTCACCCCATTCCCAGTGCAACCCTCCCGAAATCGCCTCCCAGGCTCCATCCGTAGCACGGTATTTGTCAGTGGCCTTTCGGCATGCGCCCTAAGGTGACAGCGCCGCGATCCGTGCGTCAATTAAACTTTTACTGACATCCTTATATGCAACACTGAGAGAGACCGGTCAGGCTTGATGTTGGGCACCTGCTTGTTGGAATGGAGGGATACAGGGAGCAGACTATCGCTAACATTTTGCCTGAGGAGGTAGATGAAAATGTGAGCAAAGCATCAGGGAAAAAAGATTGTACACACAATTCTCCTGGACTGGAGATTTTTTGATGTGCTCAGTGCTCCAATCTGTGACAAAACCTCCTTCACAACCATAAATGACATAAGTCACAAGAGACTCTCTTGAGTTTCATTCAATATCAGATACCCTGGGAAGTCACCTAAACGGAGGCTGATTAGATAAGAGCCAGAGGCTGAGGATAGCATTTTATTTTGACAGAGCTCGAGATACAGATAAGCCTACTATAAAAATGATGACGGCAATTGAGATGCTTTCGTCTTTCACCTTTGCCATACGGAGTTAGTTCACCATTGTCCATAAAGTAATGCATTCGTGCAGCTTGGTGGCAGTAAATCTCATGTGATTCTGAGCCAGGTCATAGATCTGAACTTGTCAAGTTCATCCTCCTCCATGGATAATGAATACATTACTGCCTGCAGTAGTTTTTGCAAGTACCCTTTAGGATTAACAAAAGAATTTACAAAAGCAAGACTAGACACTTTTAAGTTTAGGTTTTAGCTGATGCTTTCAAAATGACTTAGATTGCGCTTCTCGATTCTCGGTGGCCGGAACGCCAAAGCTGAACGTTCTTTTGTTTTAAGTGATTTTAGGGCTTGCCCTCATTTTCTGTCATCCTTGCCCGGCCTAGACAGACCGTTTGCCTGCAGACACAAACCGGACCACTTTTGTTTCAGCTGCTGGCACATCGTATTCAGGGTCACATATCTCATTTCAGGGATAATATTTCAAGTGGTTCGCAGAAAGGAGATTAAATTGGAAGAGCTTGCTTGATGTCTAGGATTTGGAGGGCTGAGGTGGGTGTTAAGGGGGGATTGTATCGGAAATGTCGCTGGTGGTTGTTGATGGTTTTACTGACAAGACAAAGTGCTACAAAATAACAGCCCATACATTTATCTCTGTCCATCTCGCCCTGACATATGTACACACTCTACAACTTTTCCAAGCATTACGCTCCGATATTGTATAGCCAGATCTCCATGGACTCTTGTCCATTAGTGTGTTCTTTTCCCGTTTCAATTAAAATCAAACGCCTAATTTCAAATAGTTGAAGTGTGTGACTGAGGTAACGCTATATTTAGGAGATTCCGCGGCTTTGGCAGATACGACCCGAAAAGCTTTTTTGTCTTTTTCAGCAGATTTCTTGAAGACATAACAAAATTTAGTAACCACGCCAATCTCTCAGCAGGCCACTGTCACCATTGTGATCAAGCCACTGGCTCCGAGGGCCAAGCTTTTCAGCATTATTTCAAGTCAGAGCGAAGTTAGACAAAGAAAGCTGGGACAGCAGTGAGGTGCTCTTCAGAGTCAGATTGTTTGCAATGTGCTGGTTCAAATATTTGCAGAGTTCTCAAGACTGGCAACTTCAAAGGTCAGAGCCCACTGAAAGTCTGGTGTCACCTGAAAACTTTTGAACTGCAGCGAACAGACACACTGGGGCGTGATCCCTCCTATTATCTGGTAAGATCAGTGGCGAGGAATGAGAGCTGTTGAATAATTGAATTGCACAGACGTGTGTTTTTTAAGCAGAGAGAAAGTGACAATTTTCCCTGGGCATAATCCTACAATTGTCCATGTATAGGGAAAACCCAAATATTGTTACATTTGTTCTACCAATTATCCAGTTAGCGTTCAAATAGCACCTGTGCAAACCAAAAACAACTCTGCCTAGTTTCATTAAGATGGTTTGTGTTCCCTATAAAGGAAGAATCAAGGCTAACAGACACATGCATGCACACACACACAGACACATACACAGAGATTAGATATCTATATCTTTGTGGGGACTCTCCATTCATTTCTATGAGCATAACCCTAATCTCAGTTATGATACCCTTAACCCCTACCTAGCCGTAACATTAATCATACTAACTCAACCAGACTTCTGGCATTTGTAGTTTTTTGATTGCAGTCACAGACTTTTATGAAATCGGGGTCCAAAAAAATGGTCAGCATTAATAAACAAAAGGAGCCACCTTTTCCCAAAGAGCAGTTGGGCAAAGTCACCAGCAGAGCAGCAGTCAACCCAGGCAGGCGACCAGGCCTCACCGGATAGGCCAGTCTGGCATTAGCAGAGGTCATGTGCTCATACTCGTGTGGCAACGGCAAACCATCAAAAAAGAATTGTTCGGGGTTCCTGGAGAAGTCTACATTTTCATTCAGAGCATAAAAATAACATGACATTGCTGCACATTTTATTTTCAGTTCTGGCCAGATCCTGGTTTCAGTTTGGTGTAAAGTATTTCCTGAATTTGAGATCAGTAAGATGGATCAGTTAGAAGAACTGGCGTTTCACACCGTTTCCCCTCCTTCCATGAGCAGCTAATACAAACACATATTAGTACCACTAATGAGAGAGAATTACGAACGGAGCCCGTGGTTCAGTAAAGGACGTAGCTTCATATCTATACCTAGTCTTTATGAAATTTGTTTTCCTCTTGCTTGCATTTAAAATCGATGCTTTTTATGTACAGTACCCCACAAAATTCTTCCACATTTATTGCTTTCTTTTTAAGTTTATATCCCTGATATATTTGGTTTGACTGAACGCAAAGTGTTCTTTCCCCTCTGAAAGCACCTGTCCTATTCAAGGTGACATGGAGTCCAGAGTCTATGGGCACAAGGCAGGGAACAACACAGGATGGGCTGCCAACCCATCGCGGGTCACCCTCACGCCCCATTCACCCACACCGAGACACCAAGGGGCCATTTGGTAACTCCAATCAACCTCAGCATGTTTCTGAACTGTGGGGGGACTGGAGTTCCCAGAGGAAAGCCCATGATGACACGGGGAGAACATGCAAACTCCACACACGTGGAGCCATAGCGGCGACTCGAACCCGGGTCTCAGGTGACAGTGCTGACCACTGTGCCACCCAAGTATTCCTTTTAAAATTAATAATGATTATGAGTTCCTCACATTTGCCTCAAAACCCTGGTAAGAGCACATGGTATTTTACAGTAGATTTTACAATAAGCTATTACTCACTCCTACATATGTTATCAGATTATTCCAACCATATGTCTAATTTAAAATAGTTATGGGTGTGATTAAACGAACAGCATTTTAGATGATTCATATACATAATGTGGATTATGTCATATGACACCCCCAGGTGTGTCGGACATATCATGGCAGGGAATCATCTGGCTATCGTCACTAAACTGTCTTTTTTTTTGTGAAATCTTGTTTGATGTTTTTCTTTCAATACTCTCAAAAGGCACAATAGAAAGACAATATTCCTTATCTTTTTACATGAATACCTATGAGTCATAGATATGAGATATTGAAAAGATAACTTTTAAATAAAAACACAGAAATATCTGATTGTAAAAGTATTCAGTGTCATGGATCTGGGCGGCTCGGGTGCGGGAACGAGGCATCGTGCATAACAAGGGTGGACGACCCACTGGCAGCTCCAAGAACACAAATCAACACAACAAAATCAAAAGACCACAAGGGGTCAAAAACTAAAGGGGATAAATAAAGACTACAACAAAACATAAACTGGGCAGGGAAACATAACGTAGATCATAAGACAATCAAACACATCTGAATACAAGTCACAATCAACGAACCACTAGCAAACAGGACAGAAGCAGGGACTTAAATACAGAAACCAACACTGGGTAATAAGACTAACACAGGACAGGTAAGACTAATTAACAGAGCAGGAAAACAGGGCACAGGTGAAACTAATAAACTCAAAAGGAGCAAGACAGGGAAACTAAGAACTAAACAAGGAAACAGGGAAACAGAAGCCAACACTAGGGAACTACAAACAGGTAAAGACACAAGCGGGGGCACAGGGAACAAAACGAAAACCAACTATAAAATCAGACACAAGAACTAGAGACACTAAACTGAAACACTAGGGAGCAAAATACAAAAACAGAGGAGGTGGGATTCAAACACAGGACAGAAGGGAACACAGACAACTGGCTGCTCAACGTGTCGAGTCATGAGGCCAACAGAGAACAGGGGCAAAACAAAGACTCACATGAAGGACGGGATGACCGGCAACACCTGCTGGTCAAACGGGGAAGGGACAGAGAGTAGGACAACAGGGACCGACCCTGACAATTCAGTCCTTGTGTTAGATAAATCTAAGGAAGTAATTCTGATGCATAAAATTGCTGTGAGAATTCAGACAGTTTTTGATGGTGTGCAAAACAACTGGGAGATTTCAGAATATAGGTCGTTGATTTAGAATGGTCATCCTTTAGGTAATGTACTTAAGGATCTGTTACAAAGGTTCAAACATGAAGACTGAGGTACTTTAAAAATGCAGGGATAATGTCAAAGAAAGGCACGCTGCAGGAGAGGAGTGTAAAATATTAAAGACACCTTTGAAATTGATTATTAAGAAATTGTGGATATGCTTTGCGTCACCCTGGTGATGCATACATCATTCTTTCTAAACTGAAAAGTATGCAAGAAGGAATCAGCTAGTGTTCTCCATAAAAGTTCTCAGTGGCTGAGGTGAAAGCATTTTAATTTTGATAAACCATCCACTTATTGTGAGGTATCCGGAGCTGATTAATCCTTGTCTTAATGGAATTTTCTTTTTACAAACGTATCTGTGTGTCCCTGTCTGTGTCTGTCTTCCGTCCCACAACCGTCCTTATAAAATGGGTATGGTTAGAATTCCCTAAATTTGAGCTAAATTTGTTATAGCATTATTTCTTTTGTGGGAACTTACATACCCTATACCTTTAATGTTTTATGCATGCACAACTTGTCTCTGGTTGGGACAGCAAAAGGGACCTCGTGACAGAGGGCTGAGCAAGTGATGAGTTATTTATTTGGGGAAAATAGTGTTTTTTTACGGACAAGGAGGGTGCTTGTAGGGATGCGGCAGGCAGTACAAAATAAAACTCAGAAGAAAAGGAAGCTTCCATTTCAATGGTGACTGGAAAGAAAACCAAACAGACAGAACATGGCAGGAAAGCTTTTAAATGCAGCTGGAATTGGACTGTGAGTTCATGGGGTTGCTAGGTAGCAGACAACAGTACATTACTATGTGTGTGTGTGTATATATATATATACACACATACATTGTTTGGAAGAAGTGGAACCAACCAATAAGCAAAAGCCTGATCACCTGGCTGTCCCTCCAGAGAATGTCTCTCTCCTCATGACCCATTTTAATTTCAAACAGAATATATGTTGCTAAAGGCCACCAACTTAGCAATGGCTAGATTAAGAAAAGATTTCAACATCTCCATGTGAAATAATTTGCGAAAAACAAAGTATTTAAAAGTTACAAGTCATGTTATAATGGACAGTACGATGGCAAACCCAAATCTAGTTTGCCAGACAAGTCAATGCTTATTAATAAACAGTATTTTAACCATTTAACCCAATGTAGGGATGAGAGTACTAAAATAAATATGTGTAACTTAAGCACTGCATGTCTGCATTAGGCGTATAAGGGTTAGCATGATTTATATAAACTAGTGAGCAACACAGTTTCAAGGTGATCCTGGCATTAGACTCCAAGAGGCAGATGTTGTTTGTATGCAGAGAGAGTATGAGCTTGGGGTCATTGACAGGTCGCCAGGTGACAGGCT
>JAODKE010000101.1:15189554-15204037 GCA_026779605.1 Mormyrus hasselquistii | reverse complement strand
GATAACAGCAAAGGTACATATAACACTACAGGATAACAGCAAAGGTACATATAACACTATAGGATAACAGCAAAGGTACATATAACACTACAGGATAACAGCAAAGAACCTTTGTGCTTATCAGGCAGACAACAAAAACTAAGGTGAGTTTGAAGAAAAGGAAATGCGTTCAGTTTTAGATTCCCCAAATCTCCCAATCTGGAGTTTTAAAGCATCAGACAGAAAATGGAAAGTTTTGCAAAGAATTATGATTGGAATTTTTCTATGTCAGTCTGGGCTAATTCATTGAGGATGTAGGAATATGCAGTTAAGCCTCTTTGTTTGTATTTGGAAGGTCCTGGAGCTTGGCCTGTAACCCCCAAAATGCTTGTGGGGCACTTGATAGATAGCTGACCCTAGGTCCCAATCTTCACTGTCCTCCGTTGATATATTATAGATGAGTCAGTATTGTCAAATATTGTAGAACAGGGTTTCCTTACCCAGCTCTCAGGGACCCCCAGAGATTCCACATACTTGCTCCCTCCCAGCTCCCAGCATTGAATGTGTGGGGGTCCCTGAGGAGTGGGTCGGGAAACACTGTTCTAAAATGTTTATAATATCAACAAAAAGAAATAATTGACTAATAAATTAGGTATTTTAGGAATATTGTTTAGCAGCAATTATTATTATTAGATTCTTGCTGTGTAGATCAAAGTGCTGCTAAAATGCAGAAATCGCCATGGCTATAACCTACGGTGTAATAAACACGGTGTTTTATGCCACCACCCTTGAGCTACCTGTTCAGCTTAATTTAATTTCAGTTTCAAGGTTACTATTAAATGTTTTGTTCCTTTGCAGCAATAAGTGATGGGTCATTTTTAGGAAATTTTACCAATACCAAAAATTTTGGTCTGATATCACTCATTCCAATAATCAGCTACTTGTGGTGGTGGTGAAACTTGCCAGGAGGGAGGGGTGTTGGCACTGAAAGCTGCTGAGCTTGCCAGTGTGTGGCAGAATATAGACATTATATTGTTTTTTAATTGCCTGTGAAAAACAGAAGATCAATCAGGTATAAAGATTTAATAATAAATTGAAAACCTGTCGCAGGTACAGTAGTATAAAACAATCTTACAGTCCAGTACTTTGAGACGTCTTCTAAGTGCTGAATGAGCCCACAGAATCCATCGTCCTAGACTTCAGAAAATGACTGATCGTTGGTTGTTGATTGCAGTCATCACCGATTTTTAGTATTTTAGTGAATTTTAATCTTCAGCTCTGATTCCACTAACACTGAATATTCTAGTCTAAATATCAGCCAAGATTGACATATTGGACTGATGCAGGTGTCTATCGTCCAATAGCAATACATTTACCGATATATTGCTACTCAATGCATATCTACTATTTTTTTATGAAAATAATACAGCAGCCTGTACGCCAGATAACTGTTATTAGAATGGGTATATGGATATATATTAATTATTAATTATATATTAATATATAAATAATATTTTGATCTAGTCATTGTTCTCTCTCTCTCTCTCTCTCTCTCTCTCTCTCTCCCTCTCTCTCTCTGTTGTGATAAATGTGATAAAAACCTGTTATTTTGACATTGTGGGGACCATTTTTGCAATCCAAAAAAACTAAAAATGCCGAAAGCCTTGTGTTTTGCTTGCTTACTTATGATTATGTTTGTGTGTGTGTGTGTATTGGGGGTGGAGTTAATTAAATACTATTTGAATAATGACTTAGGAAATTCAAGTAGTAATTCTGCCCGAAATGTGTGCTCACGCTTCAAAAGAGAGTAAGAGGAGATACGCAAAAAGATGTGTTCTGTGTACTTGTGAAAATGACAAATGAATCATCTTTTCATTCTTAAAATTGATCTGTAGATTAGTGGGTCTATGTGAAAACATCTCCTTCATCTCCATCTGCAAGTGTATCATCTTCACATTATCGATTAAAGCAAGACCTCCGTTTATTTCTAAGCTAAAAGAACCAGCCATCTCCTGCTATAACTCTTGCACATGGAAAGCGGAACACAAACTCCCTGACCTCTTTTTTTAATCTTCGCCCGCTCCTTTTCATCCGTGAGGCTGCTATATCGGTCAGCCTCATGTTTGAAAGAGATTCCAAGTGCTGTCCACACGGCCCCCCCAGGCTAGCGCCTGCAGATGCTGGGAGCCGCATGAAATGGAGTGCCTGACGACTTCAATCTTCCGGTCAGCTTTCTGTTTCTGCAGCAGAAGGAGGGCATGAAGGCCAGAAGCAGATGAAGGCTCTGGCTGCCCTATGAATGAGACAGGCTCCCTGGGGAGACAGTAGAGGAGGGCTGCCCTGGATCCACCACACAGAGGGAAGCGTCTGGCACGGATCCTCCAAGCACAAGTCACCCGCTTGTCCTCATGTCCTGCAGCCTTGTGCAGCAATCAAACCTCAGAAGTCATTTTAGCTATTTTTAAATACATATTTTGAGTTCTGTTTTGTTAAAATCCTAGTGCTTGCATCTTTCCTTGATGTCAGACCATTCTGTGTGGAGGTTCTCGCTGGTGTGGAACTCTGTTGTTGTGTAACTGGGTATTTCAGTGCAGCTTTTGTAGAGTTGGTTTAGTGTTATGAGCGCTGTATTCACACCCCGGGGGTGAAATCTGTACCGAAAATGATAATAGCTTTGGGCTCTCACACTGTGAACATCAAGTTTAATTACTTTTCAGTACTAATAGCATAGAACTTTGTTTTGCTTGCCAAAAAGTTTTTAAGGACAGACATATTTCGGTACTATAGTGAAAAACATTGTTACAAGCTAGTTGTTCTTTAATAGAACAACTAGCTTGTACTGTAACAACGTTTTTCACTATAGTACCGAAATATGTGATCCGATCCCAATGTTTACTGGCAAAATTTCCAAACTATTCGGCAGATGTTGTCGAGCGGCACAGCTGGTCAGATTCCGCAGCCGTCCTACAGCAGCCTCAGCCCATGCCAGTCCTCTACAGAAGCATTTCTCAGCTTGTGGGTCGCGACCCAAAAGCGGGTCGCAAGACCATTTTCAGTGGGTCTCAGAAAATCGGGCATAAAAGTAAAATTTTGCCTGCCCTCCACCCCCGCTGTACAATTTTGTGCCCAGGCAAGACTAGACGAGGGACAGTGTCGTTAATTAATGCCAGTAAATATGATTAATATGGCCACTCCCCCCAATCCAGCTGTTGTGACCACATAATAATGTGGATCTTGAAGCTAAACCACCTGAGAAACAGTGCTCTAAAGTACCCATACTCTCCTTCATCCTCCTTGAAGTGTCTGGAGATTTTGCAAATGCTCACCATCCTCCTTGCGTCGCATGACTCTGGCAGCGTCCTGGTGAGGTTCTCTCCTTTCTTCAGAGCCCAGAAACAAGTTACTCCACAGCCATCAGTGCTGGGTCTTCTCTTCTTTTCCTTATATGCAACACCTCTGATGCTGCTGTAATATGCCATGACTTCTCATATAATCGCTACGCCAACAGTGCCCAGCTTTATCTCTCTTTCTCCTTGTCTTTCTCCCATCGGTCTCCGCCTGCATCAGTGCATGTCTGGCTGACATCTCAGCTTGGCCGACTGACCACCTCCAGTATCTAAACCTGAACACGACAGAAATCCTTCTTTTCTGAACCTGTCTTTCTCCCTACCATGAAGTCACCGTCTCTATGGGTAGCACCTGGAGCTATTGGCATAAAGCCCAGGATGCCCGGGATGTTTTTTCAATAGCTCCGAACCTGTCCTGCCGGCCGTAGGTTATATTTTCTTTTGACATAGATTGACATTACTATCGCATACTTTTGACGAGGTTGACCATTTGGATGTTGGAATCTAACGCTGGGCTACCCCCCGGCCCCTCCCCCAACCATTCCCCTTGCCTCCACTCGGCTGCTGTTCAACTCACCAAATGCAGATATGCGCACGCACACTCATCCTGACGATGACCCTTGATCTCTCCAGGTTTTTGAAAAACGTATTAGGGCATGACAGGTAAAATTTTTGTTGACATTATAGTTAACCTGGTTAACCTAAGTACAGTGCCATTTAGTTGCGTTGTAGTTAATCCGTATAAAGTCTGAGATCACCACCATTTGCTATCAACTGGATTAGCCTACGGACGCATAGCTGACTACGTTAGCTGGCTAAGGTTAATGGCTAAGTATGTTGGCTGGCTAATGTTAGAGACTACTTTTCTGCTCAGTAAAACCCAATGATTTATATAATTAAAAAAAAACTATGTTTCCTGCTATGTTTGTTATTTTGTGTATTCACTTAAATTCTTTATTTAGGCTAGCTGGATGTTGACGGACATCAGGCTGAGCTGTAGGAAACGCTGAGCTGTAGCTACAGGGAGAGCATTTTAAGCATGTTTAATCAGATGAGTTAGAACAGATTTACTGAAATATATCATCTTTGATAAAACTTGTGCTTAAAATAAATCAAGAAGGCTATATAATGAGTGAAGTCATTGTCAACTCTATGTGAAAATAGGGTAACGCTTCACTTGAGGGGGCAGAAATAATTAATCAGAAACTAAGTGTTAGTTTCGTACTGATCCCATGTTTGTTCATCATTAATAAATCATAACGGTATTTCATGTACCGTAGTTATTAGATTTGTTCATGATATGTACTTGAGTAACGATTCAAGTTACTTGTGCCCCCTCAAGTGAAGTGTTACTATAGGTTTAATTGTCTTTGTAGCTTTTCAGATGAACTCCTGTGCTAATGCTGAATATTTAGGAATTACACGACTGCCCTTCTCTTCTCAATGAGGTAGCAAAGGAAAGGCGACACTGAGGGGGGTGGGGCATGTAGACAACATGTGGGTTAATCCCCTGACCTCAGTACACTCTAGTCTAGACTCACCCCTGGGTAGCACAATGCCAAGATCAGCACCATCGGAAAAATAACCTTTCCCAGCACACGGAGTCTATAAACAGACCTGGCTATGCTTCTTCATGGCCAGTGTACCAGCATGTGGAATCAGAGCAGTCCCGCGCTTCCGGACCGCCATAGCGTGACGTGTGTTTGACCTGCCTAAACGTTTCCACATGTCGTCCCTGTTGGTCCCACTTCACTGGCTACCAGTCATAACCTGGATAAAGTTCAAAATCCTGGTAGCAGCTTTCCAGGTTTCCGAGGCTCAGCGCTCGTTAAGCCGCATACCCCACGGAGATCGAAGTGATCCGAATCTTTGGGTCAAACTCGGGAAGGACTCAGAAGTTATGCTTCTTTTTGCTGATGTCTCTCCACACGGTGGAACACTAATTTCTGCTCAGGACTCTTCTGAATCTCTCCCACTATTCAAGAATGACCAAAACCCACACCCAAAGGCCATTTTTCACCCTGCATTTTTAATGTAAGACCTTAGCTGAATAAACAGCCAAGCTAGCTTGCCAGTATTCTTGCTTCACCTCTTACTGCCTTTATGATTCACTGTGTGGAGTAAAAGCTGTGCTTTTTTTCTGGGCTTGTTTGTGTTTATGACTTCTGCTGTTTCATATGCACCCAGCTGTATGCAATATACTGCCACTTAGGACCAAAACATCTGCTGGTAATCAAATTGTTCATGGAAGTTCACACCGTCACTTGCGCAGTCCTTGGAAAAATTTAATGCGATACTTTGTCACATGTTTTAATTATTAATGTGGCTCATTAATATTCTGGCTTATTGGGAAGATATGTTTTTTTTTTGACTGCATAAATGAATAACTTAATACCTCTGTTGAACCACATGCATATTCAATACCTGGTTAATAGATCCCTTTCTGGGATTCAGTGGCCCCCACATGGTATTATATCCATAAATGCATTTATATATTTTAAGACACAATGCGTACAGGGCGAAAAGGCCAGGAAGTTTGCATAGGTGAGGGCTTGACGACGCTTCATTCATTATTTAGAAAGCACCTCTGACCCAGGCAGATGTGTCATGGGATGGACTTGCCACTGTTCTCTACTAAGACGTTCTGGTGTTTGAGCCTTTCTCTCATGCTAGAATATTGATAATGTATTCATTTAGTGTTTCAACAATGGAAGCACCCTGGGCTAAGCATTTTAATGCATTTAAGGTTTAATTCTTCAAGAAGGTAGTAATTAGTTAAGGAGCTAGACTTGTGCCCTAAGTGCACTGTTTAAATGTCCTACTCCCCTACAACTAAGTAAAATAAGTAAAATATCCACACGTACGAAGGCTTCCCTACTGCCATACAGTCAATATGTATTTATTACAAAAGAAACCTCTTTAGGGTGAGTGATTGTATACAAGAAACTTCACCCAGAAATAGCTGGAAAAATGCATATATTACTAGCCTTCTTGTTCTTTTTTCATTTTCTAATAGTATGTGAATACGATGTGTATTTTAATGTATGATAAGGATACTGGAAAAAACGTCATTCTGCAGTCTATACCAAAGAATCCCCAAGGACCCCTTATTGGTAAGAGTGTGATTTTATATTTACAAATTAGTTAACCCTTTTGTTACTTTTGACTCCTGTTTGGAGCCGTTCAGCCCCACAATGAGAGATTTTTTAAAAAAGGAGCCAGACATTTGGCTTCTTTCAGTGTTTGGTGTGTGTGTGTGTGTGTGTGTGTGCACGATCCAGGGTGCAGTCAACTGCATTGCCATCCTCAGGCTAGAGTGTCAAGATCACCTCAACATGATCACTGAACTGAGCTCTCTGCCACCATCACTGTCATCTTTATATAGTTTAAAAATTCATTAGTCTCTTGAATTTTTATAAATGCTTATGTAATAAATGCTCCATTCCCAATAAATGTATGCTGTTTATATTGTTTCTTAAATCCTTCAGAATTATTGTCTGTTAAATCTTTGGGAAATACTTCTTTCTGTGCAATATGTATAATTCTGAATGAACTAAATGTATAATCCTAAAGTAATATCCTAATTTGACTGATCAATTTGTTTCTAAATGTCTTTGTTGTAATTTTAGCATACTTAATGAGTAAAATAGCATAATAATAGCAAAGATAATTACCTCTTAACCAGTTAGTCACAAATAATTCCGCACGTATATTAATCAAGATGGTAGAGAAAAAACAATGCAACGCAAACGCTGGCATGCTGATGAATGATAACAATATGCAAATCAGCACGTGTAGCTCTCAGACTGGAATGTGCTGGTTAATAGAAATCCTGCCAGCTATAGCACTTGGTATGTATAAGGGAGTCATTTGTAAATATTGTGCAAGTGTAAGAAGGATAGCATATGCAATTAACAACAACAACAACAAAAAACCTCATTAGTAAAGACTGTCCACACCGGACTGACTTAGAGTCTGAAAGAATAAAAAAAGAATAGAAATATTATGGGATGGCAAAATAGAATGTGATGGAGAGAGGTGAGCGATAAAATAAATGTAACGTAGGCAGTGCAGGAGGTTCCTTACTGTTGAGTTCATGAATGACCTCCAGGTACATTGGCCTGGCAGTTGAAAATGACCTCCTTCGGATTGCTGTTGCCTCTTCTGCGATCTGCCGTTGCACCCAGCAGCTCCTGGGCTTCCCTGCCTTTATTAGTGCGGAAACGGAGGGATTACTGTCAGGGTCAGGCCTAATGGCTGTCACAGCCACTGAAAATGGATTTATGGTAGCTGCTGTAAGGCCTGAAGGAAATATCCTGCGCTTAAAATGTCAGGGAAGACCCCTAATAAAGCCAATATACATTTTATTTCTCTTGAAGTGAATAATTCCTCCATTCTGTATTGCACTCCTTTTTTTCTTTTCTTACTACAGTATTATACCACTGTTTCTGCTGTGCCCCTATCAGACAAAACACATATGAATGGTTATAAGTAATATCAAAGAGACTGGTCCATGAGGCAATTTCTCTAATGTTATTTTCTTGGCTTGATCAGTTCAGAGCTATCATGTCAAGAAAAGTCATACTGGCATCACATGTGTCTGAAATCTGAAAGGCGATGTCTCTTGAGTCACCTTGACTGGCTCTTGTACTGCATGTCTAGACAGCCTGTATTGTATCCAACCGGATCCACTCTCCTGCTTTCTCCTGCAGTTACTTAGCACACCTGGACTGGCTTACATAAGATCTACTTGAAGGTATTTATAAATAGCATTAATGGAATAAAGGCAGAGAATCCCATAAAAAGACATGTAGATACTGTACTTTCAATGGCACCATAACCAAGAACCAGAATATTTCTCTTTAGGGGAGGAAGACACTCATGTGCAATTACATTTCTGAGCAGCCAAGCGCAACATTTTCCAGTCAGTCGCCGCCACTTTGCACCATCCAATCCCCCCAGGACACTGCATATAACATTGATCGTGCTATGACACGCATATGGTCTATGGAGAGGCCTCGTAAAGAAGTTCATGCAATCAATCTCTGTAGACAAGGTGCTGGAGAAGATTCCTTTTATACTGCTACCCAGCAGAAGAGGGAGCAGATTACGCAATAGGATTAAAGTAAACAACAGAAACGATTGCCCACATTTATCAGAACATATCATTACATGGAAGCCTGCATAGGCATTTTATGATTCCTAAAAACACATTTATTAACATATATTACATATATATATATACACTGACTACTAAATAAATAATCTATAAATGAACCCCAACATTTTCTTTATAGCAGAGGAGTTTTAGGAGAAGATGGCTTCAAGTGTGGTCCATGACATCCCCCCGGCAGGATTGAGAATTTGCAGTTGACAGCGTGATCTCTTAATTCACTTGTGTGATAGTCCGATTTCTCCAGTACGCAGTCTGGCCGAGTTCTCAGTTGGTAGAATGAACAGATTTAGATCTGTATAGAGCCGTACTATCGCTGCAGAGTGCTGACCTTCACATTATCAGTAACTCCCATCTTTTGTGCTCACGACAACTCTTATTCTAACTGTAATCTGCAGATACACACAAGAGCTTCTGCCAGGATATACGGTGGAAAACAGCACCACTAGCGCGAAGACGCCTCAGGCCCAGACACCTTCTGAAAAAAGGCTTATTTAAGATTAGCGCTCTGTTTGGCATGCTTCCTATCTGGATGGAAAAACATGGGGGAGGACGCAAATGAGACTTATCTGTTCAGAACCACCAGAGATGGAAATATGACACATATGTTGATGGGCAGGGCACAAAGTAAAGAGCGCAGCCGGTGCCAGCACAGGGCTCAGCGTCATTAATGAGAAACTGAGGAACAGCTGCACAGCATGCAGCAGGCAGGTGTCCTGGACGAGCCCGCAGGACCCCGCCCTAGCTACCTTCTCCAATCCCACTGTCGCCATTGTTCAGCTGCCGTTACGATATTCTTAATTACCAAGGAGTTTCAATGAGAGAGAGAGAAAGCTGATAGAGAAGGAAGGAAGACATCGAAAGGCTTTTTGAGCAATGCACAAATATATACAAGGATGGTTCATGGTTTTCCTTCTGTGCCTCTGAGCTCCAACTCTCCAGGAGTTTGCAAGCTAATCCCCATTCTTGCATAGGTTTTATATATTTTAAGACACAGGCATGTGACTTAAGTGTTCCGATATCTACATGTGCACCCTGCTATCCAAGAGCTACTCCATCAGGATGAAAAACGGATGGCTGGATGTTTGAAGATAAAGAAATTTAAATGCCTCAACATCATATAATCAGAACAGAGTTATTAAGTGGGACCTCTGCACCATCACACCTGTTAGTGGTGAATTCACAAAGCAATGGTATTTTTCTAGTGGCTTTTAAGTCATTTGGCCAACCCAGTATTTGTATTTTTGAGCCTGTGTCAATTAATATGTTAATCTAATTGAGCATTCTCTGTTCTGTTATGTCTGTGTCAGTAACAGTTGACTGATGTTTAACAGAACGAGTTTTATGAGACTATCAGTGCTGAGATAAAAGTCATACCGTTTAGTGCTGTTTATAAAAACAGATATTTTAAAACTTTTCTACTAGATAAATCAAGTCACTGTATTCGTTTAAATTAATAACGTAATTAATTGTCCATCCACCCACTTTCAATGCCTGCTTGACGTATGCAGGGTTACGGGGGGGGGGGGGGGGGCATCATGGAAATTACAGGTGCAAGGTGGGGAATTATCCAGGATGGGGTGCCAACCAATCACAGGGTACGCACACAGCATTCAGCTCAGCATGTATTTGGGCTGTGGGGGGCAGGGAACTGGAGAATGCAGAGAAAGCCACATGAAGACACGGGGAGAACATGCAAACTCCACACACATGGAGCCAAGGCAGGGACTCGTACAAATAAATTTAAAATGCCGGCAGATGCCATCATCACATACTCCAGCAGCATATTTTTATTCTAAACATGCTTTGGAAAAGGAGAGGTTAACCTGAGAGACAGTGTGGAATTACAAATGACATCTATGCATATCGAACAAAGTGATACCTATTTTTATGACAAGTCAATAGTTAAATGCTTGATAATTAGAATCATAGGGAAAAAGACACCTAGAGGTAACAAAGCAGAGAAATCATTAACGACATTTTATTTTTGGGGGTTGACATCCTGACATTTTTAGCTCTCGGTAAACCGTAAGCTACCACCATGTTTGTGTGTGTCTGGCTGATTGTCCACCTTTCTGTTCTCCTTAGCTAGCGGTCCTTCATCGAACGCACCAGGGGAAGCATTCGGGGAAAAGAGGAATTAAAGGCAATAACATGAAACAGTCAATGACATACTGGTGCCTCAAAGTGAAGAGGCTCGCTTGCTTGGGAGATTGGCCCAATCACAAGGGGCCACTCACGACTGTTAGCACGGCTCTGGTGGCACAAGTTTGCTACAATTATCAGCAAGTGGCCAGATGGCAGGAACTGATCTTCAGTTATTGATTAATTATGGTGTCAGATCTGGTATTTCCAATTACTTTCAATTACAAACTGGCTTAAATTAACTGAACCCAAATGATATACGATAGAGTTGCTCTGTGAAAAGTGAGCTCTGCATGGGCACACTGAGAACACTCTGTGGGTTACATATAAGAATAATTATTACTGTGAAACAAATCCAATTAAAGCAGAGTGTCGGTCAAGTCTGTGCCAATGTGAAAAGTGATTCTTGTCGGACTACCAGCATGTTATTCTTCTTTATATATTTTGAAATAAATTTGCTTCTGTGGGTGATGGTGAATTACTGAAAGAAAGTCCTTCTAGACAGAGAAGGAAGGGATTTCATTTGATTACATGTTCTCTGAGGACAGGGAAGAATCTGCTTCCTCTCTAATCTCAAATGATGTACTATTTTGACTGAATTTCAGTCATCGCCTGGTGAGAGCTGCTTAGAGCAGGTGGGGCGTTTTGGAGCAGGTTAGAGTGATACTATCCGTGAGCCGACACTCTGCAGCCTGTTTGACTGCTCAGCGCTGTGATTCCACCTCTTCAAATCAGTCATTTCTCATGCTCCTTTGCCTTGGCACCGTTGGACACCGTAAATGAACAGGAGCAAAAGAGAGATCAAACACCCGCATCATATACCTTAAATTAAATTGCCGTTCTGCTTGCTGTGGCTGCCTGAGCACAAAACAGCTCAGCTAAGCAGAATAAACATGAAACTCAATACTGAAAAGGGACAGTGATGGGGAACCTTCCTTTCTGTAGTGTCTGCTTAATGGAATGCGGTTATTAGACTGTTAATCGGCACAGGAAGCAAATGGCCCAAACCTAGACAAACACAGGCAATACAAAACTGAAACAAAGATACAGTACAGCCTCTCCCCAGCTTACATTGGGGTTATGTTCCGATAAACCTGTTGCAAGACAAAAATATTCTATGACGAAGAAGCATTTTAATACAGGACATCTAACATAACATCATAGCCTAGCCTAGCCTACCTTAAACATGCTTAGAACACTTACGTTAGGCTACGGTTGGGTAGAATCATTAACACAAAGCTTTTTCCATAATAAAGTGTTGAATCTCTCATGTAATTTACTGAATAATGTACTGAAAGTGAAAAACTTTTACCCATCGCAAAGTCGAAATACCATAATGCAGACCATCGCAACCTGGGGAGCGTCCATATGTGTATCTATAAAATAACATAAGAGAAAATTATAAAAATTACATCAGCAGTCCCTCAGAAATAAAACAAGTTGATAAGGTGCATGGAAAACACAGCAATGTCACTATCAAAAGAACAGTTCTAAGAGGCATAACTAGGACAACATACTAGGGCAACTGACTAATTTAATTAAATGACTCAAGCCCATTTGCAGCCGATAGCTTCAGCTGTCCACAGTTTTATTCTTTTCAAGGGCGAACAAGGATGTTTAACAGTGCGTAGCTCAGGTTGAATTCCTGTGCATATCCATGTCACGTTAGGGTCAGGCAATGCATCTTGGGATATCCGTCAGCCTTTCCTGCCAGGTGTGTGTGAAGGGCTGCAGTACATGCAAGTGGCATGTTGACCCAGAGCTGTATGCAGTGTTGCATGTACTTGCATGTTGCATGTACTTGCATGTTGCATGTACTTGCTTGAGCTTGTTTTATTAGTAAATTATTGCATTTATGTATCATTATACATTAATTTATTTGTTATTTAGGATATTGACCTGTAATCCATACCATATGTTACTTTGGGCAAAAAAAAAGATTAATTTAATTAGTGTTTCTCAACCAAATCCCCAGGGACCCTCAGACAGTCTACACACCAGTACTAGATTTTTTTGTTGTTCTTGATTGTTTGGTTGTTAGGTTCAGATATCTTAGGAGCTGGAGTGGAGTAAAAATGTGAACTAGGATGGAGTAAAAATGTGAACTTGGCTGAGAAAGACTGCTCTAGATATTTAGGTAAACGGGCAATGTGACATCCTGTTTGGTGTGGTATGTGAGAAAAACGTAGTGATGGAAGATGGAGGAAACAATAAAATAATAAGCCAAATCTGACTGTTTAAAAAAAGACATTTCCCCAAAGACTGACCCAAACAGTCCAGCTGACTGTTAAAGGAACTCTGGTAGAGTAGCTGGGGGTTTGAAGGGAGTAACAGTGAGGAACAGATTCTTGGTCTTTGTTTGGGGGACGATCACGTCTCTCTCCCCTAAGGCTACGAATCTTCAGTGCCGTCCACCTTCCTCTAAAGCAGCATCCACTCCGTCTGTACGGGAGCAGGAAGTGGGGAAGGCGCACTAGTGTGTCTCCCGGAGTCCAGCTGTTCCACGGTGAAACCCAGTGCAGAAGAATCTGTTTCTCTCTTGACGTGCTGTGCTGCACTTTCACTGCTGTTCTGGTCTGACTCACACTTTCTTAACGGCTTCCTAATGTAAACAATCTTCATTAACAGTAATTATTAGCATAACTAGATGCATTTTGCTATTTACAATGCCTGACATTGACTCACTTGCTTAAAATATAAGAATATTTACTTCTATTCTTTAGCAATACTTCAACAAAAAGCTTGAATAAATCAATAAAACTAAATATTAGTATCAGTCTTAGTAATTATTTTTCATCATTATTTTTTAAATGAAGTTCTTGGATATCTTCCTTCTAGTTTCAGCTAGAGCCTAAGATGCAGAAAAAGGTTGAGAAATGCAGGCAGGCGTAGCTGACGGGGGCCTCTGCATCCACAAGTGCCTTCCTTTTAAAATCACCTGCCGTCGGAAAGCGCCTGCCTGTCCAATCAGCCCTGCGGACAGGCAAGCGGCCTCGCCCACACGTTAGGCAGGGTTGACATGTCCGCGGCTGCTGTCGGAGCCCAGGATAATGCCTCATTAAGCTCAATGAGGGGGAGTCTGCACTGACAGGGCCCGTGCCTTTCTGGAGAGACGCTCTCAGCCTAATTAGATAATCTCCAGATTCCGCGAAGGGGTGGAAGGCACCGGCGGGGCAGGTGAACCGTCTGGTCCTCGCCGTGGAATCGCAAGAGATGCCTGTCAGCCCCGGACAGGGGAGAGGGTTGGATGGAGGAGGCTTGTGATGCTTCTGTTTTTCTAACCTGATGTGTTTGTGTGGAGTATGAAGCAGCCATTGCTCTGGTGGAGAAAGCCAAGCTTGCCATGCTTCCACAGACTCACATACAGTATGAGAAAATCACATGAGGAACAGCAGCAGTCTCGCTTTTTACTACAAAGGGTCCCCAAGGGACGGTACTATTCCGACACCAGATATAGGGTCTGTGCACACCATGACATTATAACACATGAATGTAAAGGGAGTAACAGTAACTGGTGCGCGGGGTGACATGTCACCACCTACGGAAACATTTGCATAGACACAAGGTTAGAGTGCTGAGAAGCCACCCAAGGGGAACTCCTCCAGATTCTCTCTTTCTCTTCCCATGAGTGGCTCACAATAGAAAATACAACTGACAGCAGTAGCCCTAAAGCAGGGCTCTTCAAATCTGGACTTCCAGGTTCCAAATCCAGGCCTTGTTTTCAGTTCTCCCAGGTGGTTAGTTTAATACTTACTGACTCTGATTAGGTTCCTTTAAATCAGAGCTAGATAAGATTTTAACAACTCTGAGCTATTAGTTAAGTTCTCCCCAAGCGAGCT
>JAODKE010000101.1:15144062-15179074 GCA_026779605.1 Mormyrus hasselquistii | reverse complement strand
CCTGCCTCGTACCCTGTGGTTGGCTGGAATCCCATCCAGGGTGTTCCCTGCCTCGAACCCTGTGATTGGCTGGAATCTCATCCAGGGGGTCTCCTGCCTCGTATTGTGTGCCAACTGGGGTGGGCTCACCACAATCCTGTACTGAATATTAATATGGGGTTAAAAAAAAATCCTGATTCTAATCGATCATTTGCATAATCTAATATTGAGTCGTAATATTTGGAGATCTATTCCGTAATATATGCTACTTACAGTCTATGGCCTTTTCCTGTGGATGTGTGAAGCTTCAGCCCAATTAGTCTCACGTGTCCAGCCTCATGGCCACATGGCACAATGAGATCTAGAGACAAATTCAGGAGCGGGAGGGGCTCCACTGAAGCTGGGACGCCACGATATGTGCCACGCCCCCTCATTCTACGCCCGCGGCACCGCCAGCTGCTGCTGCTTTATAAAACAATAAAGGTTAAATTTACCCAAAATAATCAACTATACCGAAATACAACTTATTATCCACCAATAGAGTCTGTCAAATAAGTTGGCGGTGTTGCCCCGAGTTGTATAAACAGACCCTTTACATAAAGGGTGTAAAAATTTGATATCGACATTTTGTACTATACGGACGTTTACTCACGCCCACACTTTGGTAAGCAGACTAGCAGCACATATTACGTGTTAACGAGAGGCGTATTCTGATTCTCAAATTTGGTAATCTGTTTAAATTCGGTATATCCTTATGTTTATTAAACATGCTGGATTTTGGTAATTACATGGCAGTTTAACTCAAGGTAGTATGAATACTACAGGGAGAGAATATGACACTTCAGTCGTTTGAGAAATGATTC
The DNA here is from genome assembly GCA_026779605.1 of Mormyrus hasselquistii. Taxonomy (NCBI): domain Eukaryota; kingdom Metazoa; phylum Chordata; class Actinopteri; order Osteoglossiformes; family Mormyridae; genus Mormyrus; species Mormyrus hasselquistii. The sequence continues at coordinate 15,178,232 of JAODKE010000101.1, read as the reverse complement.
GGTCCCATGAACTCAAATGTTGAACCTAACATAAATGTCATTCAAATGTGAAGAATAACGCTTCCCAGATCGATGCTTGCTTGATTTAGTTTGATTAAAACTTGAATTATGGCAGGGAGTGCCACATAAGTGTCCATGGAATAAACCTGGTTCCATGTGACACACCTAACACCACTGCTGACTGGCTGACCCATTCAACACAAAGGCCACTGCAGTGCTGCTAATTGGTACCTGGGGGGTGGGGGACCACTGGTCTTGTACTGCCAGAGGCCTTTTACATTCTGTATGTATATTTTTACTGTGTATTGTCCTCTGTTTCTTGAATTTTAACCAGAATCAAAGAACTGTACAATGACGGCTGTTAATAATGCACATCATCTGAATTGGTTGTAAGACTGTATGTGTTTTTATGTCCTTTGTTAAGCACTTTGAGGCAACTGTGATGTTTAGAGTGTTTTAGAAAACTGAATTGTATTGAAAACAGAATGTGATCAAAACAAGCAGTAATGTTGCTAGTTTGAATACAATGAAAACCAGGCTGGCTTACACAAGAAGCTTTAGTATTCATAGAAAATTCATTTATGCCAAGCAAATATTCAAAGCCATCAAACCACACTGAAAATGGATAAAAATGATCAAATTCTAAAAATGTAAAACAATACATAATTGGAAAACAGAACTATATATATTATATATATATATATATATATATATAATATTATATAATATTTTTCATTCATTCATTCATTCATTTTCAAACCCGCTTTATCCTATTGGGTCGTGGGGGGTTTATTTAATATTTAAACTATTTAAATATTTCAAATAGTTTCAAGCTTTCAAAAATGTATTATTTTCATTAATCATCCTTTAAAAATATAACTTTTGTAAAATCCAACTCTGAATGGTCTTTGGTAAGTGGTTATAGACCAATCGACCTTAACATTAAACCCACTGACAGGTGAAGTAAATAACAGTGTTGATTATCTTGTTACAATGGCACCTATCAAGTGTGCCATTATATTTTAAGCAGGTGAACAGTCAGTTCTTGAAGCTGATGTGTTGGACGGAGGAAAAATGGGTAAGTGTAAGGATCTGAGCGAGTCTGACAAGGGCCAAACTGTGATGCCTAGATGACTGGGTGAGAGAATCTTCAAAATGGCAGGTATTGTGGGATGTTCCTGGTGCGTCGAGGTCAGTTCCTGCTAAAAGTAGTAAACAGGAAGGCCAACAAGCCGTGGGGTCATGGGCACCCAAGGCTCACTGATGTGTGACGGGAATGAAAGCCAGCCTGTCTGGTCCGGTCCGGTCCCACAGGAGAGCTACTGGAACACAAATTGCTGTTAATACTGAGAGAAAAGTATTAGAACACACAGCGCGTCACAGGTCGCTGCGTATGGGGCTGAGCCCAGTCCACCACTGAAAGCGCAACAGACATGTGAACATCAGAACAGGGCCATGGAGCAATGGAGGAAGGTAACCTGATAAGTCACGTTTTCTGTTACATTATAGCCATGTGCGTACGTGCATCGCAGGATGCACTATGGGAAGAAGGCAAGTCGGTGGAGGCAACATGATTCTCTAGGTAATGTTCTGCTGGGAATCCTTGCCTGGCATTGTTACTGCCATGTGGATGTTACTGTGCCATGTATCACCTACCTAAACCTGCTGCAGACCAAGTATCCCCCTTCAAGGCAATGGTATTCACCGTTGGCAGTGGCCTCTTTCTGCAGGGTAACGCACCCTGCCACACCGCAAAGATTGTCCAGCAATGGTTTGAGGAGCATGAAAATGGTGCTGATTTGGCCTCCAAATTCCCCAGTCCAATCTGGCATTCCTGGAATGTACTGGACTAACAAGTCCGATCCATGGAGGCCTCACCTTGCAACTTACAGGATTTAAATGGTCTACTGCTAAAATCTTGGCGCCAGATACCACGGGAGACTTTCAGAGGTCTTGTGGAGTCCAAGCCCCGACAGGACAGAGCGGTTTTGGGGGCACGAGGAAAACCTAAACAATATTAGGTAGGTGGTTTTATGGCTGATTAGTCTTTATAAAATATACTAAAAAGAGGTATGCTGAAAATTAATATTTAGGCATTTTATTGGCATTTTTCTATTGTTGTCTCAATAAGACGTCTAGATTCTTGTGCTAATTAAATGAAATTTCTTTTTGCATTGCTTGACTGAGTTATCAAAACCTACCATTTCAGGGTCCAAAAATATCTTAATATGCCCTGTCTGGTGGCCGTTCCAAGAGCAAACTGAAAACATTTCTCCCCTTCTTGATTAATTAACTATCTGGTTCCCTAACCTGTTTAAGTCTGACAAGTGAACTAGCTTGGTAATTAAATTAAAAACAAATATGTGAATAAATATTTAATATGTAAGAATCAACATTTGTCACGTATAAGGCTGAAAGCAGAAGTGTATTTTTAGTTCAATATCAGAAGATCAAAGATATTGTCATTAAAATTAAACTTTTTATACTTCGGTGAATCCAGTATATCATGAATAGTCTTCGAACTTTCTATTATTTGGAGTTAAAACTGTCTTATTTAAACATTAAAAAGCCTGTAGCCTTTTGTCTACCAGTTGAATAATAATTTTCTCTTCTCTATAACACTGTCAAGAGGAGGTGACTGTCTTTTAGTTTCATGATTTTACATCTCCATCCATCCATCCATCCATCCATCCATCCATCCATCCATCCATCCATCCATCCATCCATCCATCCATCCATCCAGCTAGCTATCTTCCAACAGCTAGCAGTACTAGTTTGGATCAAATTTTTTTTCAGAAAAACTCACTGGTCAGTTCATGCAATAATCAATGAGGTCAAACATTGCTGACAGAGCAGGCCCCCAAAAATATTTGTCAAAGGAAATTTGACAAAGTATCACAGTCAAGATTAGCACTGGTCTGAACTCAGGGTTGGGTTAGCATGGACGCTTCACCCTCACTCTACATGCATGAAGTTTGCATGTTCACCCCGTGTAATGGTGGAGTGTTCTCCATGCTAAGGTGAATTGCCTGAGTGTGCGAATGGTGTGTGTGCCTTGTGATGGGTTGGTGCCCTGTCCTGAGTTACTCCCTGCCATAGCTGGGACAGGGTCTGGATTCCCAGATCGGAACTGAAAAAATGCAGATTGGCCTGTGACTAGTTATCTATGTCCAACATAACCGATTACAGATAAATCTTTGTATGGTAAGATGGCTGGGTGGTTACAGAGACACACTGATAATCTATACTCTTTACATGTGGACGTTCTGATGCCATCCTCATTGCAAACCCTTTGCGGGGTGGCTTGTCACTCTGTGGGTTAGACCTCTGTGTCTCTGATTGAATGGCCACTGGTTTGAATCAAATGGTTGGCTGAATAGTGGCATCAGAGGTGGGCCTGTCAGCAAGACCCCCCCTCCCATAGGGGTGCTGGATGAATGGCTGACTCCAGATGAAAACTGAAGAATTCCAGTGTACGTGTACTCATACTTGCACAAATGGTGAAACCTATTTCATATGACCAAGGAAAATTGTTTTATTAATTAGCTGCAAAATTATTTTCTCCAATTACAAATCGCAACTAGCACAAATCATAAACAAGTAATTCTTTATTATTATTAAATAATAGTTATTATTTATTATTATTATTGTTAACGACAACTACAATAACATTTTGGACCTTGGCAGAACAACATTTTGTAACAGCACTTCTCAGATTTTTTTTTTACTGGGAAGAGAAGAAGTGAAGAAGGTAACCCAAGCGTGGTGTGTCACTCAGAATAGAAGCCATCTGCTGTGATATTACTTTTTTGGGAGGGTTTAGTCTATTGGGGGAGTAAAAGCTCTTCACAACTCTGGCGCATGCCACGATTTCCATTTCTCAACTCACTTGTGAGTTTGAAAAGTGTGTGAGGAAGAGAGAGAGAGTGTGTGTGTGAGAGAGAGAGAGAGAGAGAGCTGATTATAAACAATTTCTAAGTAATCTGACAAGTTGCTTTAGGAGGGTCTGAGACATTTTCCAATTAAATTTATTCAAACTAAAATATGCTTCAGGTTAATTATTTCTATACTAGTCTTGAGCATCAGTTTAAGGATCATGGAGGAAATATGACATGAAGGATTAACATATACACAGTTCTGTTATATGTATGTTCATAATGTCATGAATCTATGTGGGTCTGCAGCGGGAACAAGGCATAGTGCAGGACGGAACAGAAATGGACAACCCACTGGCGGCTAACAGGACAAATGGAGATTTAATAAGCAAAACTGAAAACACTAAGAACACTATAAAAACCAAAAGGACCACGATGGCTCAAAAACAAAAGGGGATAAACAAAGACTAAATGTTCAAAAGGGCGGGTATGCAATATGCAAAAAGGCCGGAACTTAAATTAAAAAACTGAGCAGGGTAATGACAAGCAGGAGTGAAACAGACAATTAACCAATAGGGGAAGGTGCAGGACAACAATCAGGAAAACACACAAGGGCAGGAACAAGAACGGGCAACAGGTGAAACTAATTAACTCACAGAACTAACCAGGGAAACTAAGAACTAACCAAGGAAACAGAGAAACAGAAACTAACACTGGGGAATAATAGACAATTAGAAACACAAGCATGGGCATAAAGAATTTAACCAAAACCAAAAATAAAACAGGACACACAGGAACTAGAAAAACTCATACAATGAAACACTAGGAAACAAAATACAAAAACAGAGGTGGGATTCAAATATTTGCAGGTAGCCGCATGCACAACACGGTGGCTGACAGGAAACAGGGGAAACACAAAGACTGACAGGAGGGACAGGATGGCCAGCGACATCTGCTGGCCAAACGGGGAAGGGACACAAAAGACTGAGACAACAGGAGCTGATCCTGAAGCATAATCTGTCACTTGGATGCAACTTATCCAACAAACAGTATTCATTTAATGATTAATGAATGTGTTTAAAATTCATTGCTATTAAATTAACATTCTATCAAGATATAGTAAAGGATACCCATTCATTTTCTATGTGAGGAACTGGCCTTACATTTTAAAGTAGCAAAATGGAGACATTAGACCCTCTGTATTTTAAATGAGACATAAAGACCATTTAGGGACCTAAGGGTTCATCTAATTTCCATCTCATTATGTCTTTGATGATCAGGAACTTGACATGACAATGAAGACGAGGGCCTAGATGTACTGTTTAATCAATGTCGGTGATGCTGCTGGTCCTGGTCACTGTCAAATCTGATGTTCTTGAAGGAAGCCCTGCAGCTCAGTTGGACCACATATCATTCTTTATGCCTGTCATGGGTTCTTTGGCAGGAGAATCATTTGGGTAGGAGTACAAACGTAATTTTCCATGTGTTTCTTCGAATCTGCTCTTCATTGCCTGTTAAATTTACAGTTTTACAAGTAAAGTCTTGGGATGCTTGCTTAATTCAGTAAAAAATATTGCAAATTTATTGATCGCATAACAAAAATTATTAATTTGTATATGAAGACAGTTTAATGAAACATATATTTATATATGCATGTGTGTGTGCATGTGTGTTGCATTAAAAACCACCAGTACTAAATTGAAACCTAAACTGTACATCTAAAACAGCATTTTTCAGTTAAGATGTTAATTGAAGAGCAGTCTAATTCTGTACGCTTCATTTAACAACACCTTTGCAATAACATAAAACACCAAACATTTGTTTAGTGTCCCTTTGGGAGCCAATGACTACAATTGCAAATAATAGCAAAATGGCAAGACCAGAACTGAATGAGTCAGTCAAAAAATATATATATTATGTCTGTGCTGAAGATAAGTGCAGATATGTTACACATCGCTTGACAATGGACTTTTGTTATGAAATTAAGCAAGAATCCCAAGACTCTCTGTGAGCACTTTATAAACTATTTACCAAAAATGTATATACCTGTACCGTATAGTTCATCCATATAAGGTCTGTTCAGTATTTAGCAGTATTGCCTCAGTCAAAATGCCGGAGGTGAGACCACACTGCTCCACGCTGAAACGCCATACCGCCCATGCTACACGTATGGAAGATGGATTCATCACTTGGGGTCACTGGGCAGCAATGTGACCTTGTACCCGCAGCATGTCGAGTTTGAGTCTTGCTCTGGATTTATCTGTGAAGTTTACATATTGACCTTATGTTGTGTGTCTTCCCTCTCACAGCCTCAAGAGACACAGTTAGGCCGAATCATGTCTAATTTATACTTAATGTGTGATCCCTGATATGGGCTGGAATTCTGATCTGAAATGTGGTATATCTCTGTCAAGCGGAAAAAGCAAGTAGGGTTGTCAGGATTATGTCAGTTTGTTCTGTCTAAAAGGGATTATGTGTCTTGTCCTTCTGCAGTACACATATTACAGTTGTTATTATGTGATAGGGTTTGAATCCAGCTCTGACAAAACTTTGGTCTGTGTTGAAATATCAGCTTTTGTAACCATCCCTCCATCCATCCATTGATCCAGTCAATCTTCTTTTACCACATATCTAGTGTAAGGTCACAGCAGACCAGCAGCTCAGCAAGCACTGATCATATAGCCAAGGACATCCTGGAAGGGAACCCGGTCAATTACTGAAAAAGCCATTTATACTCATCAAAAGCCTAATGTTGTCCTAGAAATTCTTATGTTAATACAAAGACATGCAGCAGCATAGCTATACTTATTAATGGATGTATGTTCCAGTTTATACACTTAAAATTTTATACACTACTAGGCTATTGACAATAATTCAAGCAGAAATGGGAAGAATAACTTTCAGAATTGTGTAGAAGAAATATCACAGATGTTTACACCTTCCTCGAGCTACATAACTGTAGGCCTCAACCACATACTCTGGAGGAGGAATTTAGGGGCTTGGCATCAAATCATTTTATCCAGGGGTCATTTGAAATAAAATAAGAACCGTCAATATAGATATGAAGCCACATCTTCACTACGTACTGTATATGGGCAAAATGAGCACATTGGAGACTACTGTCGCGTTCGTTTCTGTCTGAATGCAGTCCCTCACAGACCACTCACCCACACTATATATTTATACATGCAGTTCAGCTGCAAGCAATTAGTTTATATTTGGAATATTCACTCTTTTTGACACTCTTTGAGTAGTGGTCATAACTTTCCAGTGAGTAACAATGACCACCTCATAAGCCTCACTTATTAACTTGTATGTTACCTATAATGCTGCTGCTTACCTTAAATATTAAGCTATTCCCTCCCATATACTTAAATGTAGCTTTGCACGCTGTATCACAAAAGCAAAGTTCATGTGTGTTATTAACAATTTAAGCATCTCAGAACATAACTAATGTTTTTTTGTCATTCCTATCCCAATCATGGTGCTTTTTTGTATGCCCTGGCTAGGCTTGCTCAACATTCTCTTATGTTTTTGGTTTCTTTTCTTAACCAAAAGACATTATTTCAAGGCAACTGGTGACACTTAATTGCTCTTAGCGACGAAAAGTGTGTGGAAGTGGCACTTCCTCTCTGGTAAGATCTACCATGTGCTCTCAGTGTGTGGCAGAGGTGATTCTGAGCAGTTCGTTAAAGGGCTGAGGTATTCTGAAAAATGAATGCACATATTTATTTACGGAATATGTTTGCTTAATTTCTGCATTTTTGTAGACATTTTGTAGAAATGATACCCTTGGTTATGCTGTTTCCTTTGCCCTACATATAATATTTTTCTTAATTTTCAGAAATATTATCTGGGACGAATAACAAAATGGCACTTAAATACTCAACCTCATGCGATTTGATATTAAGGGAAAGAGCAAGCAGACGGCAGGTGATATTTGGAGCTTAGTGTGGGATCTTCTATGCTAAATGTCCCTAGAACTGCAGATGGAGGCTGAAAATCGGTTCCCCTGTGTAATTCTGGCCCAAAGCATCCATCTGGTTGTATTTGCATAAGGCTTATGGGCAAATGAAGAACAAACTGCCTATAGATGAAAACACAGCCATGGCCTGTCCATTGTACACATGCTTTGTTTACAGGTAGATGTTTGTGAAAGGCTGGCGAGAACAAGTAAGCAGTTTAGCATAATAATCCTTCAGCATCTGGAATGTTGTCGACATCAAGTATTTTCCATCTGTCTGATAACCCAGCAGTACAATAGTGTTTTATGCAAAGTGTTGATCATTCCGTTATGGAAGGAAGAAGAGCAGAGCCCCCGTGGCTGTAACAGTTTAATCTCTAAAGGTTGCGAGAAATTAAATGTTTTTGGGGTTTTTTTTATGTTGCAAAGCTGTGGTTCTACCAGCGGGGCAGGGAACAGTCCGTATAGCGGCACTACCCTCACGGCAGGTCTCTGTACCTGGGACAGCGATATGTCTGAAACATAGCCACCAAAGTGCTCCCTGTAATCTGATTAACAGATTCTAGGTCAAGCTTCCGAGTTATGTGCAGCTTTCTTAATGTCTGGTCCTAAGATAGCTGGTGAGCATCAAGGCTTATCCTGCTAAGGGTAATGGGGAGTCTGGGACAGTGAGCAGGTGAGACCCCCGGCTTATACGACGAAAGGCAGCAGTGCTTCCCATGTCGGGCCGACACACCAGCCCAAGACTGTCTATTTTTTCTTACCGTATTATGAGCATTTTAAATGATGTTATAGTCTCTGCACTTTTGTATACTTCACTTGTCTTTAGGGATCTGCTGCCGTTTTTTTAATAGATGGTCACAATTTCTGGGAATGTTATTCTGTTGTTTTAACACCCACTCATGAGTTACTCATTGTGAAACATATTTCCTTGTTGTTTGTGATAATAATAAAACCTATACTCTTTCATTCAAGAATTTTCCCGGTACTGCTTATACAGTTCTAGGACACCGCAAGCCTAGGACCCACCCCAGGACGCTCATACAGCTGCGGAGGGCTGCAGACAGGGCACACACACCGACACACACACACACACACACACACACACACACACACGGACCGTGGAAGGAAGGTGTAGAAGCCTAGGAAGAAAAATAGAATAAATATGGGGAAGACATGAAAATTGCACACCAAGAGTCTTCCATCTATCTATCTATCTATCTATCTATCTATCTATCTATCTATCTATCTATCTATCTATCTATCTATTCATTCATCCTTGAATTACATGGCTGGTGTCTCTTTCCTGTGACTCCCCTCAGTGTTAGGAAATCCCTGAATGTAATCAGGCATATTTTTCCTAGGGAAATATCTTTCAAGTGAGAAAGCACCATGTGTGGCTTCATTCTGCATTTCGATTGCTGTCTCAGGGTGCTTAAACAAACAGCCACACTTGACAGCGGTAACATGTGTGGTGGTGACAGTATCTAAAAATGGGGTGGAAGTAGTAACATCACCAGATGCAGTTAATTTTTCACATCACTGGTTATAATAGGGAAAGGAACATAACGATAAAAGGCAAACAATCCTGCTTTCTTGATAACCAAATAACGTGTTCGTTAATGTCAGAAGAGTATTTAATTTCTCCTGTAAACACTTCCCTCGCAGTGACAGACATGTCTGGCTTGCTACTCTTTTATCAGTATGCTCCTGATAGCAGCAAATATTTAGAGCAAGAGATTTAATTTTACAAAGCCACGACTAAGCAAGCACCCTTTCATTATTCACAGAAACATAATTGTCAGTATTATGAAATTACAATTTCTGTTTGAGTTCGCTGTTTGAAAATAGACAGCTACCATCGAAAGACATGTTAGGCTAACTTAAGGCCACTAATCAGTCTGTGAGAATATTTTTTTTTCTTGAGACCAATGAAGGAACATAGTTTGATCTTAAGGTTTTATTTGGTCTCTGTGCAGCTAATCTTTACATTTCTTCCATGGCATGTTCAAACAATAACAACTCATTTAGTTTTATGTATATATCGGTAACATAACATACACTATATGGATTTTTTGCCCAATCATGTAGAAGAGCATTTGTTAGGTCAGACACTGATGTTGGACATGAAGGCCTGGCTCGCAATCTCCATTCTAGTTCATCCCAAAGGTGTTTGATGGGCTTGAGGTCAGGGCTCCTTCCACACCAGACACCCAACCATGTCTCTAAGGACCTTGATTTATGCACTGGGGCACAGTTATACTGGAACAGAAAGGGCCTTCTCCAAACGGTTCCCAAAAATTTCGAAGCATAGAATTCTCCGAAATGTCTTGGCATACTGAAGCACTCTGCGACCTCTGGAACTACAGTAAGGGGCCTAGCCCAACTCCATACCGTTAACCCTCCTCCACCAAACTTTACAGTTGGCACAGTGCAGTCAGGCAGGTAATGTTCTTCGGGGCATCCGCCAAACCCAGACTCATCCATCAGACTGCCAGACAGAGAAGCATGATTCATCATTTCACAGAACACATTTCCACAGCTCCAGAGTCCAGTGGCGGTGAGCTTTACACCACTCTGTCCGACACTTGGCATTGCTCTTTGGTGATGTGAGGCTTGCATGCAGCTGCTCGGCCATGGAAGCCCATTCCATGAAGCTCCTGGTGCTCAGTTTTCATGCTGGGGTTAATGCCAGAGGAAGTTTGGAACTTTGCAGTTACTGAGTCCACAGAGCTTTGGTGACTTTTTTTACGCTCTATGCACCTCAGCATTATACGTATAATACATATAAAATATTGCAACGACCAAGAGAAGTGTTCAACATCTCAAATTTTAAACTCTTCTGAACTTTTTTCGGACTCTTGGCATTCTTTCAACCAGTTTCCAGAAGTAGCCATTTAGAATGCAGTCCTAAAAGAGTTCTGGGTACAAGTTGGCTACTATACTCTACAGTCCAACTCTATTGGGTTCTGTCACAGCACTCCATCTTTTTCCTTGTTCACAAGACAATACATAACCTTGAAGTGTGCTAAGGCTTGTTATCTTGTTGATGGAACACAAATGATCTTCAGTAGGTGTATCCAGACTTTTGACTGGTATTGAGCACTTAATACAGGCTTCACTCAAAAACATTTTGCATTATGTCTTCACCCAGCTTCCTGCGTGTGAAGCTAAACCGCCAATTGTTTTTGTCATTGTCAACAAACCAAAAGTGTCAGGTTACATAAGCTGCGATGTAGAAAATGACCCATTGGTCTATGCATAAAGTCCAATATCTCATTATTTGTTTTTTGTTTTTTTTTTTTTCGCTTTTTACTAGCAGATGTAGTTACATTGTATTTCTGCCTGTGTCAGGACTGAGGGGATGGCGACAGGTATGAGTCGGAATGTTCTGGAACGTCTCACTGTCACTGCGTCCCTTTTCACTTGTTGAGTGGGTAGAGACCACAGCTGACAAGTGTCTTGGAAAAGCAGTCATCTCTCTTTATTACACTGAGGAAAAAGATCATCCTGAAATATTCGTAATTTTTTTCTGAAAATTAAGGAAAGCCAGGTTAAGCTCACGCTTGTTTTCCATTATCAATATATTTGTTAAAGAAAGTCATTTATTTTTTGTATTTGTCAATGATTATGATGTCAATGATAATCATTATATTATGTAAGCAGAAGCTACAATAGAACGATGGAAATTTAAAATAAGTTTATAAAATAGCTTTAGTATTAAATATGTTGCAGCTTGTCTTGAAAATGACCCATGAGAACATATGCCCATGGTACATCTGACCATTCGAATCACGCTAAACCAGGTAAAACCCCCCTTCAAATTACCGGTCTGCTCCTGGCACACTAATTTCAAAATATTCATAATTTTTATGATTTGTGATCTCTATAATTACAGAGACTTTTCACTGCCAATAAATGTATAATAGAGAAATTATTTTCTTACCAAGCACTTTTAAATAGAAACTTTTATTTTATACATTTCACTGGAGGATTTTGGCTTATATAATTTCAACAGGAAAAGTCCAAGACCTAATGAGCATGATACATTCCGGGGTTTAGAAATCCAAAAACTGAGGGTTCTGGCTATGCATTCAGTCCATAGAGGAATACAAAATTGCATGCAGAAGCACTAAATCACATTATGTATTTATCACGCCACATAAAAGCTTATGAAAACAGCAAAGCCACGCTATACTAAAGCAGTTTACTCATCTCTGCTAGTAAATTAAAAAAACGTCAATAAGCTACACAGCCACAATGAATGGAAAGAAAAAAAAAATCAGACTTCTAGTTTAAATTGCACAAAACGTGCATATAGCACTGCAGGAATCAATTAATTGCATAATTTTTTTGGGAGACATGGGGGGGGGGGGGCATTGTAAGGTGTTGTGTTGATGTATTCTGTCCAGCCCTGATGCCAAAACACATCGAGAAAAGACTCTTGCACTACCATGTCGGGGGCAGTACTGACCGCCTGCAGCCTGTCTGTGTTGGCTGGCACAGTGCAGAGGCAGAATGCTTTTGACAGGGGACCTGACATATTTAAAGGACACAGGCACTTACTGAGTCCCACGGCCAAAACAGGGAGGGTGGTTGGACAGGAGCACAGCTGGCTGCGACAAGAGGGAGCATGGGGGGCTGGGGGGGGAGGTGTAATGAAACATAGAGGACTAGTGAGAGGAACTAGTTTGCTAGGGGGTAACATGGTGGGGGAATATTGCCATTTAAATAAATAAATGCTTTTCTGACTATAAGGATATGGGAAATCGGTCTAACTTTGCCAGTTTCTCCAGCAACGAACACAACATCTCCCATCGGCTGCTTGTGACACAAATAAAAAAGAAAATGTCATGAAAATGCGCGTTCAGCTGATTCAAGCACACGGTGTGGGGAGCAGTGCTGAGGCAGTGGGTGCGGATGGAAGCGATGAGGAGAGGCGTTTCTATTAGCAGCGAAGGCTAAATGGAGACATGTCAATTACCTTTAGCTTAGCTTCTTTAAGTTCAGAACTAACTGTCTTATACTCCCCGGTCTTCTCATCTGGTACATGCACAAAGTATCAGAAATATGATTCATAAATCTAAAATTTCATCTAAGCCAAATTGTTTTTTTATTCTTTACTGCCTGGAAAGCAGGGTTTGCACAGCACTGGTAGGATGACATAATTATTTTTGTTGTTGTTACACACTATAGGGAGGCAGCTGACTAAAGGCAGCTTTTGGTTTGTAACTGCTGTATAGCTACTGTACAGCTCCCTGAGAAATCATTAAGGATTTTACACAGGCCAGATCTTGTAACCTAACTGCTTCATTCATCCATGTCATTTATAACTCTCATCGCTTCTCAGTACTACCAGACTTTGGCAATGGAATTTCTGTCCATCCGTCTTCCAACGCCTTATCAGCAGAGGGTCACAGACCTTCCAATTTACAATGCTATAATTCAACTTCAAATCAACTAATGAGTTTTATAGTTAGGAAAGAAAATTTTCTGGCCAGGACACTCCCCAATCAATAAATATTGATAAAGTGTGGCACTGCTATTCATAGACAATCAATCTACTATAACTTTATTAGAAGATATGAAAAAAACAAAACAAATATAAACCAAAATAAATCTGTACTACAAATAAAGAAGAAACATGCAGCTTCCTTACAAGGAAGCTAAAAATTCTGGGATAATTTCAGATCCTCAAGTTTTATCTTGGATTTTGAGTTACATTTACTAATGGAAGCCTGAAGTGGCATTTAGCATTTTTTTACAGTTCCTAACTAGGTTTAATTAGCCTAGGGGAGGTCGACCCAAAAGTCCGTCCCAAAGCTTTTGTTAAAAACTCCAAAATGTAATAGTAATTGTATATTGTATGCACTGTTTGTTAACTAAAACGCCAATAAACATAAAAATAGATAAACAGGTTTTGTGACAAATGAGTCATGTTCCAAGCATGTGTACCGCAGCAGGAAGGCCAATACGGCTGAAATCATCAATCTATGATACCAAGATAACATGTTATCATGCCTCACTGTCACCCTTACTAGCAGTGAGATAAGGGAGAGTCAGTGTGGGGAATTTGTAGAAAAGCAACGGCTGTCTGTGGGTCTATGGATTTGAGTTCCAGCTGGTCAACACCTCTTTATCGCTAATCATTTAGTGTAGTATAAGCACTTACAAAAATCCTTCCCTCGAGATATCAGGTAGGTCAGAGTGTTTCTTAGCTGTAGGAGTACAAGCGTCTCAGCCTGATATTTCCAGAGTTAGAAAAAAAACACCAGAACAATCAAAAATGCAAGAACAGGAAAAACCATTAAAACCTAGAAGACCAACAGGCTTAGGTATCCTCCGTTCCTGAAAATGTTCACATGTTTATTTCATTTTCAGTGAACAGTGCCAAGTCTAAAAAGTACCTCAGTAGCTCAACAAAAATATTTTTTCAAGCACATAGAGCCGCACTCTCAGCTGGATAGTAATATTTCTAAGGCTTTTAAAGACTCTTTCAATGTATTTGAGAAAGGTCATCTTTTCAATGTGCAAGTGAACTTCAAATGAACTGAAAATGAAGACATGCAGACCTAACCTGACAGACTCTGGATGAGGTCTGTTTCCTTGTCACTATGCATCAAAATTAGCTTTGTTTTTTAAATCCCTACATCCTCTGTGCTGCGCAACCTGATGAGTCAAGCAAACAATCGAGTTATCTCCCGCGTAAGACAAATTACCAACTTCACAGCACCGCAGAAGATTCCGGAGAGCACACAGCATGCTTCCCAGTTACAAATCAAACATATCCTACAGCATTATGCAGTGTTATATCTTCTAGTGCAAAGGTAAACAAACAAATGAAAAAAAAAAACATTTACACTAACTCACAAAAATTCTTCAGGGCTTCAGGGTTATGGATCTCTGTGCCTGTGCCCAAAGCCCAAGGTGGTGCAGTCATCACTGAAATCTTGAACATGACCCTGAAAACTACTCCATGGGTACCAAAAAATGACTAGGCATGCACTTTAACACCAGTCTTTGCTCTCACCTGTATATTTATGTCATAGGAAATTAAAAACCAATGTCAACAAAAGAAAAAGAACAAATCCTATGTACGATATTTGTGCTTGTACAAATGGCAAATAAAAGTATCGATAAAAAAAAATTCACTTATATCGATCTATTTTATGAATTTACGTGCTGCTTGTTGTGCAGAGCTGTCGGTCTCTCTCATCACATATACTGCAGACAAATAAACTAAACATGACCAAGAACATTTTTATTAACATATTTCACTTACTTGGGAACAAATGAATCTCCCGTACATGGAGTTTTATATAATGGAAATAGAAACTTTGATTAAGTTCTGAACCTTCCAAGAAGGTTTTGGATCATGCTGAAAGGTACAACGCCATCAACTCCTGAGACATTTTATTATTCTGATAAAGAAGCAGAAAATGGAAATATTTCCCCAGAAGTGAAATTTGAGTCAGCAATCAGTCAGTTTCTCCTACTGTCACCACAAGTTAGGACTCTGTCCCGTCATGCAGTTCCGCTACTAAAGCTGCCAAGAGCAGACTCTGTCCACACTGTTTATTATCTAGTAAGCAAATAAGGTCATACAACAGGGCCTAGAGAAAAGGACCATGAAGAATATCTTGATGAAGGAGACTGCAGAATTGTAAAAATCCTTCCATGAAGTGTTTGAAAACATTTTTTAAAAATCCGATCAGAGCATAATCATGTGATTATTTAATTCCAACAAATAATGTTGTTAAACATTTATATACATTATTTATTTCAGACCTATACCTGTATGTAAATCATTCCTCAGTTATAGCTGCTAGGGTCAAAGAAGCAAATGTTCCAGAAAGAAGAGAAAATGTGTATAAAGTGAGGAAATAAAAAGTGTTCAAAAAATAAATAAATAAAATTGAAGCTTTATGGCTTTTGCCTCTGAACAATCAGCATCCTACCATGTAGCTAAAGGTCATTAAGCTAAGCAACCAAAAAAAACCGTGATTCTGTCAGTCCTAGACCCATAAAGACTAAGAGGCAGTTTACAAAGATCAGCACAGTCAAAGGTCGTGGAAAAGGAGTGACCTCCTTTAATCTCGCCTGCAGTACACAGCTGTAACTGGTTAGGAGCTACAAGGTGAGGGCAATGCTGGAATTAAGTGAAGTATATAAAGGTGGTGCTTTGTCATGCTGGCAAGCCTAGTGATCGCGACATCCTATTGCCCTGTTAGCATACTGACTGAGAAGATTTAAAGTGCATATAAAGTTGATTCATTTTTATAAGTAGGCTGCTGTATTTGGGAGGCACTATTGAGAGTATATGTAGAATATACATTAAAAAAATAATTAAAAAATGTAATGGTTTGTTGGGTTAAAATGAATGTAATACATATTAGGCAAGTTATATGATATTTCATGAGTGGGATATACATTAACTTTTTATCTCTCTCTAGCTCTGTGTGTGGTTCCAGTCTCCATTTGGGTTCTTGCCTTAGTTTGCCCATATCTTTATAGATTTGGGTCTTGCTTTGTTCATACTTTCGAGAAATTTGGTATATTTTAATGCTATGGATGTAGAATTATAATAACCGAAAAAGATCATCTGATATTCTATGTCAAACAAAAGGGTTTTACCAAATATTAACTAATGAATTATCTAATCAGTCAATTTTTACCTGCTGTCATGACAACCAGGACAATTTGCATATATATTTACTCAAATAAACAAGGCATCTTTCTGTTTCTGTGAATGGCGTTTAGAGATCGCTGTATCTCTACTGGCGTTGTTCATATCACAACTTGAGCTACCATATGAAAGACAAAGAGGGCCCGATTCCTGATTCAGCTCTAATAGAGCACGACTGAAATTAAATGGTACACTATGAAGGACTGCCACCACTTCGAGCTTAATAGAAGTGGGACAGGAATGGGCGTGAAGCCTGTCAATTCCAGATGGTGCTTTTCTAGGAAGTTCAAGTCTTCAAATTTTCCTCAGCTGCAATCTGTAGAAGAATGAAGGGGTCTGTCTGGCCCCACTTACGCACATTTGACTGCACTTTAAATAAATGTTCCCCCTCCCTAAGATCTTTTTTTTTGTCATCGTTTTTCATGCCTCACAAGTGTCGGCTCCTATCGGGGGTCTTTCCGATTGGACGCCGCTCCCCTCTGTGCTAGCTATGCTTTTGGCGAGCTGTGTGAAATTAATGATGGTGCGGGCACTCATCCAGACAGACGCCTGGCAGAGCAGCAACACCAGCCGCTGGATCGCACAGTGGGCGCGGCGGCTTTGCAGGACGGCTCGACAAGACAGAACTGACACCACCTTGTTCAGACTGCATTGGTCCGAAAATTCAGTGAAAATGCCACACTGGGCAGTTCAGCAGTCTACAGAACAACCTACTGTTTTAACTTGATTAATCATTTTAAATGACAGATTTTAAATGTACCTGTGGTCATACTTGTGCAAATGGCAAATAGACCATTTCATTCATTCATTCATTTCATTAAATCAGGGGTGGCCAATCTTATCCACAAAGGGCCAGTGTGTATGCAGGTTTTTGGGATAACCTGTAAGTCAGCTGTTCAAACCCAGGTGTGAGGACTCTTCAGCCAATCAGTCCTCTATTTAGTGATCTAATTAGGGAGTTGCAGCGAAAACCCACAAACACTGCCGCCCTTTACGGATAAGATTGGCCACCCCTGCATTGAATAATCTAATTAACATCAATAATACTGTACATATTTGTCTAAATAAATTGTGGTTGGTTAAAATAAGTTACTTTAAAATATATATTCAGAAATTATTGGATTTGCTAGTAAAATATTAATTTGATGGTTGATTCCGGGAGTTATAAATTGACCTGCATGTCTCTCCCTGTAACTCAGGTCACATCCTGAGCTCTAGCCTTCACCTGATTTTTAACATCTCCACCACCTGGGTGTATTTATCTTTGTGTTGTTTATGGCTTTAGAATTGCTGCTGCCTTCATCTCTTTTCTACTCACCCCCTCATGGGTCCTTAAATAGAGCCCATTAGAGCCGTCCTTCCCTGTCCGTGTCCACGTTGTGTAGCTCTCTTAGCTATCGCAACCTCACCGTACCTTGTGTCATTACAGCAGAATCTGCTCCCTGCGGTTAGACACTGCGCCTTAACATTTGACGCTATTTATGTGAATAACTTCTGGGTATTTATAATCTTTCCAGGACCGGCTGCCATTGAATAATGCTATGCCTCAGAATTATCTTTAATTCTTTCTTGCGCTCTTTCAACTTCCCAGCCACAGGATTCCACATCCTTTTCCCACCTGCACTGCCCCATCTTATTCTCAGTATCTCTAAAACCTCTGGTGTGCAAATGTGCAGCTCTTGTTGGACCTTCCTTCTGCATCCAATGAGTCAAAGCTGTAGAGAGATAAAAGTTCATGTGTAAGGAGCCGTCAACTTTTGACCACGGAAGCCTTTTTTAATTCGAAAAGAAAGAATGTCTTGGCATTGATTTTAGTCAAAGACGGAGTGTGAGAGTTATGCATTGTCATTCTCAGATCAGCCCATAGCATGACATGCATGTAAAAAGCTACCGATGGCTTAAGCTCAATCCCTTTTCTTCTCTATCTCATACATAGTTTAATAGCTGCAACAGTCATACCACAGAGTTCTATGCCCTGAAATATTAAGATTCTATAACTTTACTCTATAGAAATTCGCATGTATAAAATATTTCCCCACATACTCTCAGTGTAACAGGTTAAGCATGGCGGTACATCACCCATTAGATATTCAAAGCATTAATCCTTTATTCTTTAAATTCTGCACATTATAAATAGTATGTATTATGTAGCATATTTTGTCAGTTGCAGAGGTTCAATCTTCATTCAGCTCTGTTACTAAACTCCCTAGTCCAGGAGTAATAATATATAGGTGACAGTGAGGGAATCATACTTAATTAAAAATAAACACATAATGCATTTTTATTAGGCGGCACGGTGGTGCAGTGGTCAGCACTGTTACCTCACAGCAAGAAGGTCCTGGCTTTGATACCTGGGTCCCCCAGTGTGCCTTTCTGTGTGGAGTTTGCATGTTCTCCCTGTGCATGTGTGAGTTTGCTCCGGTTTCCTCCCACAGTCCAAAGACATGCAAGTTAGGTCAACTGGCTACCCTCAATTGTCCATAGATGTGAATGTGTGTGTGTTGGCCCTGTGGTGGACTGGCGACCTGCCCAGGGTGTATCCTGCCTCTCACCCGAAGATGCTGGGATTGGCTCCAGCTTCCCCGTGACCCGAAATGGATAAAGCGGTATAGATAATGGATGGATGGGCATTTTATTTGTAATACTATTTCTATCACTCATTGTTTTGAACACTGAGGGCCCTATCTTACGCCAGGCACGACGCAAATGTCTTTGAGAGTGTGCAGGTGTCATTTTCCCATACGGTGCCCACGCCATTTAGATGACAAATGAACTTCGTTATCATGGGTGTGCTGGTCTTAAAATTACGTAGAGTCAGGTGCAGTGCTGGTGTATTGCTGTTTTGAGGGAGCTGAAAGCCATTGTGCTATTGACCAACAAAAACCTGGTTTAAAGTCAATGGTACAGTTTTTCACTGTCATATAAAGGGCTTGTTATCAAGATAGTGACATGAGCCCGCATAGGTGCATGCAGAGCATACGGACGCTGCTTGAAACAGTGACGAGTAGCAGTGCACAGACATTCAAAAAATCCAAAATAAAAAGATAATGTTAAAGATCATTATTGTAAACATTAAGAAAAATTAAGAAATATACGTCATAATGGTTGGTTATAATATTCATCAGAATTAGCTAATCACAGTAATGATGGATAACATTGCCTAATTGTCACAGTGGTACCCCCAAATCCACGGTTTCAATAATCTGTGGTTTTACTGCAATCTGAAAAAAAAAGCTTAAGAATTCAAGGAATGGTTCATAAAAAACCACAAACCACGCACCAAGAGAGCACAGGCTGTAAGCTGATGAGTAGGCCTGCCCACGACAGGCTAAGATATTTACAGGTACACGATACAATATTTTACATTGTCAAATGTATAACGGTAGCTTATGTTTCCTCATTGCTCCTTCATGCTTCGAAGGGGTATAAAAAGCAAGATTTTCATTGCTCCAACATCTCTTGATGCGTGATATTTTTTCATTGCTATATTAATCTCAAACGTCAGAATCCCTTTCATTCAAAGGAGTACAAACCTGTATAATAAAGTACAATGAACTTCATCATTACTGTATTTAATGCTGGCAATGCCTTATTGTGCATAGTTTACCAGTTAAACTTTGCCTTATATATGTACTTAAAAATGATGTCACATGTTGAGCCTGCGGAGGGCTTGCTGTTGTGGTTATCCTTGGTAGATCCTGAACCGTATCCCCCGGTGATACCGTATTTATTATCATTATGATTATTATGACTATTATTATTATATTAATAATAAAGCTCAGGGAGCTTTGGTGGAATCCTTCCCTTGCTGTAGACGGTCTGCTTTCACACTTTTACTTCACGCAAGAGCAGATCCTCTGCAGAGAAGCATTCGGTTTTACTGCTTGGCAAATCCGCTGTTATAATAGCAATCTGCCAAGAAGCAAGTGCACCCAGATCTTAAAGAGAATGGGAGACAACAGTCTGATTAGTAATATACTGTAGCATGTTACTCCCCGAACACACTCATGACTAATTACGAGACTGAGTACGACCCTTTCAGGTTATGCTCCTGACGATGCTATTTTTCTGCTGTTAAACTAGCATAAGTTGGTTGGCCACATCCTAAAGGGACTTGCACCATGCGAGACCGTGTGCTTCAGACAATGTACTTTAGATCATTAAAATACAACCACATAAGTCTGTTTCCATATTTCTTCACATCTGATGTTGATCTCTATTTGCAAACAAAGTCAATGGGGCACTGCAGAAAAAGAAATTAAACTGAAGACGTTATTGCTGTGTGGGTGGCAGCAGCAGCCAGATTCAGTACTGTGATGAGATGAAGCCACGCTTTCTGGTATTGTTTATCAGAAAATGCTGTCAATCACATCCCAAGTGTTTGTGAGCAGCACAGAGGGCCTCAACTACATTTGTCCCAAACACCCACAGTGAGTCGTGTATTAAAACACTCTACCTTCTCTTTTTGAGGAATTATATAAATAGGCACCGTGAAATCAGGGAAGCATCCCTCCTTTGCTTTACAGTAAAGACCAATTACAGCCAATTACAGTTCTTTGTGGGCAACTTAATGCCCCTGTAAAAAATAATAATAATAAAAAAAGCCATGTCACTGTTCACATTTTGAATCTTCACTTAAACAGCCAGACACATTTTTTAATGATCCATTGAGCACAACTTTCATATCCCAAGCAGCCACAGAGCTCGTGCTATGGTCTGAGAGACACAAAGGATTTCCTGTTAAGTAATACAAGCTGTGGTAGCCAATACTTTTTTATCACAGATTTCTGTGTGAGTCACAACCCCAATAGTGTTGTTACAGAAAAAGATATTTACAGGAACTAATCCAAAAATATAACAAAATAAAACTTGTATTCAGGGTGGCACAATACTGTAGTCCATTGTTTATAATTATGACCTCAGTGGGGTTCTATAGGGTTCAGGCTTTGGCCCTCAGCTGTGTCTGTGTGGAGTTTGCTTCTCTCTATCCGTGTTGGTTTCTTTCAGGTACAGCTAACAGCCAAAGCCGTGCAATCCATGTGAATTTCTTTCCCAGAATGATTCTCTCTTTGATAGATTGGGATCTTGTTCTTCCTGATATAGTCTCCGGGCCTGCAATGACCCTGCAGTGGGTGAGTGGTTACAGAAAATGGAGCCAAATGACATTAGACCAAACAACGTAGATATTGGACTTAATGGTCGGGTGTAATTTTTCTATTATTCACAAGAAGAATAATTCATGTTAAGGTCAAAAATGTTTGTCTGTAATACGGCATTGCCAAAGCACAATTCCAACACAAACGCCCTGGCTGCTGAGTTTGTCATATCTCTGTCTGAATGAATTATCCATTATTATCAAGAAAAATGTAACCCTTGCACGATGTAATGCCTTAATCTTTGTAATTTATCCCTGTCTTTGACCAGGATGTCATGTTGCTATGACGATAACAGATTCAGGAAGCTCATCATACATTACTGTCATTCAAAGGCAAAATTCTTCTGCTGATAGATATTCTATCAAGCATTCATATATTCCAAATCATACAGTTATTAATATGACACAAATGGAGCATAACCAAGGCATGTTGACAAAACACGAGGCGGCCTTGGGCTGGAAATCGTCACTGCAGAAGTGACCAGGCACTTGGTGAAATGCAGTTACCCTTGACGATGCTTTTTTTTTTTTTTATCAATTGCATTGTTTGTTTCACCAGTATCAAAGCTCAATCACCAGCGAAGAAGGAATTTCTTGCTATCTGCTATGCAATTTCAAACGTTTTTAAGAGATTCAAAATATATAAGCATTTATTTTAAACTCATGATTATGCAACAAGATAGATAGATAGATAGATAGATAGATAGATAGATAGATAGATAGATAGATAGATAGATTACTCTGCTTCACAGTTCTTCTAGGAGAAGTGCACTCTATTGGCTCGCTAGTGGAAGTTCACTTCAGTTTGGATTAGACCCACCTTTGCATCATTTCAGCATTTATGTGTGTCATGTCAGTAATGATTGATGAGTCTAAGACAGGTGCAGTCAAGGGATAATAGGTCATTTTGTTAACAACAACAATACAATATTTATAAGATTCCCTATCGCTAACCTTTCCTTTCATGCTGTCTGTTCAACTGTCCTTTTCAAGGATATTAGCTGTCAAAATGCCATGTTCTTGTCCTTGTTGCACAATGCATCTAAACATCATGGGGCATAGAGGATCTCTCTCTCTCTCTCTCTCTCTGTCTCTCTCTCTCGCTTTCTATCTCTTTCTCTATTTCTCTCACAAAAGATCAGTTGGAAGCAAAAACATTATAAGACATCTCTCAGGAGGGGTGGTCGTTATTGCAATGCTGACAGCTACTTTTAATTTTGCCAAACTATTACAACCCTAATTGCTATTATCTCCCCTGATGTAATATAGTGTGCCAATACCCTCCACACTATGCCCTAAAATGCCCACATCTAACATAATATATAACATTTTAATTCCTCTGGCACAATGATGAAACATCGATCAGATTTTTGAGCACTTAATCTAGAAAAATCATTTAATTTTCAGTGCAGTATAAATAGTTATTGTGTTTGCTCTGTTGATTATATTTTTTATTCCAGGTTAAAAGACAGATTCGTTTCAAAATCCATAGTCAGGGTGTCATCTGTAAACGTGGTGCTGTTTCAAACCCATTTGATTGTTTCCCAAACCTCACCTTTTTGCCTGAAACATGGTGTGGACTCATTTGTTTAGAGTCAATGACTCTTTGATGCCGAAGAACTTGAGCTGTTAAATATTTTAGGAGTCCCTTTTATAATCCACAATGGCTGTGATGCTTTGCTTGTAATAAAAATTGATTTCCCATGCATCAGTGAAGATGCTAATCTGTAGGATAAGGATCTCCTGGATTGCTGCACCGATGAGAACAAGAGTGGCATGACATCCATATATGCTTTAAAGCTTCTTCTATGGAAATGCTTGATTCCTGCATGAACGAAGATTTTTTTTCCGAATTAAGAATATATAGCACAGCTTGAATGGAAGCTGGTGAGGAAATGAACATACTGGTTAACATAACTTAATAATAAATAACAGCAACAAATAAATCAAACTGTCAACGAAAGGCAGTTTCTTCCTCAAACAGAAATACATGATTTCAGTAATATTTAATTTAACCCATATCTTCTCTCATGGTTATTGGACAGCTACTATAAATTTATAGAACCTGACATAAAATTGTGTAGGTTAGGATAAGCTGGTTATTAAAAATGAATATTTAATCATTCCTTATTTTATCTGATTAAAGAGACTAGTCAGTGTCTGTGCTGCATAAAACACTTGCTATTTCTTATCACACCATTCACTCGCATGACCATCACTAAACACACAGGACATTTAGGTGTCTGCTTCTCATAAATATCATATGCAAGACGATGAAAAAAGAGGGGCACTATTACTGCAGAAATTTTACTTTGATTAGTTAATATCAACTGAATTTTCATTTACAATTTGTCTTCTTTGATTTTGTTTTAAAAGACTGGAATCATGCACAATATTTAACTTTACAATGGAAAATACACAGTCCACGATCGCCACACATGTTGTTTCTCTTTTTATTTAATTGTATTTAAAATATTTAGATGGACCATATATTTATCTGGATGCCAACAATTAATATGATTATTATTTAAATACGTAGATTATAATATATATTACTATTTGCTTAAATAACTTCAACAGTATAACTAATTATTATGCAAAACAAATCCAAAAATTGTTTATTATTCAAATTTATTCAACAATTGCAAAATAAATAAATAAATAAAATTAGAAAGACAAAACATATTTTATTTATAACCAGTTTTCATCTCATTTTGCAGTACCAGAGGCACCTACCTCCAGAGCAATCTCATTATTGACCGGTCAAATCATTATGAAACATGAACTTGTTATCAGAAAAATAACGGATATGTGTGTGCATGCACATGGGAGCGAATGCACGCACGTGTTGGCATTGCACAGAAATCAAGTGATCTTTCACAAATCGTGTGATCAGTGAAAGGTCCAACCAGCCTCGCAGCACAGTGGTTTAATGTCAGTTAAGCAGCAGCAACTTAAATGTTGATATTCTATCATGAGTCATTTATCCTGGACAGCAGGTAGCAACGCTTATGAATGTTGATATCTGGCCGTGGCTTCACTCATGAAAGCCTCTCAGTTACGCACAACACACACACAAACTCTCACACACACACACACACACACCCACGTACCCCATCGTTGAATAGAATGCTAGCCTTATTGTTTACATCATCACAACACTTCTAAAGTCGAAGATTACTAAGGAAAAGTTTGGGAAATTGGTTCATGTGGACTTTATCATAAAACTGATAGATTAGTCCATAATTTACTCAATACGCATAGAAGGGACTGTGTTGAAAACTGGGTCGATTAGTGACCCCAAAAATATATGAGATTCAATGTCTACAAACTAAAAAGGGGAGAACTGGGGGGAGTGATAGGGGTGAGACCCTTTATGTCCAGCAAAATCCCTGTGATATATTACGAAATATTACACGCAAGATCAATGTGAATATGCAACTGTCAAAAGGCAGCATGTTCAACGCAAAAATGAAAATAGGAATTTAAAACTGTAGCTTAACTTTTCAACTCAGTTTTTCAAAGCAAATAACTGTGATTCTTAAATTAACCAACGTCCCGGCCTCGATTTTATGCCTCAGTCACAAAGCATGCCTGTGCCTTCTTATTTCCAGATAAGTCTAAGGAAAGGTTACACACAATATCGGAATTATTCATTTTTTGCACATTCTCATTTTACATATTTGTACAAGCAAAATACCAATATGCAAAGGAAGAATATAGTGATTAAGTCAGTCACATGTAGGTCAAGGGGCCAACACCATTTCCAGTTTGGAAAGAGACTTTTGCATATCTAGCAAAGTTCTTAGAAAATTAAAACCAGGATATTTTCAGTTGGCAAAATTTTCGAAAAGACAATGAGAAAAAAATGAGTAACAACCAGAGCTTTCTACAACAAAACGGGGTCCATTTTTAGAGAGACTAAGATTTGGATGGAGAAAGAAAGAAATTGAGAGTTGAAGAGGGAGAGAGAGTCAGACGAAGAGAATAAATCTGAAAATGCTCTGCCTGGGTCTCCGTCTAGCTCCCTTTTTAGTCGGCGTAGATGATAAACCCAGAGAAAGTGCTGTATTTGTTGTTGTTTCCGCCGTGTGCCTTGCCTCCATCCAGCTTAATGTACACTTCATCTCCAGCATCCAAGTGCAGAATGACACTGTTGCTTGCGTAGTCGTAGTTCTGGTCTGCGTCCTGTGCAATAGCACTCGCTCTAACCTGCGGAAAACCAAGAGAGTGTTTTAGAACACTATGTTTTCGTTGTTACAATTTTCTGTAATTGTAGATTCGAGATGTAACATTATTAGGATGAGTCAACTGAGGCTTTTGTATCCTCTTTCCTTTGACAGACAGAACATAATAATGATGATCATCATTCATAATGTGCATTGTTATACTGTAAGGCAGGTCAACATATTCAGTGTACAAATTTGTTACATTTGTTTGCCAATGTTGCCACTCTTCAATCAATTTGATTATCTAAATCTCGAATTTATGCGCCAATGCGTATCGAACTGCATTCAATTTATTTGCAACACCCAGCAAAACCCTCCCAGTCTGGAGGGTAAGCTACTTCAATAACCTCCTGCCAGCACCAACTGCTTTCTTTATTGTCGGAGAGTGAGCACTGGCTGTCAAAGCCGCACTTCTGATTCAGGCAAGTCACTAACTGCGGTCATAACAGACACATTTTTAAACTTGGTATCACTGTGAGTTCCAACTTTGTTGTAATTGTACTAATGAGGTTCATTCCACCTACACTACAACTGCTGATAAAATGACACGTCGATAAAAGAAACTTTGTGATATGTTTATGTAATATACGATATGTTGTTGCAGAAGTTATATTCTTTAAATAATAATGTCACAAGTAGAGATGCACCGATCCAACATTCAGTTCAGTATCGGCACCGATCCATGCCTATTAGACGGATCAGAGACCTCCTATTTCTTGCTAAATCGATTTTGTACAATCAATCGCAGGTCAGCTGTTCCCCATTTTAGATGTGCTTTTGCAGCTTTAAAGCTGAACGCTAATGTTGCCACTCAGTCTATTTGCCACTCAATGGGTGTTGACATCATGCGCATACGCTTTGCAGCACGGGGAACAACGCGTAAGAACATCAGACAAGAGGGTGATGATCTGGGAGTATTTTGGCGCTTTTATCAACAACACAGCGATTTGCAATCTTTGTCAAACACGAAAAATAAGAAAAAAATCCATGGATATTTGGGACTCGGTAGCTTGGGCTGTTTCGTGCACATGCCACTTGGTCCTACTTGTGATACATGATGGGTTGCTGTCGCAGCAAAGTACAAGTGACGCTGAGTGAGTTTCCCGAAGCCGCCTTAACGCTACGTCATTCTTAAGTTCTGTGTTAAAGGAAAATCTGTATCAGCAGCTGTGTATCGAAATCGAACTGATAAAATGTGGATCGGTCTATACCTAGTAAGAAATATTGTTACAGAGGGCAACAACAGGAATATTCACACCAGATATGGTACAAAATGTGAGATAATGACTTGATAAATAGTTAATGTATTGATTTTTACCGACCTATACAATACACCATAAATGGTTAAATGTTACTAGGATTACAGCTATCAAGCTAACATTTCACTGTTAAATTAGAGTTCACCTTTTGTAGTTACAACCTCTCTCCAGCATAACTACAATAACACAACACAGAAATGGTTACTACAACACATGAATATCATAAAGCAGTTTAAGTGCCGCTACCTTTATTAATAGTTCAGAAATCTTTATACATTACATATTTAAATGCAACTTTAGTCAGGTAACATTGTATCAGCCATGTTGATATCAATTTTGCTATATAAGAAAGGAAATAAATCACATAAATCAAATTCACAAGTGTTTTCTCCCTGAGCATTGAGGGTAAAAGTGTTCTTGATGCTTGTGTGAAATACAGAATTGTATGTCACAGTAGGCAGTAAATTCTAAGCTAGTCTGTGTGATTTTTTAAAGTACTAACATAACAAAAGATGGTGCCACTGTGTGGTTGACATATCTGGCTACCATTCAATGGGGCATAAATATGTATTTTGACATTTTTCAAGAATAAAATTCCAACGACATCTGCACACCAGACTTTGTTCCTGATATTTTTTTCCTGGAAATACCCTGAGACATAACTTATTTCCTCCTTGATATTGTATAATTCTGATGTGGCATAACACATAACAGACAAATAAGTAAATCATGCTGACCTTTATTTAATACAGCTGTAGGACATCATGTTCTTCATTATTTTCAGTTCAACTGAGGGATACTGACAGTAATACAGGGAAATAAGCCAAATCTAAAATGTGAGGATGAATCATATTGCCAGTGAATATATTGCTATCCATTATAGGGTAAATCTTAAGATAAAAAATGCTGTCTTAACAAAAAAATCTGGGTTAACCCTGTAATCTGCAAAAAATCAGGCCAAAATAGGTGGGTTTTCAGTTAGTAAGTTTTGATATTTAAAAAAAAAAACGTCATCAGACAGTGTGCGCATCAGTCACTTCAGTATGCTCCGCGTGGCTGATGAGAATATGCTTAATGTGCCCTGGGATGGTGGATGGTGGCGTTCCCAGGTCTCTGTACTAGATCCGTGAAAGATTAAATGAAAGAATGAGATATAGATTGATTAGACGAATGGACAAAACCCATTGTGCGATTCTGATGCACTCCTCAGAAAGTAACATTGTTACACATATCTCCAGTTGTTCTTTAAAAGTATTTTTAACTAAGGCTGAATAAGTCATGATTTCAAACAGAAAGAGAACACAATTTGAGATGCTTTAGACATTTATTGCAAAGAAAAAAAGTTTTAAAATAATAATAAAAAAAAAAAATTTTGACTGATGACTCCCTAAATTGGACAAGGCATATTGGGTTATCATAGGGAATTAAATATAAATGAGTCCACGTACACTGTAAAGGAAAATTAGATCATGTCTTTATGAGGGCTAAGGAACTTCAGCAGATTGAATGCAAAATGTTTGAGGAGGCAGAAGGCAAAATATAGTACTTCTATATTCAGGCTGTCCTGCCAACCAGGATGAGAAGGTGAGTGTTGTCAGTGAAGTGACCATGGTGCCCAGTTAAAGCACTTAAAGGGCTACAGAGCTCACTGGCTGAAATGCGGAATCAACAATCTCCTCAGTCTTTTTGGAGCTAGAGTTCTGTTCCAACACACTGTTAGAAAAAAAAGGACTCGTTTGCACGTTTGAACATACAATTACTTGCAAGTAGGGTTGTACCCTCAAGGGTCTGTCAAATGTACCCTAGATGTAGGTAAATGTACCCTTTAGTCTAATTTAAGGTACAGAAATGGACTCTGAATAACAAAAATGCTGTTTATACTTTGGGGAAAAAACTGTACTGGGGTTGTATCCTTTTTCTGACAGCGCAGGTCAATAGCAAAACTCAACACCTGAAAAGAACAGCTTAAGAGCAATAACATCCGAATTCTGGTATGAATGAGCTCTAATCCCACTGGAAATCTGTCCTGACATCTGAAAACGCTGTATAATTTTCAGGAGTTGGAGCAATCTTGCATGGAGGAATTATCAAAACTCCTAAGAATCTAGCGGTCATGTATGCTCATGCAACAACATTTGCCCACATACTCACAGGTGTAGCACCTACCTGCTGTCCCTTTGACTAATGAGATATTTGGAAGAACAAATGTTGAATAAATAGTTATTTGCATCCTAAGTGTGTTGCCTCATTTGTCTCACTGCATGGATAAATTATTCCTTTTAAGTTTAAGACAAAATGTGAAAAAAACATGATGACATACTATGACATATTTTCTGCAGGTTATGTATCTATATACAAAACAGGTAGCTATCCTGCACAACAAATGGTTATGATCTTCATTTCTGGCCTACCAGCATGTCTGCCCTGGGTGAGAAACTGGTGCAGTGACATTTATTAGTTATTCAGTACTGTTCCCAGCTATATACTTCTCTACAAAGGAGATCTCTGTCATTTACAGATTATTTTGACAATACAGGCTGGCAGAACTGCAAGTGAAAGGTCCAGCATGCAGTTGGGACAAGTATTAAATTACAAGGCATTCAAACGCGAGAGGACACTTGACATCTTAATTGAATCGGCTGTCAGCTGGGAGGCAAATATTTGCTTATACTTTAGAGTGACTCCTGCTGTTAGGAAACTATGAGGAACAGAGGAGACATAAATAGGTACTGCTGTAGGGTTTTTGTTGGTTTATGGATGGCCAAAGGCATTTTTTAATAACAGCCTTTTTATCTCCTCTTTGTTTGTTGTGTAACCATTTATGCGAAATGTGTTCGCAAATCACCGTGCATAAGAGGAGCTATCGAGCCGTGAGGGACTCACTGAGTGTTACGACTGACCCAATTATCTGTCTGTGCTTTACTGACTGGCTTAATAACCCTACTTGGAACACAGAAGTCTTAATCAGAAAAGCTTTGCAACTTAGTAGTCTATGTATTTTGTAAGCAGGCACAATCAAAAACAATGCAAAAGTGTGCTGGGCAGAAAAGTGCTAGCTCATTTCCCAATGATCCTGTGTGTAAATGTCTTGCACACATAGATACACAAACACCAACAGTCTTTCCTTATCCATTTAAAAAAGATCAGATCGATATTTTAAAAGATCGGTTCAGCCAGTCAGAATACAGAAGAGAATGAAGGTAGGCTGAGATCAATGCAAGTCAGCGCAAGTGCTGGAAACAAACAGAGCTGAATTAGCCCATGGTATAGCTGGGTGACACTGGATATGTACAGTGCCAGCAGATCAAACACAGCAACAAGGGCAGTGGGGACAGAACAACTGTATCTCCAAGGTACAACCTGCATGGTCACCAGAATGAATGCAATAAAAAAATCATTGACCTACTTGAGGTAGCCAGTAACTTTTTATGCTTTCTAAGTTTTTTCATATTTATAGGACTTTACATTAAACTCTTCTGTTTGCAGACTTTGTCCCCCTTCAAGTTTAATTTATTACCCAGAGAAAATACTGCATAATGGCAGTAAATAGGCACTGATTAATTTATTGATTGATTAAAAATGTTTTACGTTATAATCAAATTTGTTGTGCGCTTGTGAGGAAAAACGAAATGTTGGAGTGATTTATTGAGGCCTTAGTGATGGTGAGGCCCACAATGACAGGTAGCAATGTAACATTTCACATATTTGCAAAAGCCCCTTCAGCATCACGGTGCCGTCACATTTATAGTGAAAACAGAATCAGTATTTTGATAAATGGTTATCTATTGATGTTATATGATTATTAATTAAATGATATGATTTTTTTTAAATATGTATATTTTTTCTTACTATGGCATGCCAATATTGAACATTTAAAAACCACATCAATTGTCAAAAGTGACTTGTGCTCTAATTTGAGGAGCACAGACATTAATTAATTTTTTCAAGTTCACTAACTTTGAATCAGCTTCAGTTACTTTTATTGCATAACTTATTTGTGGGATCTCATCGCCACCGGGAATATGAGAAATTTGACAGATTTCAACCTCTACGTTAAACCTTTTCCAACTCTTTCACTGCCATTTATTTGCGCGCCAGTACCGACCAGTGAAAGCAGCCATGTGAGGCTATAATAACGACAAGGTGTTGAGATGGTGGAAGCAAGATTCTGAGGCAGGCACTGGAAAGAAGCTAACTGCTCCACGCACGCATCAGAAGACAGCGACAGCGGTCTATGTGCCTCTTTTACAGGACACGAGAGGAAATGTTTTTATACGTACTGAAGATGAAAGTTACTAATGGTCCTGCATCTACCTACAGTATGTACAACAGATATCTACTGCAGGTTTTACTGTCAATCCTGCCTCTAGTGAGATTTTGGATACCTCAAGTCTTCCTGCACCCTATAATGAGTTCAGGTGTGAATCTAAAAATCTTTATTGAAGCACAATGACTGAAGGATGCAAAAATGTGTGATCGCAATTTTAATTTTGCCAAAAGTAACAAGGAGTATAGAGGAATTATGGGAATTTCAGTAATTCGCAACCTTTATTTTTCCTTATTTAGTCTGTTAACAAACTATAGACACAGACAGTCGAGATTAATGTGAGATGATTGTGTTGACAGCAATTATGGTTGGAAGCATGACGCTTCTGTTTACAATTCTGATTAAATCTAGAATGTATCACAAGGATATGAAAACAAAGAATAATATTCTAAGATTAAGAGCCTAGGATAAATATAGACCTGACTTAGACCCAAAATCAAATCACAGTTGTCCTAAAGGTTACATTCATGCATCATGTTTATTTATTTTCTGAAATTCAATGTACAAAAGGTAATTTTTACTTTCCTATGCATTTGTATCTAAATGCAAAAATAATTCATTTTCTTACTTATCAAAAAAACTACATATCATTCAATTAATTAAGGCTCATTCATATAATATGATTTATATGCTGCAATTTTAAACGTTATAAACCAGAGAGTTAGTCTAGCTAGTAATTAAGGATTATAATTCCAATGTGGTTTCATTCAAAAGTTGCATAGAAATGTTATCACTGTCAAGTTTAATTCCAGAATTAGAGTTATTCATATAATAGTGATGTTGTGCTTTTCAAAATTAAAGATGAGTGCAGAATTAAAGTAGCTGAATTATTCGATGGAAACTTCTTTCTTTACATAGCTCTGATTATGATAGGTCAGTCTTTCGGGTGGTTAATGGGAACTGATGATAACTCAGTGTTACACCTCACAGCTCTGTCTGAGAGACGGCCCCCTGCTTAGATTGCATGTCTGTTAATGCATGTTCTTTCATTAAGTCTGAAAATGATTTAATCGAGATTCCCCTGAGCCAGTCAGCTTTGTGCTGCATACCTGGTTATCATGACACAACAACTGATTCCAGGGATTTTACTGATATGGAGTGATTCAGAGTTCCAAAGTAGTACCATACTTAATCATTCTCTCGAGAGGCCGGATATTGCACTCCTTGATTTCTCCTCTCAGTAGACCTACAGCAGAGGAGAATTTCCACACAAGGTCTGCAGACTCATCTAATTATGAACATTTCACATACGTCTGGTGTCATTGGTCTTTAAGGATACCCTAGATTTTGCTAAAGTTTTTTTTTGCATTGAAATGAGCAGCAGGGTCAGATATGATAGCTGGGCTCTACTCTCAGGCCTCCGCTTCGCTGCACTTGCTACTTACAACAGTCCAACCTCTACCACTGTAACTTTCTGGGAGTCAAGCAAATTGACAGAAAAGTTAGTCTACAATGGCTGCTCAACGCGGCAGATGACAAGTCGTGACCTTGAGATGATTAGCAACACATGATTCACAAGGGTGAAGCAGCAGCAATTACATAAAGCTTCTCCGTTGGATGGATGAACTGACGGGTAACGGAGGACACAGAAGAGTGTGTGAGCTTTGTGGAGTAGAGCTTTTGACGCTGCTCACATCAGAGCCCTTGGTACTCTCTGTCATTCTGGTTTTTTTTTAACAGTTCACTAGGAATGAAGAGAAAGCATTTCTTTTCTCTTTTGTTGGACTCATCCACACTGAATTTTGCCCAGAAGATTCTGTGCATCATGTCACTACAAATAATAGTCATTGTAAATTGCTTTAGAATCCAATTTAATATATGAAAAATATTTTTTATTCATACAGTCTGGGTGCTTAAGTACATTGTACAAATGCTTAATTGTCAGGAAGCACCAGCAATAAAAATATTTTTAATAAAGTCTAATTTAAAAGAGACTTCATAGCCTTCTGATTTGAACCTAGAGGTCTAAGGTTCAACAAAAAGGTAATTACAGAAGAGAACAGAAATACTGGGTCCATGATCCAGCCAAACATTGAATATGTCAAAGTGACCATTCAAAACTAACTTAACTATCTTGTTTATTTGTTGTGTGCTGGCCTTGGAATGGTGGCAAACAACTCGCTGTGTTTTATTGGTTTGGAGACCCTGTAGAATAATAGATTATAGTACAGGCAGTCCCCGAGTTAAGAACCTGCAACACATGGACAGCTTATACTTATGCATGGACAGCAGTAAAGCTTGTTATACAGGCAGTCCCCGAGTTAAGAACCTGCAACACATGGACAGCTTGTACTTATGCACGGACTGCGATAAAGCTTGTTATACAGGCAGTCCCCGAGTTAAGAACCTGCAACACATGGACAGCTTGTACTTACGCACGGACAGCAGTAAAGCTTGTTATACAGGCAGTCACCGAGTTAAGAACGTGCGACACATGGACAGCTTGTACTTACGCACAGACTGCCATAAAGCTTGTTATACAGGCAGTCCCCAAGTTAAGAATGTGCGACATATGGACAGCTCTTACTTACGCACAAACTGCCATAAAGCCTGTTATACAGGCAGTCCCCGAGTTAAGAACCTGCAACACATGGACAGCTTATACTTATGCACGGACTGCCATAAAGCTTGTTATACAGGCAGTCCCCAAGTTAAGAATGTGCGACATATGGATA
>JAODKE010000101.1:15095483-15111735 GCA_026779605.1 Mormyrus hasselquistii | reverse complement strand
CATGTGATTGCTTGATTAGATAATTGCATTAATGAGAAATTGAACAGGTGTTCCTAATAATCCTTTAGGTGAGTGTATACCATTGATGGTTTTAAATATATGCTGTCATTTTGCCAAGTTTGACTAGGCTATTCTACATATATCACAACTGAATTTAGTTTTTGGTTTTATGAATAAATTGATATGAATTGCTCTGCACTTGGACCTCCACATGACTTGCCACAATTATTCATTTATCCGTTTAAACTTGCTGACCCAAATTACCAATTACCAAATATTTTATAATATATGTATTAGAGTTACAAAACAAAAAAATCTCCACGTGCATATATCTGCCGTGGTGGGAATTCTCCAATGCCCATAGCAATTCCTTCTAACTGGGCTGTGAGCACACTACATTATGCTGCATCTTCAACAGTAATATTGATTCATTCAGTTTTCATGGTGTTTGCTTCTTAAAATATCTCTGAATGCATTTTATTGTTCATACTAATGAAAACAAATACCACAACCTTTGGAAAGAGCTATTAGAATGTATAGTTTGATGAAGCATTCACCTGGAGCTCCTTAATTTGTCCTGAGTGAGAAATTCCAATTATTGAGAACTACTACATAGATAGGGCCAAGTTCAAATGCTGATTCCTGGCAGTTCATTTATATTGTGAGGTGACTCAGGCTATAAATCAATTCCATTGTGGCAAACACAGATTGCAACAGGAAAGCTATGTGCTATGTATCTTTATTAGGTAAAAATGTAATATACACTCAAAATGTTGTGCCTTCGAGACAGCTTGCATACTGTACATTTGATGATGGACAAAGAAGAACAACAAGTTATATTAGACCCAGAGGCATTACTAACGATTTTGGTGTATCTGTATATCTATGGACCCACTTAATCGAGTGGGAATAAGACTATTTGTCAGCCTGAATCTGTAGTCAGGAAGAGCTTCTTGTTTATCATATGAAAAACACGATTAACAAGTGTTTGAACCCCCAGATATGTTTTACTTCAATGACAAGTTCAGATGCAGGCCTGCTGACATAACTTGAACTCTTTCATCTCAAAGTACTTTTGAGAATTGATTGGTCTGACAACACCAGTGGGCTAAGCTGGTTCAGTGGGTAGGGTTGTGGAATCACACTTCGCAATTCTGCATTAATTTCTTGTGTCTGTCTGTGTTTCCCGCAGTCCAGTGGCTTGGCTTGCTGTCTGTAGCGAGTCTGTATCATTGTAATGTATGGTGCCTTATGCCCCCGGGTTAGGTTCTGGGATCAATTCAGGCCTTGAGCCAGTTATCGGAAAATGTGTGCACTTAATATGTTTACTCTTCAGGTCTACTATTTAGTGCTTAATGGGCATGATTGTCAATCATACTCTTCAGTGCTTCATGGGTGTACTCTTCAATGCTACTCTCTGTTGCTTAATGGATGTACTTTTCAATGCTACTCTCTGTTGCTTAATTGGTGTACTCTTCAATGCTACTCTCTGTTGCTTAACGGATGTACTCTTCAATGCTACTCTCTGTTGCTAATGGATGTACTCTTCAATGCTACTCTCTGTTGCTTAACGGATGTACTCTTCAATGCTACTCTCTGTTGCTTAATTGGTGTACTCTTCAATGCTACTCTCTGTTGCTTAATGGATGTACTCTTCAATGCTACTTTCTGTTGCTTAATGGATGTACTCTTCAATGTTACTCTCTGTTGCTTAATGGATGTACTCTTCAATGCTACTCTCTGTTGCTTAATTGGTGTACTCTTCAATGCTACTCTCTGTTGCTTAATGAATGTACTCTTCAATGCTACTCTCTGTTGCTTAACGGATGTACTCTTCAATGCTACTCTCTGTTGCTTAATGGATGTACTCTTCAATGCTACTCTCTGTTGCTTAATGGATGTACTCTTCAGTGCTACTCTCTGTTGCTTAATGGGTGTAATTGCACATTTAATATCATCACTTTAAATACCTGCCTGTTTCTGAAAAGCAACCTCTTTTCTCACCATAAGCAGTTTTACTGTATAGTAGCAAAAATTAAGGTATAATAAAGTCAATATTTGAGTTGCAAAATACAAAAGACACTAAAAGTGGGAAGTCGTAAAAGTAAGAAAAGTGCAACAAAGTCACTAAAAACACTCAGTTATGCAGTTAATTAGGTAAAACTAGAGGAAGTGTCACATAACTGCAAGTTAGAAGTCCACATTTAGCTCTCATCTGTTACTAAAGCTGAAAAACACATTACATTGAACATGCTAAGAAACGACAAGAAGTTTTTTTGCTCCTTGTAGTGTGGTCATAGTAGAAGACAGTGGATTAAAATATTACCCTGTCCATTCTTGTATTTTGATTAGGGATCAAAGGGTACAATGAGTTAGGATGGTGTACTACATGTATGAGCATGTGGCTGTGAACCATGCTTCCGTGGTTTTCTGGAGTCCTTAGAATTTGTTTTGTTTCCCTCAGGTTAATTGTGCTGTTTTTCATGTATTTCAGTTTTGGTCCTTGTTTGTACCTTTGTTCCTACTTAACCCTGCTTGTGTCTAGGTTTCTAGTTATGTTCTGTTTCAGCTGTCTTCCCAGTCTCTCCTAGTGTGTGTAGTCCTGAATGCTTGTTAATTACCTTCACCTATTCCCTGCTACTCCTAGTTCCTTGTGTTTGGTTGATTAATTATAGCCCTGATGTACCTGTATCTTGTTGAAGCCCTCATTATCTGTATATTTATGTTCCTGTCCTTGCCTTGTGCTTGGGGTTGTTATTGTGTTTGTTCCAGCATGTTTCTGTATGTACTTGTTGGTGTTAGACTGTTTGTTTTGCCCCATGTTTGGTGTAGCCCTTCATTGTTCATGTTTTACCCTCCTGCCTTTGTTTGACCCATTGTGCTCCCTTTTGTTTCTGGTTTTTGTGAATTCAGTTATCAATAAAATCCCCTTTGTTCGTAAGCCTCACGGTGGACTGTCTTCCCATCATGTCCCACCTTAACAAAAAATGGCGGTAATGGTGTGAAAGGAGAGAGCTGTGCCATTCACACCCTTGAAGATAGATGCAGATAAGGTGGACACACATGCTTTCTACAGATATGTCAGTTTTCCAACTAAGGTGCAAAATCAAGTACACTGCCCAGGAAAATAATAGTCTCCATTGGATTTTTTGTTGGACCACCTTTAGCTTTGATTATGCCGCACATTTGTCATGCCATTGTTTCCACATGCTTATGCAGCATCTCACCCTTTATGTTTATCCAGATTTGCATTAATTTCTCACCAAGATTGACAAGTGAGTTTAACCACTCAATAAAGCCTCTTTTATCACATCCCAAAGATCTTCAGTGAGGTTAAGGTCACAACTCTGTGGTCATACATGAAAATGATTCCTCATGCTCCCAGAACCACTCTTTGACAATTTAAAGCCAATGAATCTTGGCATTCTTGCCCTGGAATATGCCCATGCCAACAGGGAAGAAAAAACCCACTGATGATGGATGGAGGTTGCTAAGCTATAATAACAATCCAGTCATTAGCTCATAAGCAGTTCCTAATTCAAATGACGACTTTTTTTTTTTTTTTGGCCGGGCAGTGTATGTCTTTGAGTCACGGTTGGATGCTAGTTTTTTGATATGTATGATCCTGAAAGCAATGCCATCTTTTGTTCTGCTTGTGCACCTGGTGTCATGAGGTCATGGCTTGTCGGTATGGGTTGTCCGTTAGCGTGGCAGCACTACCACAACTTTTAGTTCCAAGCATGAACTATCACAAATTGAGTCTTTTGCCTTCCCTAACAGCACTCAGTCTTTCAAAACAAGTTGACATCACCTTCGCAGTATGAGTATGAGGTACTGCAGGAGGCAGAGTAGCTATCTCACTCCTGTGGCTATTCAAATTTGACAATACCTTGCGCATCACCCAGCCACCTGTTTCGGACTGCCTCCCCTGATCTGAGGACACATCTGCATAAACTCTCAGGATAATGGACTAGTGATGTTGCTACTGAATAGGGCAGAATAGCAGGTTCATGCTCAGTATAGAGTGATGTCACCACATTGGTTGTTGAAAGCTTTGTTCAAATCCGCAATCTTTTAAACGGTTGGCATTTCAGCTTTACAGTGATAACAATGTTGGAGTTCAAGGGCATATCCATCTTGGTTCAAGTCATTCATAAACCAACAATATCAATGGGTAAATCTCAAAAAGGCCTGGAAGACCAATTAATGACAGCCATCAATCAGTCTCTTGCAAGGATATTTCCCTTTTCAGATACCACTTTATTTATGTCTCTGTGGAGATTATATTTCACTGCTGTAATGTTTAGACTATGGCATCTGAACATTAATTACAATCTCTGCAAGTAGGAAGAGAAGTCTACAGAGAACCAGCTTGTGTCCCTTACACAGAACTCCATTTATGTTAGCTATCAAGCATTACATCATCAAATGATTGTAGAATTGTAACAAAAAAATTGTACAACCCAACAAGTATCTCCTCTTTCTTCTATCTAACAAAAGCATTTACTCACTGGCAGTCAAATGCACCCACCCCACCCCCTCCCCGAATGACAGTATCCTCACCACTGAATGACTTCTATACGGACAAACATACTGCACTCATTGCACTAAGGCACTCATTCTGTAATAGGATGGTTGTTTCTTTTTGTGTGTTGTTTTTATTTCTCTTATTTATTACTCTTATGCTGCTAAACAGAGAGCTGCAAAATTATTCACTATTTCTGTAATAGTTATAATAAAGATATATCTTATCTTATCTTATCATCTTCTACCAGAAGGCAGCTTTAGAAATCACAAGACATATTTATGGCCGCAGATTTAACTGGCACCCAGAGCTGATGGCCTTACCTTTGCTTTTTAAAAGAAAAACAGACAAGCAGACTTTGGAAGGGTGCTTACTTCTAGTTTGGTACTTGATTTTCTAATTGGTGTTTAGTGTCACTCAAGAAAATGACTTGAGAAAGAATGTAATGTAAGAAAGATTTTTAAATAATTTTAGAATAATAAAGATTTCATCATTTAAAATACGATTAACACTGACTAACTGTAAGGATACAGTTTCATGAAAAAACAACCCCATAAAAATCAAACGTGATAAAATGAATTTGTCTGATACAGGCCTACAGTCTTTGTTAAATGTAGGTCTCCTCCTCGCACTCTGCATGCATGGTGAATTGGCCTGAATAACACAAATGATAAGCAACGCACTCTCAGTTATTTATTTATTTTAGTGAAGGGCAGGCGATTTGGGAGGGGACACCACCCCCTATTTCCGACACCCTTGCCCACCACAATGATTTACTATCAGAAAGTCTCACAGAATCCCACAATACACTGCAGTATTAGTTAAGATGTTTGTACTGTTCACACTAAATGATTTAGATTTAGACAGCAGGTGAGTAGGGCACAGGTATGCTGGACCTGCTTAATTTCACTTCGCACTAGAACTGGAAGAGTCTAAAAAGATCATCAGGACCTCTTTTCACTTCATCAAGGACATTTCACACAAACACTGAATCCACAAAGCCCCCACCACCATCAAAGCCCCCTCCCACTCTTCCCATGGACTTTTTGTCCTGCTCCAC
The DNA here is from genome assembly GCA_026779605.1 of Mormyrus hasselquistii. Lineage (NCBI taxonomy): Eukaryota > Metazoa > Chordata > Actinopteri > Osteoglossiformes > Mormyridae > Mormyrus > Mormyrus hasselquistii. Next base: position 15,106,150 of record JAODKE010000101.1, on the reverse strand, counting down.
TCTGGCAAAAGTTACAGAAGCCTGCAAAGCCAGTTCCGCCAGGCTCGGCAACAGCTACTTCCCAGAGGTCATCAGGACACTGCTGCCCACCTAACCCCCTACCCGTTTCCGCGGTTACTCACCACCACCACCCCCCACCCTCACCCCCTGGACTGGCACTGGTCATTTCTATTATTTATTTATATTATTCATCTCCACCATAATTATTACACCCCGTTATGCTACCCTATTTATTGTTAGATACATATTTTATATTGTGTATAAACATTATTTCATGTCACTACATACCTGTATATGGATGGCATGACAATAAAACACACTTGACTTGACTTGGCTTGATAAGGGACTTGACATATTAATTGCAGTTCAGCAACGAGGAATTTATAATAAAATGAATAACAGTAAACTATACAGGCATGAACTGCACCTCGTTTTAAATTTTCACTTTCAACACAAAGATAATTTGGATGGACACTGAGTAGAAAAGGTTGTATGTTTGGGAGGATGGAAGTTAAAAATGACAGGTGGTGACCAACTCAACATCTGGTCAGGAGCAAATGCTGGACAGCTCGATGATAGCTGAAGAGGTCGCTTACGTGAGGTCACTGAGCAGGTCCGGCTTCAAGGACTCAGAGAACAGTGTCCAAATGGAGATGCCACCCAGAAAATTTTAAAAGCACTTTTAATGGGCAGGTTTGGACTTTAAGCGCCAGTAAAGGCTGTATACTTTTTAGACAGTATGTACAGTTTTTTTAAATGGAACGACAACAAAAGAATTGTTCAATGGATGCAAAGTGCAATTACAGTACGTATTAAAGTACGTAAGAATAATGTTTTTAATTTTGCACTCTGACAGTTAATGCAAAAGTAACAATTTATTATTTTTCTGCATTAGTTACATTGTAACAAATTTTCTTCACTTTCGATTCTATTTTCTGTTGTTTTTATTATATTGTTTTAAAACATATTACTTCATTTAATTACATAAACAGGTATTCAAAATGAATTAATTTTAATACAATGTAATACAAAATCATATACACCTGTATACCAGTAGGCAAATAAACATCTTTTTCTACATATTTTGCTCACCATTAAGTGCAATACAGTTGGCTGCTACTTTGAATTTCACTCTTTATGTGGAGTCTGCATGTCTTTCCTGCGTTGTCACAGTTCTCTTAGGCTTCCTGCAGAGTCATGACATCTATAAATTACCATATGATATTCAGACAATGTTACTTCATGGAACCGATACATTGAATATTGAGTTAAAATGCAAATTATACTGAGTGGAAAGGATTCATATTAAGAGCAAGGTAAGAAACAGTTACATTTAGTTTGATATCTCAATCTATTCGTCTATTAAGATTGTAATTAGTTATAAAGTATTTAAGAGGACTGTGAAGCTTGTATCGGAAATGGTTTCTGATAGCACTGTCAAGTCCTAGTTTAAAGGCTAGTTAAACACATTAATAATGTGTCATTCAGAATATTTCTAGTCACTCTGCTGGAAGGAAAGTTTGTTTTTATTAAAGCTATGTTTAAAATCTCATTGGATGTTATAAATGGCTCCCTATTGAATTCTTTATGAGCAATTAATAAGTGTTCTGTAATTTCAGTGCAGGAGAATTAATCATCACCAAGGAGATGGATTTGTGTTTTCATTGGATGGGGCTGTCTACTAATGGGATATAGCAAAATGTGCATGAATGAAGACATGGGAAGTCATTTGTGAACCTAAATTAAAGTCAATGAAAAAAAAAACAGCTGGAGAGCAGCAGTTGGGAGCTGAGCTGGTTGGTGGCTGTATGGCTCTACGGGCTGAGGAAGGGCCCCCATGCGGCTCTACGGCTGAGGAAGGGCCCCCATGTGCCTCTACGGCTGAGGAAGGGCCCGGAGCATTAAATCCACTCCAGCTGCTTCTCTCCCGGTTGTCGGTTTTATACAGTATGAGACAGCTATATGAAACTTAGTCTTAACATGGTAATTAATATTTTGAGAACTGCACAGATTTATATAAAAATGCCAATGCAAATATTATGGTGGTTTATAGTCTGCCCACACCAGTCCATCCATCTTTGTGAATCCAGTACAAACTGGCTCACTACACTGAAAAACATTAATTTATTAGTAACTTGCAGAATCACAAACCAAAATATCAAGAAAGAAAAACAAAATTATTATTAAGGTAATATGAAATAATTTACAGCATAAGACTAGAAAACTCTCATGCCTGTCTCTGGTTTACCAATCATGGAATCACACCTTTGTCACATCTGTTCCTGGTTTACCAATCATGGAACTGCACCTTTGTCATATCTGTCCTCGGTTTACCAATCATGGAACTGCACCTTTGTCACATCTGTTCCCGGTTTACCAATCATGGAGATGGATGGACTGGGCACCTTTGTCACAGTTTACCAATCATGGAACTGCACCTTTGTCACATCTGGTCACATCCCCGGTTTATAGATCAGATAATTGTGCCTGATATTGGATGGGTTCAGCCCAACCTTCTCTCTGATCATAGGATTCAGTTGCTTCTTTGTCAGAGGTTTGGCTTAGGGAATTGGTGGTGTCCTTTCTTCTAGATTTTCCACCAGTGTAATTTTGATTCCTCTCTGCCTGTCAATATCCAGCAGGTACTGGCTTGATGGATTGCGTGGCTTGTGGTTCATTGTCCTTGTTGACCAGCATTTTGCTTTGGGCTTCTGGTTGGCCAGTTTCTGAGTTAGGGATTCATGGCCCCAAGATTGTGTGCTGTGCTGCTGGTGTCCTTTGCACGGGGTTTTTTGTTTTTCGTGTGTCTTGAGATTTTGTGGTCTTGCCCCTGAAAGTCTGCCATCCTGTTTACCTCATCCTGTAGTCCGTCCATCCAGTGAGCGGCCCCTTGCTTCCCTGTTTACAGCAGTGTTGAGACTCAGGGAAAAAAATCTTCTATGATGAATTGAGGTTATGTACAAGTTGAAATATATAAATATAAATATATGTAACACTGTTGAATTGCACTCAAGAAATATTGCACATAACAAAAACACCCTGGAGTATTGGATGTGTGTGTTTTGTGAGTCTGTGTGAGTGGGGTCTGCTGTACTTTGTTATAGTCTTTGCACCCATTCCATTTTCAGTGGATTAATTTGTATTAAGTCTCTTTCTCAAATGATTTCGTTATTGGCCTGCTTTTTGTAATGTAGGAAACTGATATAATAATTTTCTTGCATTCACTGGAGTTTAATATACAATTTCAGGGATATTTCTAATGTGTGACTTGCCAGGTTGTGGTCATGAGGATGAAATTATACATCATCAGCTAGCTGACAGTTAAGTGACAGTTTGTAGACAAAGGGACCTACGTATCACACCCTCCATGCAGATCATTCTTATCGTCAGTTAGTTTTGTAAGGCTGACATCTGATCAAGTAATAAAAAGGGGGGAAATGTCGAGGCTTTCATAATGCAATAAAAGCAATTTGCCTTGAAGGCTTATTGGGAATGGAATGCACTTGCTGACATGCTTATACTTCATTGGCTGCAAGACCTCTAATTTGGCTGTTTATTTTTATTTTTTTTTTCCGCCTCATACAAAATGAAAATGAACGTCTGATGAATCTCTCTCTTTCTCAGCCACTTGGTCAACTAGTACTGCTAGTTGTCATGCTATGCAGTCATGGTTTCAGCTCAAATATCCAGCCATAAATTCAACTTTAACTCTCCATATGGTGGCACTACAGATCAGGTCCAGGACGAGGAGACTGGGCTTGATTCAGCATAAAGCGCCGGCCGAAATACCCAACAGCGGCTTGTTTAGTGGGGTTATTTTGCTGACTGATTAAATGAATTAAACTGCCTGAGGGTTTGCGTGAATGTAATTTCCTGGTGGTGTAGGAAGCATCTCGGAAACAGAAGAGACACTCATGTAAAGTGATGTGATGTGTGTCGTGCTCCACCCAAATACATATGGCTCCTCATTTTGCGAGCCAGAGATTAATTTCCACACGGCCTTTATGGCACCGAGTTTCAGCACACTGCAAAACAGGAAGATAAATGCTTTTCACTACATGAAAAGGCCCTGGTGGAAGGCAGCATTCTGCTTGCTTTGGAAATTACAATGCGTAACTAAATCCAGCTTTGTCTCTCTATTTTTCAGTCCAGGAGCAGGAATGAACACATGACTGCCTTGAATGTCAGCTTGGGATGTCACGGAGCACGATCTGATGTCCATCCGAGACATCTGACGATTTGATTGCGACTCCAGATATAACGTTTGGATGGGTAGAGCTGTCTCTCGTGAGGACGTCTCAGATCCCTCCCTCCCCCTGGCAAGGGGAGTCTGGCACAATTTTAGGAGACAGGTGTTGAATTTACAGTGTCAGCATCTAAAGGATCAGAAATTCATTTTAAATTTATTACCTGAGTGTCATTAGTGCATAAGTCATAGAGAAACAAGGACCATATACATCCCACTGAGGTTTATGGTAACTGTCAAATACCAAAGGGCACATCAGATGGTAAGAAAGGTTCCTGATCCTAAAGTACTTTATGGGAGCATTTGGGATGAATTTTCTTGCTGTTTTAATTTGCCTCCTAGTTTGAGGGTCAAACCAATGTCTTTTACTGTGTAGGGAGATGTGACAACAGAGAGGTGTGGGGAGATGTGACAACGGCGAGTGAGTCACATCTTTCCGTCTGCCTCTGGGCAATATTTATTTCCAGCTGCTGGCAGAAAGTGTTGACGTTTCGGTGAAACAACCAACAGTTTTTGCAACTATAATGTGGAGATTCTTTCCCGTGGGCAAAGGAGTGCTGCCCATCAGTCAAACATCTCTGACGCAATCGAGAATGATCACTAACCCTCTAGGAAGATGGGCTTCAGGAAAAAAAGCCAGTCTTCCCTCACAGAGGAGTGATCTGGACTGGTGAAATTTGTGCCTCCATGAAATGTCACTTAGGCGTACTAACACCTCCAAAACTCATGAGGAACATGTGGCTTTAATAATTTTCTTTCAAAGGAAACAAGGTTTTGGGTAAATTCCAAGCAGTCCAACAAGCATAAGAAGTAGGAGGTATACAGGTGGAGCTATATTTTGGTCCAGCACTTTCTGTCTTTGAAGGGTAGTCAATATTGTTTTTGAAGTAGTTCTCACCCTTCGGTTAGTGTGTACATTCCAGCTTCCTTCCTCCCACAGCTGCTGTAGATGCTGTTCTGAGGGGGCGTGAGGAATAATGAACGTTTTATTTGAAATCATGGACTGTTTCTCAGCTAGAACAATGCTCTAGAGGCTTCTCAGTATTATTAGCAGTTCAAAGTAATAAAGCCAAAGGCCTGATGCATCAGGGTCATGGAGACAGCAGCCAAAATCAAATCAGACGACCAATTTTTTCTTTACTTGCAGTAAAACCCTCCGACTTACCAGTTACCGGTCTCTCTGACTTTCTGCTTCCTTGAATCTCTAGATAGTCTGTACGGCCAGTCCAGTCCACACCATATATATATATTAGGGCAGTCGAAGTTAACACGCTTATAGCGTGTCAATGGGAATTCATTATAGTGTGACTAATTTTTTGGATGCCATTAATGCATGTTGAGTCGGATGGCAGCTCAGGAAAAGTACTGAACAAAGAAAAATGCATTTTGAACAGCAGGTTCAGCTTCAAAACTCTGTCAAATGGGTCCATCAACAATGCATAATTGACAGCATTATCTTCCTCAAAGTTATTCTCTACGAGAGTATGTCTCCAGAAAAATGGTATGCTTTTACTGAGTTTTCTTCAGTGTCTGAGATTGGATGTAGGCTTATTAAGTTTATTGGAATTCCTAATTCTTTCATATACTTCTTGTAGTAAATCCTCACCACGCCGTCCCAGATCTTTGTAAAATTATTATATTTTCTCCGATTTACATATTACAGCCAGCTGAGTTCGGAGTGGTCAGTACATTTTGCGCTGCTCAGTCAGCACAGTTACAAGTAGCGAAGTGGAGAGTGAAGGACAGACAACTGCAGAGCCAAACGAACTTGGGTGAGGGTGAAGACTGTCGCTACAGAACTGAACAATACTGTGATATTAGTCACCTTTGCACTGTTTTTACACGTCTGAGTGATTTAAAACTGAGAACCCCCCCCCCCCAAAATTGTTTTTCTTTATTTTTTGTAAATACTTTTGTGTTAAATGCATATATACCAATATTGTGTTAAAAATCGTACCTCAAACCCTCTTCTCTATCCATTGGGGCTCTTTGTAAATCTTAGGTCAGACATTTACTGTAGGATAAAATGGCTTTTTGCTTTAAAAAGGTTGCCGACCTCTAATCTATACTTAGCTATATGACTAAATAATATATAATATTTAGCAGGTCAACATGCCGATCTGTTGTTGGGCTTGAGTTTTTCTTAAGTGATGAAGGGTTTCTGATGACCTTTAGATAATCATTGTTGTTTATTTTTGGTAATTGATTTCCAATAATAAATGCATAAATATGTAATAAATGCCTGAAGCAATCACTCCTTGCCAATTCTAATATTGATAAGATATTGATAAGAAAAAATCTAATGGTAAATGTTGAATAAATTCATTATTTAATTTGCGATTAAACAAGGTTTATTAAGGAGGACTGGAAGACTGGGGAGCATATGACGACAAACATTAATGTCGGATCTACTAAACAGGGGGAAGACGCGGACTGATATACTGTACAAAGGAGAAGCAGAAACTAAGAGGCAACAGGTAATACACGTGGGTAATGAGGGGGCGTGGCACACACGAGGATCGGAGGAGCCGGGCGTGACAGAACCCTCCCCTAAAGGCGGGCCCTCCGGGCGCATCTCAGGGTAGGAGACGGATGAGATGAGACCAGGGAGAACAGGACCTGAAAAACAAAAGCCAAACATTACCGGGGCAGAGGGAACAAAACAGAAGCACAAAACAAGCAGAGGGGCAAAACCCAGGACAACACCTGACACAAGAAAGGAAACGCGGACAGATAGACAAGAAAGGGAGACACAGGGGGAACAGAAAAAGGAGGAACAAAAGGACCAGAAGTGAACAAGGGAGACACCGAGGGATGAGGAGCAAAGACAGGAGGGCCAAAGGGACCAGGAGGGAACGGAGAAGACAAGGAACAGACACAAAAGGCAGAAAGGAGAAAGGCGGAAGGACAAGTGGAGCCCGAGGGAACCCCGACAGGCAGCAGCCGGAGGGGCCGTAGCCGACCAAGTGGCCGAAGCCGGAGGGACCCCGGGTGACCGGGAGGCAGGAGCCTGAGGGGATAATGACGGGGCAGAGGAGGGAGCTGGAGGGGACACCAGTAAAGGCGAGGAGGGAGCAGAAGGGGACCACGGCGGAGGCAAGGAGGGAGGAGAAGCCACAGCAGGAGACGGCACAGCCACAGCAGACGGAGGCGACGTCCACCGATGAGCTGAAGTGGGGGGACATGCAGGCAAGCAACGAGGCATCAGAGGCGGGACTGCAGGCAGCCGACAAGGCAACGGCGGGGGACCCGCAGGCAACAGCCGAGCAAGAGCCTGAGGAACCGCAGGCGAGCCAGGGGGGAGGGCAGGCGGGACCCGATCCCTGTGCCTATGTCCCCTCCCCTTTCAGGTCACAGACAGCCGGGGCCCTGGTCGGGCTCCACCTAGTTGGGGCGAAGGTGGAGTCGTCCGACCACCACCGGAGTCCTAAGGGCACAGCAGATAGATCCTCGAAGGGTCCCATTCAAGCTTCTCCTCTCCCTCCACCAAGGGAGGAGGAGCGATGGTAATGCAGTCTGGGACCTCCTCGGGGACAGAGATCTTTGGTGTAGGTGGAGCTGGGGCCTCAGGTGGATCCAGGGATGGAGGACTAGGAGCCTCAGGCGGAACCAGGGGTGGAGGCCTAGGAGCCTTAGCCACATGGGCCGCAGCATGAGCCGGCGAGACAAGCAGGACAGGCGGAGCCGGCGAGACAGGCAGGACAGGAACCTCGGGCGTAGCTGTGGGCGGAGCGGTTACAGCATCAGACGGAGCAGCAAGCATAGCGGCTGCAGCAGGCAGGGCCGTGGACATTGCGGAGGCTACGGGCAAGACAGGCGGAACAAGCAGGTAGACTGCTGGTGAGACAGGCGGAACATCAGGCAAGGCTGTTGCCGCAGCAGGAGACGGGGTTATAGCAGGGGCATCAGGCGTAGCTACAAACAGAGGCGGAGCCTCGGGTGCTGCAGCAGACTGAGGTGGGGCTGCAGGTGTAGCAGCGGCTGCAGGCAGGCGGGCTGCAGCAAGGGCCGTGGGCGGTGCAGAAACCGCCGACTCCAGAACAGCAGGGGGCGATGCAGGAACTGCTGACACTGGGCCAGGGGATGCCGTGGGCAAAGTAGCGACTGCAGCGGGCGGTGCCGCGGGCAAAGCAGTGACTGCAGCGGGCAGTGCCGCGGGCAAAGCGGTGGCAACAGGTGGTGAGAGGTCAGGCAACTCGGCCAGCGCATCCAGAATTGGGGCTTCCCGGTCTTGCGTGGTCCCTTTAAGGGGTTGCGGGTCTCGAGGGATAGCATCCCACATGGCCCTGGCCCCTTGATTAGCCAGGCGTACCACCTGGAAGTGGTACGCCGCTAGCGCCGGCTCTGCTGCTGTGGCTAGGTGGGCTTTCTGTACCTGCGGGGTTGACGTAGCGGGGGTGTCCATAGCGATCGGGGCTTCCTCCCGATCACTCTCAAGGAGCCAAGCGGGGGAGAGATGAACAAGGTGGACTGAAAGACTGGGGCAACAAACGTTAATGACGGATCTACTAAACAGGGGGAAGACGCGGACTGATATACACAGGATAAGCAGAAACTAAGAGGCAATGGGTGAGTACAATCAGGGTAATACACGTGGGTAATGAGAGGGCGTGGCACACACGAGGATCGGACGAGGCGGGCGTGACAATATGTGTGTATATATATATATATATATATATATATTGTATGTGGTATATGAGTAAGAATCAAGTCATTTAATACAGCATCCAGTGCGTCGTCAGGCAGTGAAACTGGGTAGTTTGCACATGATGATGGCCTTTGTTAATTACCACCAGATGCCTTCACACAAATGATTCTTGTTCACATGCAGAGTATAAACAAGGCACAAAGGTCTCATTGTCACTGTATATTTAATACTCGTTAGTAGGAGTGAAGCTAGTATGGAAAAACACCTTTGCATTTGCTAATTCAGGCTTTTCATTTTAACTCCAAAATCATGCCAAGCAAGTTCATTTGTCTGTTTTTACATCATTAATGAACTACTGTGTATCACATCAGTATTTGTGTCTGAGATTGCTTGCTTTCTGTAACTCTGGTCATTGCATTGTTGTTTGTTCTATTCCCCTCCACCATGCATCCATCACGACTGTGGCAGAAGAATTTCACTGTGTTTCCTGAATACATGTGACAATAAATAAATTTAAAACTTTAGGACCAGACTGAATGCTACCTGGAATTTGAGGCATTAAATTGATGGAGAGATTTACGCATCATGTGTCATATAGCCTAAAATAAGAGAGCAGAAGATAACATCTTGTGTGAAACTACAGTACTGGGTTGCTGGTATTGTAGAAAATGTAAACAGAAAAACAAAAGAAATAAACTATGAATTTGTGAGAGTATATACTTTGTGAAAATAACAAAAAGACTATAAAATGACGATAGAAACAAAACATTAAAAAAATAAGTGCAAATTTGTAGAAAATGTAAAGAGAAAAAAGAAAGAAATAACCTATGAACTTGCAAGAGTCTATATACAAATTACATGATGAAATACTGTGCAAGAAATGCTTATAGTCAGTTTAAAGTGCAGTGCGCAGTGTCGAACTGAAAACCATAACACTATGACCAGTAGAGTAACATGTCCTGGTTGAGGTTTCTTGGAATTCTCTCCGTCTTTGCCATGACACGGAACCTTCTGTCTGAATGCAGAAGTTTGAACAGTCTGTTATTGGGGTGAGACAATTCCTTAATAATCCTAGCTGCCCTGGTCTTAATCACTGAATTCAGGTGTTTCACTCAGACCCATTGCCACAGGTGTTTCAAGTCAAGCACAAAGCCATGCAGTCAGATTTACAAGCACTTGTGAAAGAATGGGTCGTTTTGAAGAGCTCAGTGAATTCAGCCGTGCTACTGTTATAGGATGCCATCTTTGCAATAAGTCAGTCCGTGAAATTTCTTCCCTGCTAGATATTCCATGGTCAATTGTGCATGGGATTTTTGCAAAGTGGAAGCATTTAGGAACAAGAATAACTAAATAATAAAGAATAACAAGAATAATAAAGCCCGTAAAAGTCGCCAACGCTGTGTTGACCCAACAACTGCAGAATTAATCCGACACAAAAAACTGCACTGGGAGCTTCATGGATTGGGCTCCCATGGCTGAGCAATAATGTATCACCGAGCACCATGCCAAGTGTCGGATGGAGTGGTGTAAAGCATAGCACCACCAAACTCTCAAGTAGTGGAAATGTGTTCTGTAGAGTGACAAATCCTGCTTCTCTGTCTGGTAGTCTGATAGATGAGTCTGGGTTTGGCAGATGCCAGAAGAACATTACCTGCCTGACTGCATTGTGCCAACTTTAAAGTTTGGTAGAGGAGGGATAATGGTATGAGGTTGTTTTTCAGGGGTTGGGTTCCCTTAGTTGCAGTCATGGGAACTTTTAACCATACCAAGACA
>JAODKE010000101.1:15068229-15079218 GCA_026779605.1 Mormyrus hasselquistii | reverse complement strand
ACAATCATGCCAAAAAGAGAGAACCCAAAGTCACTCATACTGTGCCCTTTAAAAGTGCCGATTCTGGGTTTTGAATTCTTCTCTTCTGTGGGTCCTTCTGTTTAACGTCAGGTCCCGTTCCTACCAGGCCATAAAGAGGGGAACAGTGAACCTGTGTAGAAATGAGAAAGATAAAATACATAATTGAAGGAGAACATTTTCCAGGGTGTCCCTGTGACTTTAAGTGTTGGGAGTCAATGGAGAAAGGACAAATGCTCCTCCCCAAGTTTCTTCACACCTGTGCTCATAAGACTGTGTTAAATTGAGTTGTAAATCACTTGCGGTTTACCACAGGGGTAGCATGGCAGAGGGGGGCATTGTGGGATGGGGAGCAAATGTAGAAAGCAATAAAAGTGACAAATGATCTGACCCAGTGGGGTTCTGGATTATCTCCCCTTCATTGACCACCGCCCATCCCACAGTTCCCAGCTGCATACAGAGCAACCACATCTCGTTGGGAATCAGATCAATTTGATTTCATCTTATAACGTGAAGAAGATGGATGGCGAGAGGAGAAAAAGCAGCAGTGCATCAGAAGGCTTGAGCTGAGCTGAGGGCTGACCACTGTCAGCTGCAGAGAGTAAGCAGAATGAATTCAATTCAGGGTGACGGGACACAAGAGTATTGATCTCACGCCAGTTCTGAAAAAATAACCGACGTGTGGTTGGTCAGAGTTTTAGCACCTGGATCAGATGTGACAGGAGAGCAAGCCCCTTGATAGATGAGGGGAACTGTTGCGGGGCAGATTTTCAAACATTATGCTCCGGCAATTGTGCACAGAATGTGGAACAAAAGCAATCCCACAGACCATGCTGTAGGTACACCTTTCTGAAGGCAATGAATAACTAAATATCACAATTTTTAGCTAACTAGCTAAATACTATAATCTTTATTGGCATTGTGGTCAGATTTACTTAGGGTGACGCATAACATGTTTAGTTACAGATATGGAATAATGCACTATAACCCCAGTCACCTGGCTTTGCCTCCCAAGGTGACCACACCCCCTGGCCTTCTCAGAGGGAATAGGTGCGTAACCCAGTAAAAGTCAGATATACGGTTGCATTCTGAGTGAGCTATACAGCACAGATGGGGAAAGACAGAAGGCAGCTACTAAGAAACCTAGTCCTCACAGCACTCAAGCCATTTATTATAAGAGTACATCTTATTTCCTACTTCCCACCGAAAAATAACTTTGTCTTAAATAATTGGAATAGGAATAGGACACAAAAAAGAAACATTGCAATCAGTACTGTAGATATACCCTATGAAAAAGGAAACAAATTAAACTATTTTAAATTTGTTTTTCAAAGATGGCATTAAATAGTAATTCCCGGCATTAAATAAAATTATTAAGACTCATTTGCAGACTGTAAAGTGCCCAGTCTTGCATTACGCCAAGGTTTCCTGCATGTCCTTAGGGAGGTTTCACACACAGTGCTAACCACTGAGTCACAATTGCTTTAACACTATGATTTTTACTGTGTACCATTAATAACCACCTTTAGAACAGACCGGAACAGGCATTAGCTTGAGTGGATTCGTAATGCCAGGAGTTCCCCGTTTAGCTGTGATGTTGTGTGCCCGGCCCCAAGCTCAGAACACATCTATGCCACAGCATCACAGCTGAGGCGAGAATTGCTGTTTGCCTTTGGAGATTAGCCGCAAATATTGATTCTTGAATTCTGGGACATCTGTTTGGAATTGGAAGCACTGCGGCTCGCCAGGTTATGCTGGAGGCAGACTGCGTCCTCGTACTTAGGGGGGAAGTATACCAGGATAACAGGAAGAGAGGAGGGATAAAGCAATGTTCAAGGCTTTGGTCAGTGGTGTCCCCATCAGTGGGCTGGAGTATCTAATGGAGACCACAAACCTAGCATGGCACCCCTGAAAATAAAACATAGAACCTGCAAAAATAGCATGGTTCAAATAAGTAAATAACTCCACAGTATTATACATTGTTGTATATATATGTTTCCTTCCAAACAACAAATTAAGAAGAGCATGAATGGCACATTTAGATAAGCGTGTGTCAGTAAAAAAACAGATCATCATGTAGCGATATTTTCCATAAATAACAGATGCAAAAATGAAGGGAGTCTTAAGACTGTTAGTTATACAAGTACTTTGATTTCAGAAGTATTCTGAAACTGAAATAATCTGAGTGGATTGACACAAAATCATAGTAATTATAGTTCTGTGTAGAAATCAACATGCCGTGCAAGCAGGTAGTTTTACTAGAACCAGGGCAAATAGAAGCAAAATTGAGAGGCAGAGATGTAGTGGGGGTCACAGAGTGGAAGGTCGGGTAACTGGGGAAGTCAGTCCCACACAGGAGATGCTGGATGGGAGTAGAGAGAACAGGGGGATCTCGGTAAATAGGAGCTGATGGGAACACGGCAGGCAGGTCGGGTCGGGGCGGGGCAAGGCGGGGCTACACGCAACACAAGCAGGAAATGCTCAGTACATCATCATATGGATGAACAATACCTTGCACCAAGAGAGAGGCGGCCCGGGATTTGATAGGGACCAGTGACACGGTGGTGCAGTTAATTCACTGAGCAAGCTGCCATTCTCACAACGGGATACGACACATTCTAGCAATGCCATGTTTTTGTTTTTGATATAGCCTGTAATCATTTGATTGAAATTGCACTTCATAGCATGTCACTTAACAACAAGAAATTTCTCAAAGATACCTCATGTGTTACGGTTCGGAGGGCAGGCGAGCGGGCAAGGAAGCAGAGCAAGGCAGAAGGACAAGGAAAACCAGGTTTACTGGGGATGACAGGCACGGACAGGCACGAACAGCAACACATGGACAATGACCGACACCAGACTCGGGAGGACGTGGACTAATATACACAGCAAAAACGGGGAGTAACAGGACACAGGTGAAAACAATCGGGCAAGAACACAAGGTAATGAGGTGGGCGTGGCACACGGGAGGATCGGACGGAGCAGATCATGACATCATGATTTAAAGAATTGCTACTGAAAAATTCTGAAATACTGAACCCAATTCATCCTGACGTCTCAACAATATATCAATTGGTAGCTGTATCGCAAGTGTTTTCGAAACCTGGAAAGAGACTCCCACGGGACTTATGAAAGATAAGATAAGAGATAAGATAAGATAGAACTTTATTGATCCCACAGTGGGGAAATTTGTGTGTTACCACAGCTCAAAACAGATAACAAGAAAAGAGTACAAGAGTAATAAAACACCAATATGTAACACACAAATTTCCCCACTGTGGGATCAATAAAGTCCTATCGTATCTTATCCAAATGAAACTGAAAGTGTTATGTAGCGTTTTGGGTTGGCAGCAGGATGGATTCATGGGTTCAGAAATGTATCTGCCTGTTTTTTTGATTTTTTAGCCTAAATTTCACAGGTACCTTTGTTCTTCAGTCTCCCTGAAAAGCTCTAGTCTCCTGTTAGTTCAGTGTCAGAAAATATTAAGTGGCTAAAGATCATATGACACCAAAATAATTTTACAAATGAAGAAATTATGAACAAAAGTGATTTGTTGAAGTGTGTGTATTCCATTAAGCAAATTAGCTCTGTAGTCTCTTTTCTGCAGCTTGTACAGATTGATATTAATAATGGGAGTAATTGATCGATTCCACAGGACAGAGGCTCCAAAGCTGTTTGAATCCTGCCTCTACTCTATTTGTGTGGAATTTCCCTCTGTGTGATGCAGGTTTTTACCTGCAGTCCAAAGACATACAGTTGTAATTTGAATCTGTAAATTTCCCACAGTGTGTGTGCCCTGTGATGGACTGGCTTCCTGCCCAGGGTATATATATCCCCCCCCAGCCCTGTGCCTAATGCTGATGGGCTTTTGCTCCTGGTCACCTGTCTGAGCCCGATCAGCATAAGTGCTAGAAGATGGATGATTGACTATGTGGAGGTTTCCAGAAGCATCCTACTGATTAAACATTACTATTAAATCTTTGCATTGGGAGACTGTCGATTGTCATTTTACGGCTTATGTCAATACATGAATTACAGGTACATTAGCATGGGCCATTTAAGGTCACACGGCATCTGGGGTAGTAAATTATGAAGTCTGCTGGAATGAAGGGGAACAGTCTCTATATATAGGCACTATTGGGAGGAAGATCCCAGTCATACAGTCTACTTAGATAGAAAAAGAAAAATAAGGCTCGTGTGTAGCTCAGCAGGTTTGGGATCTATGCCTGTATCCACAAGGTCATGCATTTAAATCCCATCCTGCAGAGTAATCATATCCCCCTTGGGGCTTTGACTTGGGGCTGGCTAACCCTTTGCTCTGACCCAAATTTCGCTGTCACTTGTGTGTGCATCATGGAGAGCATTATGGGATGTTATGTATGTAGAAATGTGATGTATGATAAAAGAAGCACATGTGAATTAATGCAGGCAATAAAATCCCGTCTGTATCATACAAAGATAAACGAGGCATCCAAAACCAATGCTTATCCTCTCTCCTGGACCGAGATTGTTAGATATGCTGGTTTGGCTCAGTTTTTTCCGGCCACTGGATTCAACCAAGGGCTACTGGCAGATTAGCCGGCCCGAAATCCCAAGGAAAACGTGACCTTCTGCACTCCGTTCACTTTTTGCCGATGCTGCACTCTCCCATTTGGTTTGCATGGGGCGCCGGCCACCTTTCAGCAGCGGACGAGACCCAACCAGGAAGGACAGGGCAAGAGGAGCACCATGGCTGGGATGCCAGAACGTCACAGGGGCCACACATGCTCACACGCTATGGTAATTCAAAGATAGCAGTTCACCATTTTTTTCGACTGTGAACTTGGAAGACAAACAAAGGGAGAACATGCTAATTCCACACACAAAGCCATGATGCCATTTCAGTTATATATTAAGCCTGACCGCCCCAAATCGATCCATTCAATATGCCGATCACTGCATTCAGCATTCGTATCTCCATAAGTGTCATGCCCTGCTCGTGCCGATCCTCCGGTGTGCCACGCCCACCTCACTACCTCGTGTGGAATCCCCATGTCATCAGCTGTTTCACGCTGTGTTAATTAGTCTGGAGTATTTAAGTCCATGTCTGTGTGTTTTGTGCGAGTTTGGTCATTAACGTTGTGAGGTCGTTGTTTGTTCCTGCCTGTCTTTATCTTGATTAAACCTCGAGTTCACCCAATTTTTTGAATCCTGCCCCTGTTTCCCCGGTCCATGCCCATGACAGTAAGGGTCCATCCATCCATTTTCTGAAACCACTTAATCCCAACTGGGGTCGTGGGGGAGACCAGAGCCTATCCCGGTAACAATGGGCTTGGGTGGGAACCAACCCTGGGCAGTCGCCAACACACTACAGGGCCAATGTAGACTCACCAATCAACCTATCCTGCACTCTTCTGGACCATGGGTCGAAACCAGAGCCCTCAGCAAAAACCCACACAAACACGGGGAGAACATGCAAACTCCACACAGATAGGACCCAGAAGGCAACAGCAATAAGCACTGTGCCGAGGCTCAAAACATTCATATCTATCATAAGCCTTTAGTCTAAAAACAAGCTGAAACGCTCAAAAATACAAAAAATAAAACTACCCCTGTAAATATGACATCTGATGTCACCTGCTTTCACCCATGGAACACAGCGCATACGCAGTCATGATTCTCAGCATTCAATGGCTGTGTCCGAATTCAGGGGCTGCATCCTTCGAAGGACATGGTCTACAAAGGAATAGCCTTTGAAGGCTGCATTTTGTGAAGATCAAACAGAGCACAAATGGGACGGTCTGGCCTACGGAAAATATCCTATTTGTCTCACCAGCTGTTCCCACGCTTACCCTTGAGTCACGAAGCGTCGCTCCTGTCACCTAGCTGGGACACACCCACTTTACATCTGCGCAATGAATCTTGGGATACGTTGGGCTGCAAAGAATCCATTGGCTGGATCCTTTGTGACTTGGCAAAAGAAGGATGCAATATCTAGTGTGCATTTGAAGGAGCCTTCAAAATGGGCCAGCCTTGTTGCAGCGCTTTGACACATTCCACCTTCGAATGAAGCCTTAGAGGAATGCAGCCCTTGAATTTAGACAAAGCCAATACTGTATGTAGCTCTCAGCCTATTTAACAAAATAAGCCCACATACTGGCCTACCCGTGCAATTTCTGCTGAATGGCAATGCCACTCCAGCTAACCACCTCGTAACATGGGGACTAATGGCCCGCCCTTCTGACAGGCCTCTCGACCACCCAATGTCCTGCAGCTCCTAGAAACATAGAGAAACGAATAGCCTCGACAAAGATGAGTTCAACAACATATTTCAAGCCTCACTTTGTTTTAAAGCTATGCTGCACAGCAGCTTCATGTTTTAATATCCAGGGATTATGTGACATAAGAAAAAGAAAAGCTTTATTTCTCTTTTTGAGATATCACAAGAGATACCATATGTTTTTATAAAGAAACACATTCATCCAAGATGGACAAAAGGCTCTTGCATAATCAGAGGGGAGGAGCATTTTATTGAGTCATGGTTCCAATTCTGCTTGTGGGGTTATGATCTTACTTAGTAGTTTTTTCTAGAAACAAATATCAGAGACCTTTTCCTCTATGAGCAGTAGGTGGATAGCATCTGTTATTGTATTTCAACATGTTTTTTTAATCATGATTATACAGTTTTAACAAATCATTTGAAAATTTCTCATTATGAGCTGAAATATCACTAATAACTGGTTTGAGGATTAAATATCCCTCAGCTTTTGTTATGTGGGTGGTAACTTTAATGAGGCACCTGATCTCAGTGCTGATGGGGTTCCACCCAGAAGGAACACCAACTGTATTAATCCAGTTCTAAGTAACCTTTGTCAGTCTCTCAGTCTCATCGATGCTTAAAGGTTTTAGAATCCTACAACTTGGTTTAAATCTGACCTTTCACAGAATTCCGGTATTGTCCTTTGGCCTGTATCAGACTCATTAATTACTTCTGTGATCTCTGTTGATTCTTCACCTTCTCCTTTTACAGATCATGCTTTTATTGATATTGTTCTATCTACTGCCGGATCAAACCAAAGAGAAGCTCCTGACTAAATTGTTCCCTTCCACTTCTGAGCCCTATCATCAGGAAATTAAAAATACTGCTGAATACACTGCAATGTAAGTTTTTTCAGTTAAATTTTTATTTGTTTATTTGGATTTTATGCCTTTTAAATGTGATGCAGTCGAAACAAAATAATTACATTTTAGGATTGAGGATGTAGTAGCAAATCACTTTACATCAAACCTCTGGCTTGAACATTTTAGTATGTCTGGTTCTGCATTTGAAATCCCCACACATAGGACCTTTCACTGGGCCAGTACTAGGCAGCCTGGCGATCACCAGTTCTGACCCAAAAGCACATCGCAATTTCTCTGCACAACCTGGCAACCTGCCCCAAGAAACACTCATTGTCAGCAGGAGTCCACTGCTGTATTTACGTTGTGCGCGTGTTTGTGTTTACTGTGGGAAAGACGCATGACACCTGTCAGATCTTCTGTGTAAATGCAGCTCCTTCTCGAGTTTCCACCATGGCTTTTCACTAAATGTCAACAAACACTTTATCCGCTAAAACTAATCAGAAAACACTTGTATTAACATTTGGAAATTTTTAGCATTAAACAATGTTTACAGCGTTGAAGTGTGTTTTGCACATAAAATCTCTTGGATGGAAACCTGCCTAATAGGGCCAACTGTATAGATAAAATAATGTAATAATTAATTATAAGAAAGCCCTGAATCTTAGATTGTGACACCTCTAGAAGTAAAGCTACATGTAGACGTTTATACATAATTTTGAATTTGAGTGGCATTTGTATTACTGCATAGACATATCTTATCCCTACTATTGAAGTTAAGGGAAATCATTGTAAAATTCTCTACCACTACTATCCATGTAATACGTGGCTGTAATAACTTCTCCCCTTCATGTTTGGTTTGCAAAACAGAATAGGAAACCATTCCTCATCTATTACATAACTGTCCTCACTGTAAATATTTCTGACTTTTAAAACTTAGGATACAAAGCCTGGAATGGAATTAAACAGAAAATGTAAGCTAAGGCACTTTTTTAATGAAAGTGTATATGAAAGTTCAAACAAGGAAACCTAATTAATGCAACTGTGTCCAATCACATTGGTCCAGGTTTTATATGAGGAGTAAGTCTACGCCGCTGCTTTGCCGTTACAGCTTTTCGGTTCACCGGCCTCCACCCCTCCGGCTCCCGGTCCTGGTCCGAGGTTGGCACCTTTGCCTCCTGCCTGGTCGCCCAGCATGGTCTGTCAGCTGCAGAGTCCATGGATCCGACGGCCGAGAGATGGGCTTCCCCAAATCACTGTTCACATGCTCATTTAAATTGTTTCAACAAATAAACACTCGAGTCGAAACTATCTATTGCGGTCTCCTTGCTGCTTTCAAGAGCAGGTAAACTGGAGGTGGGGTGGGAAAAGCTGGTGATGTTACCATTGCTGAACTGATTAGACAAGATTTATATTGATTCTTCCCAAGGGTTTTAACTTTCAGTATAATCTGTTTGACTGGGGACAGAAGTCTCCAAAATGCTTAAAGGGACCCACAGTAGTATTTATGTAAGGGAGAGTCACATTATCCATGTAAGTAAAACTTTTAGAAATCAGTTTGATTTTGGTCAGCATCTCATAACTGTCAGGATTCAAAGTAGAACATGCTCAGGCATGTTTGTGCAAGTTGATTTGGCGTTTCAAGCATTTTATTTTGAGAAGGTCCAATCACTAGTGTTATTTTCACATAGGAGGCACAGGCTAAAAAGCGACGTGTCATTTGTTTTCATCTAAAATGTTTCAAGTTTCATTGCCGCATGTATTCCGAGGAATGCAGTGACATTCTTGTGCTTCAGTTGCAGAGTAAGGTATTAACGGATAGGATAAACATCAAGACCAGGAATGACAGATAGTAGTACAATACAAGTCAAGGCAGTGCAGGACAAAACAGTACAATATAGAAATTAATAGAAAAATGTAATTGATATGTGCAATATTACAAATGGACCACAGTATAGAAGAATAAATAAGGACAGCTGCATGTGATGTAGCAAAGCAAATTGTGCTTTTCATGTAGACTAGCTCCAGTTTTTGATGAGCTTTGCTTATACTGTCCATAAAATCCTATTTGTGCATTTGCAGAGACTGGGAAAACATCCTGCAAATCCTTGAGACTTTATTGTAAATGCTAGTTACTTTGAGTGGGTGGAAAATCTAATCAAAAGTTGCATTTTCTGGCACAAAGTAGTCGCCAGTCTTTGCATGACTCTGCACACAAAGGGGGTTTTGTGTGAAGCTCCTGTATTCCAAACAGGTTATAGGTACTTTATTTCTGAAGTCAGTCGATGTGTCTTATCACACTTATTTATGGACTTCTGTGCCTTATAATTAAAATGTATACATTCAGTCATTGTGTTTGCAAGGCTGAAACATATATTGTTTCTTAAGATCCTTTTCACAATAATTCAATGGGACTGATGTGAATAAGCAAACAAGCAAAAATATCTGAGGTAGTTTTTTTCAGTCTAAGTAAAAACCCAAACTAGGTGCTCTATGCAAAAAAATCTGATTTTATATAATGAATGAATGAATGAATGGATGGATGGATGGATGGATGGATGGATAGATAGATAGATAGTCAGTCAGTTCCAGGTCAATGGTTTAAGAAGTACGTTCATGTGTTTTGTTTTTGTCTGGTCTCTAGACCGCAACCTACATACCTGTCCTGACAGCTGTTTGGTTTATTTAATCTGCACCTCAAGGTCTTTTCTTCATGACTAATGAGCTCCGTTTCCTGTTTCGGTTACACTCCCTCAGTAGCGTTGACCCCCTCATCAGGCTGTTTCCTGGTACCATATTTTTCCCTATACAACCCCCACGTCACATTCTGTACACAGGTGCCTGTGGAGTATACCTCACATTTAACTACCAAGGTGCAAATAGAATAGAATGTAACATTTTAATTGCTGCATGAAAAAAA
The DNA here is from genome assembly GCA_026779605.1 of Mormyrus hasselquistii. Lineage (NCBI taxonomy): Eukaryota > Metazoa > Chordata > Actinopteri > Osteoglossiformes > Mormyridae > Mormyrus > Mormyrus hasselquistii. The sequence continues at coordinate 15,069,181 of JAODKE010000101.1, read as the reverse complement.
TGACATAAACGGCACACTCTGATTTTCTAGCAAACAATAAATGAGGCATGTGTTTATGAAATGGCAGCATTGTTGCCAAATGGATTCCCCCGAAGTGCTGGAATGAGCAGAAGGTACTTAGCCTACTGCGAAAGCAAATAAGAACAAAAAGAGCATGATTTTCACAGCTTTGGTAGTTCCTGGAGGCAGAGGGGAATTAAAACTGTCTTTTTTCTTGTATGGATTTATACAGATATTTACAGTGTTTTCTGGATCTTACGAGTTCATTATAAATTGTCAGCACTTATCTGTACTTTTTCTCAATTGTGAAAATCACAGACGATGTCACTGGAAGACAGAAATGACCAAATTGTATTAGGAAGGTATTTTGGTATTTTAGTATCCATCCATCCCCTTTTTGCCCTTCAATCCCCCCCCCAGCACAGGGTCACGTTCAGCCTGGAGCAAAGGTACATCCTGGTAAGGATGCCAGTCTACTGGAGGACCCACACACAAAGTGGCCGGTGTGCGACTCAGCAGGCATAGCCTCTGTGCCTGTAGTCAGGCGGTCACTGGTTTGAGTGCTGCTCTGGCAGAATAGCTACATGTCTGTGGCCCTTGAGCAAGGCCCTTAACCCCCGGCTCCATGGGCACCGCTGCCCTTCGCTGCCGAGCTTGCGCTCACCTGCATGTGTGTCGCGTAGGACAAGCGGTAAGCAAAAGGAGATTTTTCCCCAAAGCGATCAATACAAGGGTCGTTATTATTAAATTTAGAGGTTCTAGTTAGCATGTCTCTGAATTACAGGTGGAAACCAGCTTAACATGAGGAGGATGTGTAAACCTCACACAAACAGAGCGAGGACAGCATCTTAAGCCCTAATGCTGGAAGTGTGGCCGTAATATAATTACAAATATTTGTACATAATCGTAAATCATAACAAATTATAATAACTGAATGATGTAATGATTTATA
>JAODKE010000101.1:14953601-15040461 GCA_026779605.1 Mormyrus hasselquistii | reverse complement strand
TCTCTCTCTCTCTCTCTCTCTCTCTCTTTCTCGTCGCTGTCGCTTAATTTTGTTTGATTAAACATGTCCGGCTGTCCGGTTTTGCCCCTTTTGGGAATTATTCCTGACCCTTGCTCTCCTGTAATGCCACTCGCTGCTTTCTGGGATGTCTCCAGAACGATAAGTGCATTGGGAACCGCACAAGGTTCTGTTAAAGAAACTGCTGCGCTAGTTTTTTTTTTTGGGAGGGGGGCGGGGTTCGCCAGGACGCTGGACTTGGCTGTGGGTTTTCTGTCTGCAGTGTAAAGAATGCAGTTTAATTTGCCTGCGGTAGACCCAAAGGAGGTGGGGGGGTGGGGAGCCACAAGAGTAAACACTGACATCTCGGAGCTGCTCGCTGCAGAGCACTCTGTCCACAGAAATCAGGTGGGAGGGAAGGGGATTGTGGAGAACGGGAAGGACTGGATCAAGCAAGACTCGAGCGGAATGGGAGCGGGCAGGGTGCTGGGGAGGCCGTGCGGGGGGGTGCTCCATGCCGACTCAGGGCTTGCAGTGACGGCTGACTTGGTTATGTTTTATTCTAGGTGAACCCCTTCCTGATTAGAGCCCCCCCCCCCCCCATTAGACAGTTTATGCCCTGGACTTTCCCCTTTGGGTGTGTGTGTCTGTTGGGGGAGGGGGAGTTGCATAGATCACAGTTGGGGACCAAAAAGTCCCCGAAGTATGATAAAACCTGAAACTTCCTTAATTTTGGGGACATTTTTCAGGTCCCCATTTGGATAAGCTCAATTTTATTCTGTGAAAGCAATCAAAGTAAAAAGTAGAAATGCCAAAAGTCTTGTATTTTGTTTGGTTACTTATGGTTAAGGTTAGAACTGGGTAGGGGTTAAGAGTGCCGTGACTGGGATTAGGGTTTTTCCCATAGAAATGAATGGTAGGTCCCCATTTAGATAGGTATGCCAGCATCTGTCTGTGTCTGGGTCTGTGTGTTTTTTCCCCGTCCCCTGGGGATACCGCTTTCTGCTCTCAACTCAAAATCTCTGTCCCATGGCTGAACCAGTCAGCTGAGTGCAGCTGCCAGTGATAATATGTTCAGGGCCTTCAGATGATATTCCTTGGAAGTGGTCTCCCCCATTGGTGGGTGTGCTACCAATAATTATTATACTGTGATCTGTACTGTCCATGTGACCTTGACACGTCCCTTGGATGCTGGCTTAGTTGCATGTCGGCTGCCCTTGGAACATCATCAGGATCTGGTCCCTATTCACTGAAGGGTCGGACAATGACGGGAGCCTGAGGTTCGTGACTTTGGCCCCGAATCACTCATCTCTCTTAATGTTGATCTGTTTTAGGTCATAGTGTGTAACTAAACTGCATTTTCTTTTATTTTTTGGTAGAAAAGTCAAAATGAGGGCTTGACAAATCTACTTTGCCCATATCCTCCCATTGAGGTTTGGGGATTAAGTTCTAATTTTAGCCTCACTGTCTTTGCAGATGCTTTGAAGAGCTGGCTGCCAATAGCAAGGCAGGATGAAGAAAATCGGAGGGGCTGCTCGAGGGGGTGGGGGGGTCGTTTGAAAGTAGAGCTTCGTAAGGGGAAATTAGCATAAAATGCCCACAGAAAATGTCTTCGCGCATGATAATAGGAGTCGTCGTGTGGATTCTCGGCCTCCGTAGACCGTGACTACTTGAGCTGAGGCATGCTGGTATTTTTCGATTACAAGCTGTTAGCGATCACTGTGCTGCCGCCATTTTGTGACGCGGACACCGCAGGCTTTCGGTGGGTAACGGGTCACTGAGATGGCCGCAAAACATCACCTTCGCGTGTCCTGGTCCGGGGGTGGCTCGTCTGCAATGGGATGCATGGAGGAACCGTTGGAGGTTCTGTGTGCTTGCCTGCGCCTTAGGCCGATGCCTCCCCAATCCTGCGTCTTTCACCTTTGAAGCTCTGAAGGCGGACGGCCATATGGCTCCGGGAGGGGAAGGCGTCGGCTCCCTGCTTGCCGGCTGCCCCGTGCTCCGTGTCCCTGGCACTTGGGCGGCCGTGACGCGATTCAGTTGGCCGTCAATGTGATTAATCGATATTGACCGGCATTGAAGGGCAGGGGGCCAGTTGCGGCAGCCGGGGGGGTGGGTGGGTGTTGGGGGAGTGGCGTAGCATGGTGCTCACCGGGGGAAGAGTCGTCTAGCAACACAGTGGGGGGAGGAATGCGTGTTTGGGTAGCTGTATGACAGGTGGCTGAGAGGGGCTAATAGATTAATGAGTCCCGTGATATATGGTCCCAAAATAAAAGGTCCTCAGAGACTGGCTCTGTCACCCTAAATCATTTCCAACCAGGCTAGTAAAACTGAAACAATTATGCGGATTAGCATAACAATCGGCAGACGGGGGGGGGGGAGGGATTACACCGGCCCATTAGGGCGTCCCTTTGTTACTTGCTGCATCTTCCGTAGATTTGGGGCTTTGCGGGGGTTGCTTGGGGGGGGAGCTTTGCCAACACCCAGGTCTCACGACCATAAAGGTGCCCTCACTACTGTTCTCTTTGTCTCCGTGTGCTGCACTCGCTGCTCCCATTCATGGCAGTGCCGTCACGGTGACTGCACGCATGTTCTCCGTGTGCCAAATGCGCGAAAGGCAGCTTCAACTTAACGGCTGACTCGCAGTCACACGGCAGGCCACGAATTCACCCCACCTCCAGGACGCCGTGTGAGCCATGCTTTCTTTCAGGAAAGCCTTCTAATGGCAAATGCCAGTGAAATTAAGTTTTTATGAACCTAGAAGTAAAATTTAAGAGAACCATTCTGGTGATAAAGGCTCCTTTAGTCAGGCTGGTTTCTTAGAAATGTATCGTGTCCTGAAATGATGTGTTGTATGTTGCCACTTTCTGCAAGTAGATGTTGAACATCTAGGAAAAAGTGAGCAGTTTGTTTATTAATATGCATGACTGTTTTTTGTGCTCATTCCAGCCCCATTGTGGGTTATCTTCAGTGGGGCTTTAAATTGGAGAGACGCACGGCTCAGGGTCTGCCGTGTTCTCACATGCCCTTAACATCTAAAACGCTGACATTCCTCCGCAGACGGATGTGTGACATTTGTAGCTGCCCACTTCCTCCTCCTCCACTTTTGTCATGGCCGTGACTCCCAGGGTGCCTTAAGGCAGAAGGGCGCGGCACAGGAAGTGGCTCTGCTTGAGGGCTGACGGCTCGGCGGTGAGCGCCGAGACACCTGTGCGTGTGATGGCTCCCGCTGCACATTTCTTGCAGCCTTCCGGCTTAGGGGAGGCGGAGCCTGTTGGCCATGCCCCTTTGTTCAAGGTTGTTTTTTGATGATATAGGGTGAGTCAGATATCCAAGATTCTTGCAATCACTTCCTGAACAGCTCTTCCTGCACACTCTTGTTTTATCTGGTGGGGGAGATGATCTGTCCCCCGCCGCCTCATGGCTGCAGGGGCCGTTGTGGGGCTGGGCATCTCAGGAGGAACCTGGCTGCTTTGGCACAGTCTGCGTTTATAAAACAGGCACTTTTAAAGGCAGTCATGGGGGCCTTCATGGCAGGGCTGTCGGTCCCAGCTCCCCCCTGCGGGGAGATGTCAGTCTCATCGCTCCCGCACCAGTCCAACCGCATTTGTTTAACTTTTAATGTCTTGCTGAGATCCCAGGGCATTCTGGGTGGTGAGCAAGAACCGCATCCATAGCTCCCGGACGGCATGTTGCCTCCACGTCGATGCGCTTGCGTACAAGTGGCCTGCGTGGCCCTGGGCAGCCTAGTTCGCCGGCATCGTGGCCTCTGCCTGTCAGTGCTGTCGTCTGTCGGTGGTTGTTTTTAGACTGCAGAAAGGCCGGGGCCCATGCTGGTGGCGGGGGCCCTGTCGGAGCCCCCGGAGAAGCGTGGTGGAAAAGAGGCAGCTTTGCCAGCATCTCTGTCACAGTGCATCCTCATCCCTGTCTTTTTTTATAACACAGAGGGAGCTGTTGCCATGCTGCTCCGGGCAGTGCTTCCAGAACGTTCTTTCTGGTATATAGCACGGTGAAAGCGGGTGCACTGACTGAAGGTGTCTCTCGGCTGCGTGTGCCATTACTACGAGACTGCTGGAGTTGACCCACTGGCCAGCTAGTTAATCGGCTGTAGGATGGGTAGTGCGGTATCACCGCAGCGAGGACATGCCGCTTCTGTGTCGAGGTCTGTGCCGGATCAGCGCGTCTCCGTCACCGATGTCAAGAAAGTTCAGTTCTGAAGCGGTTCTGAAGTGGCCATCATGTGACTTATGGGAGACCACGTCTCAGACACCCATAGGCTGGAAAATGGGCCATTTCAATGAGTCCATGTCAGGCAGAGTGACGGTTGGGCATGTCGAGGCGTTGAAAGCTGAGCTGGCGCCCCCCCCTTTGCTGCCACCGCCGCTGTCATGCTCTGACGTGACAATGGTGGTGGGGGGGGGGGAGGGGGGTTTAATAAGCAATCTCGTGGAAGCCCAAGTGAGCTGAGGACACCAAGGCAAAAGAGGGCACCCCAGCATTAGGCTATGCCCGTAGTGGGTGTGTGCTGACTACAGAAGAGCCGTAATCGATGCAGTACCGCTGAAACTGAGGGTTTTTTGTCAGTGTTTGTCATTCCGTGTGTGTGTGTGTGTGTGTGTGTGTGTGTGTGTGTGTGTGTCTATGTGTGTGTGCTGGTGCCCATGCATGAGTGCGTGGTATGAGGGTGTATTGGTAATAAGCACTGCCTGGGTAGTGTTTGCTGTGCCAGAAGCAGTGCTGGAAACAGCTGTGGTTTCCGTGACAGCGCTGTGTGTGTGTGTGTGTGTGTGTGTGTGCGTGTGTGTCAGAGAGCCAGGGAGTTCTGGTGTTCATGAGCCATCATTTGTACAGTGGCGCCCCCCCTCCCCCCCCTCTCTTTTTTTCCCTTCTCATCTCTCTCTCTCTCTCTCTCTCTCTCTCTCTCTCTCTCTGGCAGAGGAGGAAGGGGAAGTGGGGCCTCCCTGAAGCAGCCCCCGGCTCCTCTGTGTGTGTCTGTTGGTCCGTATGTGTGCATGTCCTCATGTCATCCACTTAACCATTTTCTTTAAACTACCAATTAAAACAAATGGGGGAATGAATAAAAGACGACATAAGGAAAAGACACACACAGGCCCGGCATCTCGTTATGCTTAACGCCTAATTAGGCACGACTGACTGACATCACAAAATGGCAAACCCATTAGCACCCCCTCCCCTCAGTCGAAACGCGTTCGTTCGCAGCTTTCAGCATCGGCCAGGCGGGTTCGTCTGCAGTAACTGTGAAGGCTGCAGAATTGCAGCTGATTGCGAGCGCGGCCGTTGTTGGCGCTGCGATGGGGCGGCGGAGGCCGCCATGCGATCGTGCTCTACTTGGCCGGCCGTAGGGGCGCTTGGAGCGTCTCCGTCCCGTAAACCGAACAGCTCTGCGGTTTGCCGTCCTCTCATGTGCGCTCTGGCCCCCTCACCTATTAAATGTCATAAATAGATTCCTCTCTTCTCTCTGTCAAAAATCAGATGGTTTTCCCAGCTTTTCAGAAATGCCCCCTGATGCTGGATCACTGCTGTAGTCTCTGGGAGGAGGCTAAGAATTAGTGGTAAAATGTGGAATAGCACAGAGATCAGTCTGCCCACCAGCATTTCTGTAGGTGTGCAGGTGAACAAACATTTTTTTTAAACCCCCTTGACGTTAAGATGTTTGTTTTTTCTTTCTCTAATTTTTTTTTCTCAATTGAAATGTCGGCGTGCTGGGCGAAATGTGCCAAGACGTCAAACTGCCGGGATAAAACTGGCCTTGGAAACCAGCTCGGTGTGGCAGCTTCTGGCAGTCTGCAGCCTGTGGTCACTGAGGCTGTAATCAAGTAGTGAAACCTGCTCGCAGTGCCAGGCCGTGGGTTTAGAGCCGGCCGCTGGCTCCAGCCGTGGTCACTTTGCGTGTCTTTTTGAGCGCACTTCAGACACCGGTGTTAGCATGCAGGAAGTGGTCCCGTCCGACACGGGTTCTCCTCTTCCGGTTCTCCTCTTCCGGTTCTCCAGTGGTCTGACACTGCTCAGCATAGGCGTCTTGCCCCAGCCCTATACTCTGTGTACTAGGCAGCAGATCCTGGGATGCACCTTCTGCTGGGTTTCCTACAGTAGAAAGTCTGAATTTCTCTCTACGCCTCTGACCTTGATCTACCCCCCCCCCCCCCTTATAGTCCCCTGAGATAGGGGAGGGTCTAAGCATGGCCACTCGTCTCTGGGCTGTCTGGGGGTCAGTGATGTGCCAAGGCAGGAAGTCTGCCCCCCACCACTCCTTGCTTCCTGCCATCCGCACGTTCACGTGCAGGAAGCAGAGTGCTGCGATGGAGGTGCCCATCAAAAGATCATCGCTGAGAGCCACTGCCCCCTTACCGTTTTTGGGTGGGGTGGTTGCAGCCGGTGCCGCGTCGCCTTTGGTCGCTCTGCCGCTCCTCTTCCTCCTCCGTCCTCTGGGATTCATGCTCCTGGATGGAGGCTGCCTGCAGGCGGACCCTCCCTCCCTGCAGATGCATGTCAGTATTGCCAGTTTCCTGCTTCCTGCTCCCAGGGCCTGCTGAGCGAGCCGGCTGCAGTTGCGTTTCAGTGTCGCATGAGTGTGTCGGAGCCCCAGACTGGGGTGATGCCATGAGTGCTGTCTGTCTGACTGTAACATGAAAGGTTTTTTTGGAGAAGTGGCCAGAGTTCTTATGAATCAAAGGTACCTTTAATTCAGGCTTTGTGCATCATTTTATGAGGTGGGGCTGCTTTTGGAAGAAGAGGTTGGCAGAAGCGCAGCACCTCTTTGGAGTTCGGGGGACACCCATCTGCCTGCTGCATCACGGGGTTGCCTGCAGTGAGGCTCACAAACGTGCTCCGAGGTGACGTCTGCAGCAGCGCAGGCCCAGTGACGTCGAGGGACGGGATCGCATGAATGTGCCACGGATGGCAGATCCCGGATCGAGAGAGGAGATGGCGGGCTATCTGAAATGCTGCCAGGTGACGGGGGGGCCCGAGCGAACTTCTCTGCTGGCCTGCGTGTGATGAGTGCGGTGGCTGCTGGGAAACACCCCCTTTTCAGGGAAGTGCTTCCTTCGCCTGTGATGAGGATGAAGGTCTGGCTGGGCAAACTGCACTGGCTCAGATCTGACCGAGCCCATCGGCAGAAGGGCCCCCCCTTAATTTCGTTTTGCAGAAGTGAGCAGTCGGCAGTTGCTCCGCAGAGCACCGGGACGCCCTCTGACGGGATTTTGGCACTGCTAAATGCAAACAGCCTCCCCCACCCCGACGGCAAGCAGGCTGAGCCGGATCGGTGGCTGCTCAGCACCGTTAAAGGGCCGGTACTGTCCTAAACGGGCCCCGTCCCTGCGCCTCTTCACGGTAATGTGCTGTTTGGCCCAGCCACCTGAGGACGCTGCTCTCAGGTTTGGTGTCTCTGATCCAGCATATTGGGTTTGGGGCCGTGGGGGTGGGGTTGGTGCGTAGAGCTGAGCCGCCAATGGCAGGCCATCATCAGGCGCCGGGCCCTGCTGTCCGTACGCAGCCAGCAAGCCTAACAGGCGTGAAGAGGAGTCCCACGGCTGCAGAGCCCAGCGCGGTGGGGCTCATGCCAGCGGGCTCTTGGCGGACGCCATGCTTCAGCAGGAGCAACACGCCGCCTTCGCTCAATTCGCCCCCCACCCCCCATTTTCATACGGGCCGCTGAGAGCGTTTCTCCGTTTGACAGCCGGCCCGGCGATCCGTTTCCATCCAGCTCCTAACGACTTGGGAAAGGGGGGGACTGGAGTGACCCAAATTAATTACGCCTTCTGTAAAAGTGGATTTGGGGAGCTGCCCTGTTCTTTTTCCAGTCCGGCAGAGGCTCTGTGCAGACTGCGCCCCCTTCATCTCATTGCGGAAAGTGGCCTTCATTGATGACGACGACGACGATGATGAGATGATTGAGTTGTCAGGCTGTGCGGGGAGGGTGTGGGGCCGGGCCCGGCCGGCGGTGCAGACAGATGGAGCGGCCTTGATACCGTCAGCCGGCTCCACACTTTATCTGCGCTCTCCGTGCCGTCGCAGTAGACGACAGCTTTATGGCCACGACGCCCTGTCTGCCGCGAGCGGAGCGCCTGTGCGGAGACTGCGGGGATTAGGAGATGTGGCGGAGGCTTACGCCTGTGTGTCTCGCGCGGGGGAGTCGCTGGGTATAGCCCGGAGGAGATCTAATATGGCCGGGGGGCAGGCGCAGTGAGGCGGGGGCTTTCCCGGCAGCTACTGGTCAGCTGACACGGGGAATTGCCCAGTGAAAAGGACATCCCCACATGTCGGCGCAGATCTGCCGCCAGGATTAACGTCCCTCTCCGTCCAGACGGATGCAAAGGTGCATAAATGAAAGCACAGTGGGGTTAGAGGTCAAAGCCAGACAACAAAGTGCCATGGGGAGAAGATCTTAAAACCTGAAGGCGGGAGAGGGACGGTCACTGCTGCTTATGGTTCCAGAAAACAGGTAAACGCGTTTTTCAAGCCAGAAGGCCTCTGTCGGGCAGAGCTCTGCATCCCTCTGCCTCATCCTCCTCATGGCTCCCGTCAGTGTTTAATGCGCCTCATTGCTGGAGATTTCGAGTATTACCACATCATTACTGTGCCGGGGGTCTGTTCAGCCATCTGCTCCGGCAGGGCTTAGCTAAGGGGCCTTGGGCTGTGTCGCTCTGGGGAATGGATGCGTGTTTTAATCCCGTACAAGATGCCCTTTTAGAAATAATCCTCTTCCGAAAAAGGGCAAACAAATCAGTGTGCGTCTGACACCGCACGTGCGAAGCAGTTAGAATCGGCCATCTTGCTGCAGCCGCGTTACTGTAAGTGTGCGGAACATCCACAGCACGCTTCTCCAAGTCGCGGGGATAAAATTACAAAGCCTAATTTTAGCCTTATCTGCTCTGATTTACCGAGATCATAAATAGCCAGCGAGTTCATTTAAAGAAAATGTCTTGTATGGACTGCAGGTATTCATTTTAACACAGTTTTGCTTATTGTGGAATATCTTGGGATGTTACCTAAATATACACAGCAGTCACTTGAAGATCGAAGATCGTCGGTTTTATTTTTTCCAAAGTGGAAGCAACACGCAAGTGTTATATAAAAATATATAAAAAATATAATATGTGACCCTGCTCCCCTCTGTGCGGTGCTGCGGTGATGTCTCTGCGCCGGGTGGGTGTGGGCTCTGCCTCTTTCAGCAAGTCCCAAACGAAGGGTGGATGATCAGCATCTTTCGGTCCCCTGGTAACGGCACTCAACTCAATCATCAGACATGTACACTAAATGTCACTGTGGCCCGGCACCGACAGGCCAGCCTTGCTGCAGGGCCTCGCGGCTTGGCCCTTCTAACGGGCACACGGTGTTTCCGGCAGGCCCAAGCGTGGTACCGGTCGATGCCGGATCAAAGGCGGTCCGTGGCCCTCGGCACGCTTCACTGAGCGCAGGGAGCGTTGGTAAATCACCTTGAGAGGTGACAGATGGAGTGGGCGGGTCCCGGCGCAAGGGCGAGGGGGCCCTGGAGTGGAAAAAAAGGTGGTGCGGGCGATTTCCTCGCTCGGCAAGGGAGGACAAAAGCCTCGTGTCGAGGGTGCGTCTCACTCCGCCTCAGAAACGCAGCATCGAACCAGACAGGATGAATTTGCTGTTAATCAATTAGCAGAGCTGTGTTAATTATGCCCGTTACTGTGTCCTGATCTGTACAGCAGTTGTTCAGAGGTCATGTGCTCGCCAATCGCTTTCGTGTCTCCTCTGGTTTCCTAGCCAGGCTCTTGATGAATAACAGCAAAAGACAAAAACAGCTTTGGTTCAGCACTAAAGCAGTTGTGTTTTTCTTAGATAAATAAGAATTTATGTGCTGGGTTGAGAAAAGGAAGGAGGGGCAGGGAGGGGAAGAGAGAGAGAGCGAGCGAGGGAGCAGGTGAGAGCGAAGGGAGGAAAGGTGACATGCTGGCAAAATGCCCCCATTGGTGTGTAGTGAGTTATTCTTGTTTTTTCAAATACTTTTTTTATAGGCAGGTTACAGAGTACAAAACACAGGTGTGTAGAGAATACCTCAAAGGTCACGGGTACGAAATGCGGACAAGTGGAGAGAACAGCTCGCACAGGGGCTGCGTCGGTCTGGCCTGCGTGTCACGTGGCAGCCAGTGACTTTGACGCCTAAAATGTGTTTCTGCTGCTCTTCACGAGGTCCTGGTCCCTTTCCCCTGGAGTGTTTCCTGGTGTGCCACCTTCTAAAAGTTTGGTTTGGGTCAATATTCCCTGCTAACAGCGTCCAAGCTGACCGGTCGATGGAGATCACAGAGAGTTCTGGGGGAGGATGTACCTGAGATGTACCTGAGATTTTCACGTCTAGGATGACATAACAATAGTCCAAATTTCACACTGCTGTGTCTTCCTACACTGTAGAATGTTCCGGGTGAAGGGTGGGTAGTGAATATGGCTTACGGGGACATTAGGGCCCCCAGCACGTATGCAGCGCTCACAGGCTACATAAAACAACAACGCAGTAGTATTATTAGGAGTATAATACTGAATATGTGTTCACAGGTACACATGATTTGGGCTTTGCTCACTGTCCTTCCTTCATTACTTGTGTCCTCAACCCTGTTCAGTGTTTGAACATAAGGGGGTGTTTTCAGTCCTGGAAAAATGAATCAGTCGCTGCATCTGTGTCTATGTTCCTTTATTTCTGCTCTCATATATCCATCCATCTACCCACCCATCCGTCGTCTATCCATCTTCTAACTGTTTATGCTGATCACGGTTGTGGGTGGGGCCTGGTGCCTATCCCTGGCAGCGCGAGGCTGAGGCTCATCCTGCATGGGGTGGCTGCTCTTATGTACAGTCATTACTAAAATTAATTAATCGTAAGTGAATAAGTAGTTGAATTACTTAATTAGTATTACATGCCAGGAGCTGGTGGATTCATTCAGTGACTCTCGGCGAAAGAATCTGAGTAAAGTGAATTTACTTTTTTTGCGGTTCATTTTTATTGGGTGAAAGTACTCCTTTACTATTGTGTGTTTGGCTCCCACCCACCCCCCCCCCGCAGAGCATGCCACTCACATTGCCAGTCTGTCATCTGTGAGCATAAATATTGAGCTTATCAGCTACTTGTGCCTCTGAGAAGGCATGATCCACATGCTGTCCTGGGGCCCAGAATCCCATGCGTCAGCACAGGTCGCAGCTCCTGCTTGCTGGCTTTCGCATTGTTCTGAGGGCCAGCTGTTCCGCTGTGTTGTTTACTTCTGCTGTACTTTTGATATCACTTTCCTAACCACTGTGGTAATCGCCTTTAAAATGTCTTTTCTTAATAATATGATCTGTAGGGCTCCCTGGTCTCTGAGGAATGAGGCTGTCTTTGGATGGACACATTGTGTTGATTTAAGAAAAAATAAAAAATACTTCGAATGCATTGAAGTCTGATTTAAGGAGCCGTTCCATCCTAGCTGTTTGTTTACAGAGCTTTCCCTTCCCGCTCGTGCCCCGGTGCTCCTGCCCAGAACGCAGATGCCCTGAGAGTCCGTGTCCTCCTCCCAGCGATTCCTGCGCTCGGTCCAAAGCCTTGTGCAAGAGTCTTGCCTAATTCTTTATCTCTGAGCTGTCAGGCCAATTCAGGCAGAGTGTATTTAGCCAATAGATCATCCGGTTATGAGCTCGGGGGGGGCAGAGTGGATCCGCTCATCACGTTAAACGGCAGAACGATTAAACCGATGGAGACTGAGTGCCCGGCGGAGCTCTGCCCCATTTGGATCTGACTGGGGCTGCCGTCGCCACACGCCAGAAATCAAAAGGGTTTTTTATTTTCCATCTTTTTTTTTGTAGTGAAACCACATTCCTCTGTAACATTAAGCAGAGTGGACTGGCTTCAAATGGTCCCCGTATCCTAATGGCCAGCGGTCAAATCAGTCGTTAAAACTCACAACCAAATTATAGCAACTTTAATGTCTGTTTGGGAAGGGAGGGGCTGTGATTGATAACTTTTTCTGCCGTAATATGCTGCTCCTGCTCTTATGCTGCCCAGTCCCAGTATGATTTGGCCTGCAGTAAAAGCCGTTTTTCTTTTTTTCTTTTTTTCCTCATGAATTTAAAAACAGAGCATGTAATGTAATCAGCCGTGTGGTCACAGCACAGGCCAGCCAGCCGGCTTCTAGGCCGGTGCTTTTTTCTGTGGTAAACGGAGCGCGTGTTGGGCCTGACGGCGGCATCTCCGTTTCCGGGTTGGCGCGTGCACAGCCGCGGCTGCAGCGCTCCATCTGACGGGGCTCCTCCCTGGCTCTCGCCCTGCCGTGCCCATCCACCAAGCGGCACCGCCCTTCCCTGACCGCTGTACGAGCCACCTGGCCCTCGCCGTGTGCCCAGGTGGAGCCTGGCAGCCCAGGCTGTGTCCGTAGGTGGCGTTCACTAACAGGCGGTGCCCCCCCCCATGGCTGTATGTGGCTCCTGCTCCGGTCAGAGTGAGACGTGCTAGTGGGCCCTGGGGGTGGGGCAGGGCGGAAGGTGCACCATAGGGCTGGTGAGCCTGCTACCTTTGGGACAGCGTGTCCCTTGTGAGCTTCCCTGGATCCCTGGGCGCTGGCTCAGGCTGGCACTCCTTCTCTGCCTTGGCTGTGTTATACTGCGATGTCAAACCGTTATGAACGACACGTCCCGCTCAGATTTAATGGCAGCAACGCCCATGGTTCCCATGGCCAACTGTGCCTAATTTCATCTACATCGGTGGATTTCAGTGCAAGCCGTCAAAGCCCCTTCCATCGGAACTGGAGGATTTTATTCAGAATTCTGGTGAGCATAGTGTCTAATAAAGGCCTTACCACCTGATAGCACATCTGACATTGCTGATGCAATTCTCCCAGCTTCCCCAAAAGGTCATTTGGAGGCACCTTGGAAAACGGCCACAAAACACTGGGAGCAACACCCTGCTGGTAAAACCAATGCGTCAGCATGACCTCCTAGGTCACCCAAACGTCAAGGCCTTCATAGCTCACGGTGGGACGAATGGCATATATGAGACAATCTATCATGTTGTACGGATTGTAGGCTTACCGCTGCTTTTTGACCAATCCGAGAACCTCTTAAGGTTGGAGGTGCAGGGGGGCATCCAAAGTTCTGAATGTGATTGGGTGTACTGCCCAAAGCCTCCTGGAAACCACAAGGGAGGTGATCCATAAACCGTCATGCAGCGGCTTTCGAGGCGCCGCTGGGACGAGCCACTTATGCCCCCAGACAATGCATACTTCTGGATGGAATTTGTCTTGCAACACAAAGAGGCTGCTGACTTACACAGGAAATCTTACAAGATGCCATGGTATGTTTGTCACTCCCTGGGTGTGATCAGTTTCCTGCTTGCTGTTGTCTTTAAATCTAACCTTGTTGCTTTTGCCTTAAAATGTACAGTGGATTGATTCAAATTGTTGGTCAACTGGATGTTTTTCAATCTATTGTCTTAAAATCTAACTCTAATAAACTGTTAGCCAGTCTACATCAGTGCTGACACAAGAATTCAGTTACATAAAGATGATTACTGTGAGGCTGGACTCCAATCGTGCACTGCAACAAGGTCCCCAGACCTGGTCTCCCTTACTGGAATACTGACAGCTAGTTACCCATAGCGGCACCCAGAAAGCTGGGGGTTAAGGATCCACATGCTGAGGCTGGATTTGAACCTTCTGATTTTTAAATAATTAACTTGCAACCTTCTGATTACAGGCACAGCCCACTGAGCCACACACTGATTCATCTCATATGTGGTTCCATGTGCTATGTGATCTGCCCAATACCCACCGCCATACGCGTGTTGTGTTCCACTCCCACCTTTGGAATGAGTATTTGTCTTACTTCATCTGTGCCTGCCTTACCAAGCACTGCCAGGACAGACCTATCCGATGTCTGATCATATTTTTGTTGATGACCCCAGCCTGGCATTTCGATTTCCCATCTGGATACCCAGCTCCCGTGAGACTTCACTATATTCATAGCGAAGCTCCCATTTTGGGCATATTATAAGCAGACCCAATGCACTGCAAAAGGCGGTAACGCAAGAAAAGTTGAGGGTAAAAGATGAAAACGACAACCAACAACATTATGGACTCAAAACATCACTTAATTTAATGCTGAGAAAGAGGAAGACCCAGAAAGGAGAGCTGAGGTTCCAGAGAAAGCCCTTTATATGGTCACCAAGAGTCAGCTTGGATTTTGCAATGAGTCGACAGCAGCACCAGATAATAATGAAGATACTGCACAATCCCTAATTTCTAGCAAAAAATACATCCAGTCGTGTTGTGATAACTGAAGTCTGTCAATGATTTCATCTGTCATTCTGGTACTCCTGACAATCTACAGGTGGCATGTCAATATTAATCCATTGTACCAAGAACAGATGGCAGTAAATAACCTTAAATGATGTTTGACTTTGGATGCGAAGCAGTAGCTTTATCTTTTGATATCACATAAAAGCCATTCCAGAGCTACTTTAAAAGGTGCAAAATGAAACCAAATCTGCCTTTATCACAGCAGGGCAAGAAATCATTTGCTGTAATGTGCAGTTTTCAGTGACCCATTTGTGTAATGTCACAGAAAATATATCTTCTCAAAAAAAAACATCCTGACGTCCCACCCCAAGCCGTAACATCAAGGGGCATCCTATCATCGCCATAGTCAAAGTTTGGAAATTTGTTTCTACTGTACATATACAGTACCTTCCATTTATTGTTATGGTGAACAGATGGACAATCCACGTAGCAGCTCCCACAAACAGCTTTATTAAACAAAACACAAAGGGAGAACTGGGAAACAAAGGTATCATGAGGGGTCAAAACAAATAAACAGGAACAAAACCAAAGTAAACTAACACTAAAAACACAACAAAGAATAGATAGGCAAAAAGACATATGGAGACCAAGCAAGGATCAAAACACTAACGAACAGGAAATAATCCACAGTAACAGAGCAAGGACCGGCACATATATGGATAATGAGGGCTAACAAGGGGCAGGTGTGGGCTATTACAAACAGACTAGGGGCAACGAGGAGCAGGAGGAGTAAATCAACAGGCTGAGAGGGGGTCCAAACACTACGGAAAACTAAAACAAGGAAACCTGAGCAATACTACAAACAGGGAACAAAAGAGTAACTGAGACACATGATAAACCCCAAAATAAATGTTAACAACTAGTTCACGGCCTCGAATCTACAATAGAAAGGGAGTATGGACAACAGCTAAATACTTAGCCTCTTAAGCCACATAATGGCCGGGGGAACAGGGAAACTGGATAGGACCCTTAACTGCCATTGGCCATGTTATTTGCTAAACTTGGGCTTGCTTTACAAAATATACATTTTGCCCAAAAAAGTACAAAAATTATAATTCCTGTTGTTTTAAATTTTATGCATGTTTTTTCATCTGACAGTAATTATATGTTTTTTTAACAGACATCTTCCTGCACCCCTCCTGCCAGAAAATGTTCATTTTTTACACTTTTTTACAGTGCACATGGAATCACATATAGAAGATAGTAAAACGCTGACTTGTAGTGAACATATAAAACATGATGTGTTGTCATATATTGAAATACTGCAAGAAAAATGCTTAAAAGCCTTATATGAATCATACATTGTTCTTTTTCATATGGGCTACTTCGTGTGTTTTGCGTATGGCGGATAATGGAATTGCCATTTTCCACAGTGCTGCTGGATGGAGGGCTGCTTCTCAGTATAACTGGCTGCATATATGCATTAAGGGAAACATCGCTGGTTTGTCCCCTTCACATTTTCATTGATGAGTAAGATTGTAAGATGGTAAGACTTCATTGGATTTGGTAACACTTTACTTAAAGCACTCATGTACAGTATGACGCATTATGCATACCTTCATAATGCATTATAATGCATTCCTGAAGTATTTTACACATGGCAATAACAATAAAAAGGCATAACACATTAATAGCCATTTTTATTATGCATTATGAATGCTATATGAAGCTCTCAACTATAATGCACTATACAAAACTTCATAATACATTATAATGGCTTAACTGACCATTGCATAATACATAATAAACATGGATATAATGTATGCCTTTATATAAGTAGTTATAGCTGTGGCCATATTACTTTATGAATGTAATGTAATGCATTATGAAAGTATCTATAATGCATTATACATGAGTGCTTTAAGTAAACTGTTACCCCAGGATTTTCTTGTTTATTTGTGGACTAGGAGTGTTCATTTTGGCTAATAATACTGTTGTACACAAGCTATGCAATTACGTAAATGTAGGAAGTGTTGTGGAATAAACACAACTAAATATTGTCCCTGGGGGTAGTTTAGTTCTCATTTCTCTGACATGGTAATTGTGGCAGATTAAAATAGGACCTACGATAAGGTTGCCCTCTAGGACAGTCTACGAAATGGTAGCACTCAGCAGTGGCATGAAACAAGGTAATCGGAGCAAGACGGCCTCTGTGGTTAACAGAAAAACATGTAATGTACAGTGTTTATGCAGTATATTCCTCTAATTCCACCCATCCATCTTCCTTTCTGGAACACTTCACCAAAATGGGGACATGGTGTTTCTCAGATCCATCCATCCATCCATATTCTATTTTACACTGCTTATGTGATACATGGTCACTAATCTAAAACACATGAGACAATGGATACCGTGGACAGAATGCCAGGCCTTCGCAGGTGACACACATGTTCCCTCACACACTATCGGCAGTTAGGTGATTCCAATGATCAACCCCCCTCCCCCCAATGTTTTTGGACTACACGTGGATCCTGGAGTACTCAGTACTCAGAGGAAACCCACTAGATAATAACAATCAAACACATTGTGACATAAACCCCATAGAAATCTATGTATGGACATATTCTCTCCACTTTGAAATACTCAACTTGGTTTTTAATGACACAGAAAAGTAAACAAAGCCGTAGTCATTTTGTTTGAAAATAGAGCATAAAGAAGTTCTAATAGAATGAATAACAGATTGCAAAAATACAATTTTAGTACTATTTAGTATTTATTTACTATTTAGTATTATTTTGGGTCAATGCAGTTCCAATAAATTTCATCTTGGAGAGATCAAGTTAACAACTGGCTTTCTTCTCACAGATATATAGTTTTTTCAAAGTGCATGTTTCTGCATAAATTTTGTCTATGGATACCTCTGCACAGTTTTTGTTATGGTGGTCGGTATTATTGAAGTAGTGCCTATAGAAAAAAATGGTATATTTTATCATTATAGAAATAAAATACTTGCATGTGAGTCCAGTTTTACTCTTCAATTATAAATTTGAGATGAAGATAAAAACCTTTATGTCCCATCTGCACAAATGAATGAACTCAATAACACTGCCCATTGCTATACTCACGTTCTGTTCAATGGCCTGCCTCCAGTCCATAACCATCTCGAATCATGTCCTGTTTTATTTAAGCCAATCCAGTAGAACGTTTTCCCCATATGTTGTCGCAAGAAGTTCTGTTAAAGAAAACTTTAATTTAGGCACATCTCCAAATATTAAATTAAAATTAGTTACTAGTGACAAAAATAATATAAATCTCGTGACAGGAGTTCAACATTCTACTGATGTGTTCTCCAAAAGTCTGTAATTTTTGATCTGAATGTTGCATAGGGGCTGCATAGTGGTACAGTGCTACTGCCTCACGGCAAGAACGTTCTAGGTTTGTTCCCAGGTCCTCTCTGCGTGGAGTTTGCTCGCTCTTCCCGTGTTCGCGTGGGTTTCCACCGGGGCTCTGATTTCGTCTCAGTTCCCAAAGCATGCAGGACAGATTGATTGTTGAGTCTAAATTGGCCCTGTGTGTGCCCTGCGGTGGGGCGGCGACTGCCCGGGGTTGGGTCCTGGGATAAGCTCTGGTGACCCCAGTTGGAGTTATGTGGCTTTGGTAATGGATGAATGCATGTTACATAGATACCTAAACACTGCTTCATGTAATTTGAGTTGAGTTGAGTTGAGTAAATTAAATGACTATTTCTTCAAAGATCAGTTTTGTGAGATTGCAGATTTGTAGGACATAAATGATCTGAGTAACACTGCTCATGAGTAACACTGCTCAGAGGTTATTCTGTCCAGACACCCAAAATAACAAATCGAGTCGGCGGCCTTTGATGTCACCCTGAAAGATCTTACCAGAATGCCCGGATCTTCTGTATCAGCCAACTGAGAGAAGTTGCTGGAACAGGATGTAAGAGCAGACTGCCTGTCCTGCTCTTCTCTGGAGAACAGGTAGCACTGGCCCTTGTGTAGTAACCAGTCAAAGGGGAATGGAGGTCCTGAAGAGGAAGTTTGAGAGATAAGTACAGTAGCAAGGAAGTCGAACAGTCGAAGGAGAACAGGGTTTGGATACTGGGTTTTGGTTCATATTAGAACAATAATTAGGATGATAATTGTCTTTCCTTCATAAAGCGCTACTAGGAATTTGTTGTGGTATATTTTGCACTTACATTTTTGCACATTTCTGACACCTCATCAACAGCACTGTTACTTCAAACCCAAAGGTTACGGGTTTGAGTCCCGTCGCCATTCTCTGTGTATGTGGTCTTTGCTTGTTCTTCCCATTGGCTTCCCATGTATCTGCCTAGTGATGAGCTGTAATCTTGTCAAAGGTCTTCTTGTGCCCATCTCTGTCTATAAAAGACTCAACGCCATACCTGCTACCTTCTGCTCACTTAGCAGCTGGTATTCAGCGGTGGAAATTTCAGGTCCAGAAAAATCCAAACCAAAATTTCTTTCAGCCAATCACTTGAAGTCCTCTATGACTGTGACTCTTTATACTCAACTGGTTGGTTGAATCTAAATCATGGTTTGGGTTTTTACTTTCTGGAGCTGAAATTTCCACCTCTGATTGTAACATACGCTTAACATTCTTACACGCCATGTTTCAGTTATGTAAACAAGACAGAAAATGGAGGTGTGTAAACTTAGTCAAATGAGTTCTTAATATATAGTGCAGAGGTGTTTAAACCTTGGGATACATAGATATGTTATAGAGTGCTGAAGCCCTGTTTTATATGGATGATACAAGTGTTGATGAGAGCTTCTGGCTATGAGCGCTGATTCAGCAGTGTAACAGCTCCAAGAAGGACATTTCATAGGCTATTTTGGTGCTGATCAGTGACATTTCCAAGTTAGTAATTTATTTCTGAACACTTCTCTGCCCTGCAGCTGTAGACAGCATACTGCGGTTTGCCTTAGTGAGCAATTCTCTGCTAAACCAGTTGTCATGTAGGATGTGGGAATGATCTTTGTATGACTGTACCAGAACAGGGTGACTGAATAAAGTTTTCAGTCGGCGAAGAGAACTGGACTGTGCTGGAGATGGTGCTTCAGGGACTAAATTGACTCTACCTGCCTTTGCCCTGTTTATTCATACGAGGAGAAGTATAGGGTGTATCTGTGAAAGACAGTAATCTTTTCTATTGTTTTTGATGGTATTAAGCTCCAGGTCTTGCTGGTTCATCACAATGTTAGACGGTCCACTATCTCATCATCAATGGTGATGACAGGAGTCATATCACCAGCAACCCTGCAGCTACACCAAAGGGTGTCCGGTAGTGTAGTCACTGGTGCTCAGAGAACAGCAGAAGGTACACATCGCTGTGGTGCACCACCGCTTATGCTATCATATACGCGGTATAACGGAGGCTCTGCTACACCTGGCTCTTGTTTGTCTCGTGCCTTTCAATATTGCAGTCAAAGGAGAGAAGCTTGTGTACTATATGCGCACAATTTCCACCTATGGATAGTTTGGTGAGTCTAACTCACCATAGCATTTTTTTTTTAAACTGTGGGGAGTGCAGAGTTGTGGAAACTGGAGGGAACCCACGACAACACGGGGAGAACTTGCCAACTCCACACACCCGGAGCCATAGATGGGACTCGAACCCCAATGCATGGCAGCGGTGCCACATGTCATACTCTAACTCTAATCCTTTTAAATATACACACTAATGATTAATGTACTGTTATTTTAACACACTGCAATGTCAGACATCGGATGTTCAATACAACACAAGATATCACGAGGTAAGATATTACTTAAGAGTGCCACTTAGTAATAAGTACGTGCACAAACTCACATATGTATCGTACAATGGTTTTCCTTCTTATTTGTAGTGTAATTTTTCATGGAATATTGTTATTACTTATTATTTTACATTTTATTTTGCTTTTATTTTTTTATGCTGATTTTGTAGATGCGTGCTGGCTATTTAAATTCCAGGCACAATGGCCTTTACTCGAATTTCTTTCTTCTAACCTCGCCCCAGTGCCATGATTGACATTGTGTGAATAGCAGGCTGATTAAAAGGCAACAATGGCTTTAAATGCGTTGTCGTTCATACCGCAGTTGCACGGGATTTCTCCCGCTTGTCCATTGGAGGGCAGGTCACAACCATTCCGACCTGGCTGAGGTGACAGCCCACTGCATCTACTTCCCTTATGCAGCCTGACAACTGAAGAAGAGATTAGATCTCCTGCCTCCCCACCTTCCTCTTTTCAGGGTAGAGACAAAAGACAAAGACAAAACAGGCATGGAAGACAAAGACACATGCCTGACGGAAATGACCACCCTTACAGTGTTAGCAAACGCGTCCATCTTACTTGTGATATCTGACATTCATTTGTGCTCCCCAGACAGCACCTTGGTATAAACATGCTGGTGTAAAAGCCCCATTGCAGTCCTGCCTTCACATTAGACAGATTTGCAGAATTCAGCCTCACTGACTTCCTAAATGTGCTTTGAGAGCAGAGCACAGCTGCACTGCTGCGGTTCCCCCTTAGCCGCGATGATGAAATGAGGTCGGCACACGGAAAGGATAATTGCTGAAGTCACATATTTGTGCACACGTGTGGGGGTATAAACGGCTTTACAACTTTACAAAACAGCACTTGAGCAGGAAAGGCTTTGTTGTGATGTGTTGTGGCAAAAGGCGAAGCGATGAGGGCTGCCTTTGTCAACGAGATCACACTCTTTGTACCTAGTGTTGTTTATAAATCCATAGCTTAATTAAAAACTTGCTGGTTATTATACTGTGGAGTGTGTAATGTGTGTACGTGCAAAGTGTCACAAGTCTTTGGTCACAATTAACCTATAACTAAGGATTTTTTTTTTGTTAACTAAAATAAGCAAAACAAGTCTTACCTTCAATAGTCATTCCAACCACAACAATGAATAGAATAACAACAGCAAAGACAAGGATCCAGGTTACTTTGGATAAAGAATGTGCTGTGAATGAGAGAGAATGCACACAAGCTTCATGTAAAAAACACCTTAAGTACTAAGTCAATGTACAAATAAAAGGATACCTTTCTGTATTTTTGCAGTTCTGTTGTTTTTCTTTCACGTTTTATTACAAATACAACTTTGAAATCAGACCTAAAGTAACGAAAGTTACAAAACAGCATTGTTAGATGTACAGTATTACTCAAAAAGTAAGACATTTCTTGACATGTACTGTATATTATTGATAAGGTAGGTATGGGTTAAAGATAGCTATGGTGAAAAAAGGCAAAAGAAATGAATGCAAATTTGGAGCCTAAAACATTCCAACAGTGCTTACATTTGAGGGTGCTGAAAACCATCTTTCTGGGCTTAATATGCCCTTCATCCTTGGTAAACTTCACTTCTGTGTAGACCACGGAGTCATCCATTGTCTCAGCCTTCCCGTAAGACGCAAAGCTGAAGAAATGGGTGCAGTAGATAGAAACAGTGATGAGGAAGTGTTTGTAGAATGTCATACAGCACTTGTGTGAGGAGTTATTAAAGAAGTTCACGTATTATGCTTTATCTGCAAGCAGAATTCCTGTGTGTATTTATTCCAAAGAATGTATTGCTGTAAGGTTTTAAAGGAAAAAGTCAAAAGATAAGCCTTTGAAATATGAAGAAATGGTACATGTAGGACATTTGCTTTTCTGCAAAGACCTTTCAGAAAAGGCTGCTAGTGAATCAGCCATGATTTCAAAGAACTGCCGAATGGAAAAATAGTTTTAAATACATGGGAACAGAAGTTATCTGATGTTAGTGTTTATAAGTTTAAAGGTTTTGAAAGAACGTTTTGCTTCCTGTGTATTTATCAGTATGTTTAGATGTAAAACTCATTATCTTGTTCTTATCATGGTGAACTCCCAATGACAAATTTGGTGCTGATTGTAAAGACAGCATATTGTGTTTATTCATTAATGCGTTTTGTCTCCATCTACTGGACACATTCAGTGATGTTCATTTTGTAATGTCAATACTTAAATTCCCACTCATTTGTATGGCTTACAATTTTCCATAGATAAAATTAATATATTTACCATTCAAATAAATAAACAAACTCATGATGCTGGTTTGGTGATATGGTGATAACAATTAAACCTCATTTAGGCCAATGCAAGAAGTATAGATCATTTTTATATAAGAATACTTTACTCACTGTTTGTATAAGCACAGATACAGGAATTCTTTTGTTTCCTTCTTGTCACACTTTGCTCTCCACTGAGACATAAACATATATGGCTGAGAGTGAAGTTTGGAGTGAGAGCCCAAAGTCAGTGATGTTTCTGGCCTCCCTTGAGCGTGTCTTGGGGTTAAGGGCTCCAGGGTGATGTACCTGTCCTGCTCGCCACAGGATTTGAACCAGTGACCTTCCACACAGACACCAAGGTCTAATCTGCAGAGCCGCACCCCATGTGTTCAAAAGCCTTACAAAGCCTCAAAATGTTGCCCTTGTTTACATCACAGTGTAGTATGCAGATATGTCTACAGCACTAAAATATTATACGTTGGTCAACTATATATATGCTGTGTTCAGCTGTTGAATTTCTTCTTATTGTATATTTCATCCATTACCAGTCCATCTATTATTTTTGGGTCATAAACAAACAAACAAATGCTTATTACAGTGATCTTGGAGACGTGGAACGTCGCAGCTGAACACAAGACACTTGTATGAAGGATGTTTGGGAAAATTTAATGTGTATCTATGATTGTTATACACAACATGGAAAAGAAATTAAATACAACAGAAAGTACTATATATCCTCAACTCCTATTCTTCCATACACTGATGTGTGGAAACATGTGGATACAGTCCCTACACTCACACAGCGTCACTTGAAAGTGTCATTCAGCGCACAGGCATTTCTCCACTGGCCAATGAAATCACAGTTACTTGAAAATCAGACCTGTGTTTGGATAGTTTCACAGAAGTTGGCAGCTTCATCCCTCCCATTCGTTCAACAGAGTTATAACACAGAACAAGACAAAGGCTTTGACAGATAACAAAAAATGACTTCCACACAACTTGAAGACAATTTATAATAATAAAGTAAGATCTATAAAGATGATTAGTTTTCTCTTAAGAATAGAGCACACAATGCATAGTTGTCAGTAAAAATATAAAAATATTTTGTAGTTATTAAATCTGAATTTCTGATATAAGTTGCAGCATATTTCTGAATTTTGAACCAAAATATAATATAAATGCCAGTAAAACATTGGCTGAAAGTAGATGCTCCTCACAGTTCTCTATAAGCTCTGGGTCAACTGTTTATATTGTGAAAATAACCTTTTTGTTGCAACTGGAACCAAAGCAAGATGTACTTATTGAAAGGATCATAGTTAATCCTTCATGACAAACTAACCACACTTGATAACTCTGCATGCAGAGAATACAAAAGACGCATTTGGGAACAGGCATTTCTCTGTATGTGCCTCCGTCGTAACTCAAGACTGCAAATGCTAATGTGGACCTGTTAACACAACATGGATGTTCACAAAACAAAATATAAAACTATTAAAAAAAAAAGACCCAGTGTAACATCAGCAGGAGACCAGTATGGTCCTGGGGGCTACATAATCATGCAGTGTAAACCTTCGCAGAAGTAAAGAGACTTCTTCATGTTTAAACTTCCGTAGCTTTGCCAAGACGAGCAGCCTATGACATGAATACCGGAATATTGGGCTGATGTTACCCATCAAAGCAATTCAGCACCATGACTCAACTCACAAAGTGAATTCTGTTCATATCCGCTATTACTACAAATCCCATCTACGGTCACTGAAGAGGAATTCCAACAACGAATGAGTCCATCTTGTTCATCAAGAGAGATGCTCTTTGTAACCCAGGAAACATTTTACTGCATGGACCAAGAGCGAACATAAATTTATCTTGTAACCCTCTGCTGTCGATCTGTTCCAGGTTGTATTGGAAATGCAATCAGTTGCAAATTAGTTACACTTTTTATTTCTCTTCTCTCACTTGCCTTTTTAAAACATCTTTCATATGTAGTGATGATTACAATAAAGGACCCATCCTGTTTCCTGTGTTCACTTTGAAGTTTTCCAAAAATCCATTGTGCTGGGAAAAGTCAAAGAATATTAATGGCAGAAAAAGGTTGAGAGATATTATGGCAAAATATTCACCGAGAACTGGATAAAACTGTCATCCGCATGCCAGCAGATGACACATAAACCAGCCAATTTTATTACTTGAAAATAAAATAAACAGCAATGTATGGATATTCCAACAATATATGAAATGACATGTTTTAGGCGTCATAGGAAAATCCTTCTTGAGACTTGATGTTAGTTCACCGCAGTGGACCTTTTATACGGCCGCGTTTGGCGTGTGAGAGACAACTGATCTGTCAGCTCTCATCCTTACTTCTGATTTCTGTTCTTCGTCTTCACAACCACCAACATCACCATGGCGGGGATCAGGCAGATAGGGGTCATCACTAGGGCCAGGAGGACGTCAGGAGGCGGGTCATCAAACTCTTTGACTGGGCAGGATTTGAAATGGGTTGCATGGATATCCACAAACATGTCCTCCACCAGCTGGTTCGGCCAGGGAATCTTTAAGCAGTCTGCCTTCTCCTCCGTGCATTTTGTGAAGCTATCATAGGGCCTACAGAAAAGACCACGTCATGAGTGACTCCTCGTATTTCTTATTTTTGCACACTCGGTGTGCGTCAAGGATGGTTTATATCTCATATATAAATTCACATTCTTATGCTCATGTACTTAAAAACTGACATGCACTTAGAAAAAAATACAGCACTGATTTGACACTGAAAATGTTAAACTGATCCAGGCGAGCTACAGTTTTTACTTAAATATTACAGTGCAAGCTCTGCCACTACAAAGTGCATACATTCTGCTTGCGTACACTTGTGTGAGTTCACACAGACCTGTGTCATATTACTAAATAAACCACATATGATAATGTAAAAGCAGAGGCACCACAATAATGGCCCAAATGGTGGAAACACTTCCAATTTTTAGAGACTGCAGAACTTTATTCAACTGTTGGTGCAGTTACCTATTTAATCATCCAATGTATGATATTTGTAGCATTCTTTGATTGTTTATAAATATTACCGCCAATATTCGTATACTAATGCCAAAAAGGTAGGCTTTTCCACATTTATGGCTACTAGTGTATGTACTATGTAATTACAATTCTAGTGACAGATAATAATAAAGGTATGTATTAAATCACAGTTTTAAGATTTTGGTCATATGACTTACCATTTTATTTTATCCCATACACACAAGTCACTGGCGTTCAGAGCTTCAACTTTGGAGGAAAATTTGTTCAAGCACATGTGCTGAAGCAGGTTTTCATAGCATATCAGCCTCGTAGGAAAATATTCATCACATAACTCACAGAGTTCATTGCATACAGAATGTTTGTAGCCTAAAAAGAAAAAAAAGGTCAAGACTACACATGCATAAGTAAAGCGTCACAAATGACAGTGGTCTGTACAGTAATGAGAAATAATACTGTAAGTCCATGACATGGTGAGTATTGTTAAAATGGGACACTTTCTGAAAATTTACTTTCTGGAAAAATCTACAGTCATCTTAATGTCTTCAATCCCAACTTCATACCATTCGCAATACATTCATGCCCTTTGAACAGCATGTAGAATTGAAAATACAGTATTATTAAACATATGTTTTAAGGTTTAAGGTTAATTGTCCCATTTTGGAAAGTGTTCCATTTTAACAATACTCACCGTACAGTATGTGTATGTGCGATGTGTATGCAGGCTACCTTCTGTACCTTCTGTTGTGTTCGCCCCATTGTTGAAATCTGAATTAAAATGGGAAAAAACAGAATTCATTAGTTGAAATTTACTAGTAATTATAGGTGTTTAGACAACAGCTAAGGATTATTTTAAGATTGCCAGAATACCGTGCCTATATTGACACCCGTGGCTATAAATTATCATAATAAAAAAAAGTTTACGATGTGACAAAATTACCACGGTCTGTACGCGGAAAGACCAGACGCCGGTAACTGAATCGAGTAATTACGGAGTATCTGCGATTTCTCACCAATTCCAAGGACGAGTAGAAGGATAATTGCCCCAAATACCGAAGAGAACTTCATGTCAAAGAGGACAGAGAAAATTCGCGGCGCCTGAAGTAACCATCAAGAGGAGAGTCCGAACTTCTACCATGAGTGAAGCGAGGCGTAACATGAAACTGGATGGGTGGAAGCAACGCTCAGGACACAATGTTACTCTCGGTTACCAGATGTTCCGTAACTTTCCTTTGAACAGCTGCCCCAGTGATACAAACTTTAGTTTCATTTCACTCGCACATAAGTGATATATATATATATATATAATATGTGTGTGTGTGTGTGTGGAATCTTGAAAAATTTGACGTTTAATTTTGTTATGGCACAACTTTACCCGTCACATTAATTGGCGGCATGAAATATCAACATAAAAAAATCTTTATATGTCACGCTGTGTCGACGTACGATCCTTTTGATCGCAATATGTTCTACAAAACATATTACCCATTAACATAGTTTACTTTACTTTAATATACGGGGCGTAAGAAGTAGCATCTCAAATATCTCAAATCTCAGATGTCTTTTAAAGTATAATTTAAATAGGAAGCTAATACAGGCGCTGTAGTTTAAGGGCCGTGGGGGCGGGTGCATAAGTGGCAGGAGATGATCACAGCGGATAGGGGGACGGGGGATACACCTCGGACAGGACGCCGGTCTGTTACAGGGCATATAAACACAATCAAACAAGTTCTGTATTAGGAATACTGAGGTGTGGATTATAGGGCACTTTATGCTAGGATGTGATTTTACTGTATACATCCAGCCTCCCCCTCCCACCCCACATTAGCTATGCAAGTCTAATTAATCATACCCGCTCATGTCATTATTCATTATGTTAAATCAGAACAGCACATCTGGTATGTTTTATTAATTTTACTGTGACAGGCGGATAATAGACACAAAGTGGCATGAGAGGGACTTCTGCAAATAAACAATGCATGTAAAATGTCTTTCGTTGTTTTGATGAACTCATAAGAAACAGGTTGGGTGCCACAGCTGTATGTTTTCTTCTGGTTTTCCAGAAACATCTGCTTGGTGCAGCTCCTAATGGTTCTCAATTTGGCAAGATTGTTATTCTATGAAGGAGAGAATGAACAGAGGTGCTGCTTGGGGAGAGGAATTCAAAAGGTGGCAGAGTGTCAGCAAGGGGAAGTTGAAGCCTGATAGTGCTAATTGTTCTCTTGCAGGATGTGTCATTCTTCAGGATTTAAAATAATAAGACATTTCTGGCAGTTTTCTAGAATATCATAAGGATATATGATGTTACACAGCTTTGGGTGCTATATGATTTTCTAGTATCCGTTAACTTAAATATTACTCTTGTCATTATTCATAACTTGATTTGTCCAGTTTTTAGAACAATTTGTTGGCCGCCCCTTAGATATCAACAAAAAGTACATCATTGCATTATTGTGAAGGTAGCTGGCATTTAAAGTGCATGATTCATTTTCCTGTTCTGACACAACTGGGCCCTGGAAAATTCCAATTCAAACATATACTGTAGCTCAGTTCCCAAAAACAGGAAAAGTAGCATTACAGCATAAAGAAACAACATACTTTCACTCTGCTTGATGGTCTGTCTCATTCATGTTCAGCCACAGAGTGGTTTCTGCATCCACAGGCAACATTCTTCCAGGTCAACCGGCATGTAAAGGGGGATGTTTCTATCTCTGGCAGCAGAAATAAGGAAAGAAGCAAGACAGGAAAACAAAAGGGGGATGTTTTTGCAGTATCGTGGGGGAAACAGATTCACAAAATCCACAGGGATACACCGGGTCACAAGGGATACAGCTGTGGTCTAGGTTGGCAATCAGGGTTCTGGGAACGCTTGATAAAGCTCAAATATCCATGCTAGAGAAACTGAAAATACCTGTGGAAATAGTGTTACTAGATTCAGCACCAGATTTTGTAGAGAGGAAATGCAGGCAGCCCCATCCTGGCTTTTTCCCTGCCTTGTGCCCATAGCCTCTGGGGTGGGCTCCGGACCCCCCATAACACTTAATAGGACAAGCGGTATCAGAAAGTAGATGGATGGATGGAAATGCAGGCAACAGAAACAAAAAACACAACCCAAAGGGGTAATTTTTCATGGATTTCTTATTGAAGTTCTTTGGAAGTGAACCAAATGAAATACGGACAGCCAAGCACACAATGTGATTCATCCCTTGCAATTACTTTCTCAGGAACTCATTCCCATAGGTCAGAATGCACAAACAATAATTGATTGACGAAATATCCTTAATTTAATATTTAACAACTGCAAATAGTTTAAAAAGCACAACACCGTCTGAGTTTTATTTTCTGTGGTTATGGTGGTATGTTGAGTTTTATCTGAAAATCACAGTAAATTAATCATTTTTGGATGTTTTTCCCCCAAAGAGAGTCTGCTACAGAATGAATTCCCAATTTTAAATAAATAACTATCCTGAATCTCGGTTATTCTTTCATCTCCTACTTCTTTGATTCATTCAAAATTTTAATGATCATTAACTGGACACAGACATTTATAGCTACTTAAAATTGCAACGCACTTCTTGGTACTGTCGAGAAAAGCATGCTGCAAGGACTGTAGCGCTCAAACTGGAATTTGCGTGTGATTAAATTCTAAAGGAAAATAGCTTGACTCTATTTTATATTAATTCTGTAAACTTCTTCACAAATTCTTGGCTATAAAATGTGCGAGCTCCAAAACACACAGACACACACATGTACGCACGCACACACACACACACACACACACACACACATTGGTCTACCTATACCTATGAGTGGCGTCTATTCATGTCTATGGGCAAAACCTGAATCACAATCACAACATTATTATTCTTACCCAGCCCTAACCTGAACCATAAGCAATCAAACAAAACACAAGGCTTTTTGTTTTTTGATTGTATTTACAGATTTTCATAAACTGAAGTTTGTCTTGTGCGGACTAGCCTCCAGTCCTCCGGTCCTCACAAGGTTTGTTTTGTCAGAATTTGCTGCCTTGTGAGGTCCTTTGATCCTCACAAGTATAACTGACACACACACACACACACACATACACACACACAATTTTTTCCCCCAAGGGTGTAAATTTCATCTGCACCCTATACATTTTGTTAGTACTGTTTGTAAGCTCAACATCTACACTGATGAGTACAGGTCCCAGAAAATGCCTATGCTTATATCCAAGCCACTCTGATCCAGAGGTGTGCATCTGAGGGGAAATTCCCACCAACTTCGTACAAAGGAAGACTGGCACTGCTGATAAACAAGCACATTTACCAAGCTGGAGAAATCTGAGATGAAACATCAAAAACCGCACATGACCTGCAACAAAAATAAACACAAACCAAGCTAAACATGCACTTCTTTTGGTGTTTGACTATATCTGAGAATTGTGAGAGTAAGTCGTTATTTATTGTGAAAATAAATACGGTATTTTGGCTACCTATTTATCTATGAAGGACATAGTCAGTTTTCCTAATTTTTTCCCAGTCCTCGAGTTTGTCTCCTATCCAGACTGCTGTTCATTCACACATTCACACACGCAGCACCAATTATAACGGCGCTGTAACAGATATATTTCATTTCTATGCATTCAATTCTTTTTCTTAATTGAGTGGAAAAGCAAAGATGTTATCAAATATCACCCTTTGTGAAAAAACTGCCACTTCGAGTAATTAGGAGTGAACCAAAATGTGTGTTTTACTGAAACTCCGTTTGCGGAAATAAATCTGCCAACAACTAGCATATTCTAAAAGTATCATTCAAACACATCTTTAATTTTTAGATACTATCTGGCTACAATAACATGTAAAACTATATGCTACCATTGTAAACATTTTTGTAATTTTGTAAAGTTAAAATAAACATGTTTCTGCATAGTTTTGGTTAGTGTTGTTATATTTAAGGATTACAGTTACTGTTCTTTAAAAAAAGGTGAAGAAGAAGGAGCAAAGAATTACAAGAGAATGCCAGGCTTTTTATGAGCAACTGTGCAGTTCTTGCCTGCTGCTGTTGCATGGTGGTCATTGTCTATGTTGCTTGATGGTCATTGTCTATGTAGCGTGGTGGTCATTGTCTATGTAGCGTGGTGGTCATTGTCTATGTAGCGTGGTGGTCATTATCTATGTAGCGTGGTGGTCATTGTCTATGGGCTAGTGAAAAAAGATGCAGATTCCCCTATCAGTTTTCGGACGATTTTCCCAAGGGATGATCATGCTTCCTCGACCAGTTATGCAGCCACTTATTTAATGATTAAAAGAATGGACTGATAAGCATAGAACCAAAATAAATAAATACACATTATTTTCTTATTCGGAACAAAAGACCATTATTGTATTCCCCAGCCTTTGGGGAATACATATGATTTTAGCAATGGCCTGCAGCTGTCACTATCTCCACCACTGCCACAGACAGTTTGGTATGCGAACCAATAACTCAAAAACCATTTGACATATTTGGTAAATCTTATTTCTTCTTCACAAAAACATTAAATGGATGAAGATCTACACCTTGTTTCATTTTCAGACAAATTATCACAAAGATGAAGCAGCAGCACTGTGTGACAGCAAAGGAAAGAAACAACAACTGTAGAAGATCCTTGGTCTTGTGAACACAGTAAATCTAAAAGTATCGCACAGATCTTTGTGAAGGGATATTGTAGGAATGACAAAGATCAAATTTTGAGATAGATCACCCCAAAACTGAAGCAGCACCGTATAGTGATAGCAAAAAAAAGGTAGTGTCAGAAGGTTAGCACTATAACTCAAAAAGTATTTTATAAATCTTTTACATACTTTGTAGACATCTTGTCCTGTTCTGGACTTGGTCAAATTGTAGAGGTGAAGATCTGGACCTGTTTAAATTTACTCTACCTACCCAATTTGATCATTGATGGATCTTATTACCATTTCATAAAAATATTATATTATTATATGGATGAAATTCTACACCTAAAAATGAACACCACATCAGATCCAAAATTGTAACTGCAATGACAGAGTGCAGTCAAGAGCAAAAACAGAACCCACAACTGCCATCTTATAAGCACAAATCTTCCATGGATCTTTTAAACTCAGATATTCTGTAGGTCTTGTCTGTGCAGCTGAATAATTTTTAAACTGTGCAGAGATAATTTTCTGAATATTCCATAACAGAGCTTATATTCATTGTTGATCACCAACCTCCCAGCTCAGCAAATTCTACAAGTAGAAGTGCAGTAGCTGACTGGTGAAATATATCATCAGGAAATTTACTGTTGGAGAATCATGAAACTTTTTTGGAGATGTGGGGGGATTGTGTAAGGTAGGCTTGTAATAATAGTTCCTTTGAACTGCGGCGTTTTCATTTGGTAAAACTTGTCATGTTGAGTGCTCCAAGGTCACCAGATAAATTGCACCGCCTTACACATGTCACTGTATCTTTTAAAAGGAGACCAATTAACCATGTTTAAACATTCAAAGCATGAGTTATTTCTAAGTGAGAGCCCCCCTCCCCCCCCCTCCCCCACACACACACACAAAATAGTATTCCAGATATGCGTTGTCATATTTCACGTTTTAGCTGTTGCCAGTTAGCTTCCCAAAGCTCCTCTTGTCCATGAGCACAACACATTTCTTTTATGTCACAGAAATATTTTCTCATGGTGCAAAAGAGAAATAAATAGAATATAAATATTTAAACATACAAAAATATAAATAATATAAATGACAGTTTCAAACTTAGAACATTAAAACATACACTAAGAAATACAAGTAACCACCTACTGTAATCACAACAAGGACTGACTTCAGGTAAAAACACATTTATTAACTTATAGATTTCCAAGTGATCCATCCAGTACTTCTAGAAATTGAACAAGATGGTGAGGGTGGGATGAGTACGGCCTAGGCCCTGTTTATACTTAGTTTTAAAATGCCTCTTGGACAATCAGAGCACAAGTGAAAAGCTATAAATTCAAGTGTAAATGACCACCAAGACTTAGCTCGCCCAGATGTCTTTTGTAGGGTAAATGCTAATGCTTGTGTTGTGACCCCAACAAGAATGTCACGATGAGGAATAATGGCAATAACAAAATCAGAACCCAAGTGGTCAGCCGGATACCTGGGTGACGTATGATATGCACAGGTATAAACGGCAATGTGTCTTGGCTGTCTACTTGTGATCAGATTGCCCTACTGTAGATGCATTTTAAAACGAAGCGTAAACAGGGCCTTATATAGCCGGGGAAAATGACAGGGCTGTTCAGGGAATACAATGCTGTCATTTCCGACAGCATCAAATCTTTAGTGATACTCAGTAATTACCCACAAGAAAGAAATTATGTGAACTGTAATATATTCAATTCAACTCACTCACACAAAAAATAATAAGCTGAGATCCATACAAGATACCTGGCAGAAGGGTTAGGGTGGTGAACAAGATGGAGCTCCACAGAACATTTTCAACTTCCTAAATTTAGATTTTCATATTTCAAAGTACAGCTATGGCAAAAAGTTGTGAATTAATCACCTTGTAATTATGACCCGATCTTCTAAATCGCAATCCTAAACACGGTCACAATTAGTCAGTTTCTTGCAACTATACAGGGCATATTGCTCACAGTTCCATCCTAATTGGAGTAACTGATCATCCTTGCCCATTTTGTTATATAAAAATCATAGACAATGTTTTATAAATAACGGCTTAGATTGTAAGTTCAAAGCTCTTCATTAATCATACTGCACTTTAAATGTGTGCTTTGTGAATTTCAGAAATTTTTGTATTTACATGGAAGTACTTTTTATTGCCATTGTTCTCTGATACAATGGACGGGATATCTCTTAATGAAAGCAAAACACACTTTCCTACACCTGAAGGAAAAATATTTCAGGAATCCATTTATCTTATAAACATTTATCTTGGTCGGGGTTACAGGACTGGCCTGCAGCCCATGTGAGGAACCACTGAGCAAAGGCTAGGGAATATACCCTAAATCAGTGTTTCCCAATCTGCTCCTCAAGGACCCACAGATGGACAGTTTTTCTGCCCAGTAAGGAGCTGGGAGGGAGTAAAAATGTGGATCAACTGTGGGCACCCGAGGACCAGATTGAGAAAGACTCCCCTAAATGGGATTCTGGTTTATGGCAGGATACAGTCAATTACCATTTACAGGCAGTTTTCAAGATTTCTAACTGCATGTCATTTTTATTTATATTTCTGAAAGTATAGCCTTTGTTTAACAGTGCATTTGTCAGTCATAAATGGCGGAACCATAAAGAAATGCACAAGCAGACAAGAAAAGCTGGCTATTCGTTTTGGTGATGAAATTTTAAAACTGGCTACTTCTTTTTTCTCACAACTCACTTTCCTTATAGTGACATAGCCAATTTTAAAGGGTGTAACATCACCCCCTTAATTATTATGAGCAGAAAACATGGAGTAATAAAACAACGTAGCTAAAATGTCAGTTACAAAGCATTATAGCATTTCAAATTTAAGAGTTTTCAGCACTGCGTCTAAAGAAGTGTCAGAATTCCTTATGTGTCCTAAACCCAAAGTATTAAGTTCTGTATGTGTAAACTGGAATGGAGGTTATTAGTGTTTATCCTTTTGGCAATTACTGCAGTTCGCTTAACCTGACAGACATACAACGTTAAAAACTGAATATTTTACATCCCCTTGGTAAAAATGTATCATAATAATCGTATGTTATGTTGTGTGCGTAGTTGTGTGAGTGTGGTTGTACGTGTGACTGTGTGCGCCCTGCTGTCCACGGTTAGTTCCTGTCTCCCGGGATAGGCTCCTGTCCCCCCCGCGACCCCGGTTGGAATTAAGCGGTTACGGTGATGGATGGATGTTTTCAATTTGATGACCATCCAAACCCGTTGTTAGTTGTTTAAAGTAGCTATACACTGCCATCTTGTGTAGGAAATGAAGAAGCCAGGTGTGCAATCCACACTGTCAGTGTGTTTGAATGAGTTTGGAAATCCAAGGAATGCTGTACTGTATGGACATTAACCAACAGAACATGCGTAGTGAGACGCACCACCCAGATCATGGGTCTGTTCTTAATAAACAAATGCCCGTAGATTTTAATAGCCAACACCATGTTTCATTTTTTAAATCAAAATCATTCAGATGAAAAAAAAAAAACTGCAGATCAGTACTCGTTTCCATGTAGTGGCAATGTCCTTATTTTATTTAATATTTTAAGTAATACTACAGCATTGTAGTAATGCAAAACTAAACTAAATGTTCCTAAAATATACAATGCATTAAGTTATATACGAGCAGAATAATATTCGTGTTGGGTGGCGTCTTAGTACAAAAAGTTATCGATTTATTTTAGATCTATTGTAATTGTACAACACTGGAAAGAAGCTCATATACCAGCATTACACCGACTACATGCTGGTACGTCACTGCTCTAACGCTAAGGCGGCGCGCTTGAGAGCCAGAGCGTGCTGGTCATGCGCGTCTTGTTGATTTCGCGTCAGGAGTCACGTGACAGGGACCAATAACAGAGCCGTAGCTTGAGCGAAAACACGAGGGTTAAGTGCAGATGTGTTACAGTAGTGGCTTGACGGTGAATAAAATAAATACCCGAGATTGAACCTTTCGAAAAATAATGGAGTAACAGTTTATCGTTATTATTATTATAATTATTAAAAAGTGTTGTTAGAATAAGTATAATCTCAACTACTGAAAATAAGTATTAAATTTGACTTTGTTCAGTTAAAACGCATGCGATTCAATGCTGGCGATTCAAAAATTAAGAGTTATTTTTTTTTCACTTGTTCAAGCTATGAATTCTCGCCTTGTGTTCCCGGAATAGGCAGTGCAGAAACAGCCATTACCGGTAACCAAGCTGCAGCGAATGACTCATGCAGTAATTGGATGTGGTCTTTCGGAGGTAATACAAAGTTGCAGTTTCAGCGCCCAACAGCAATTTTGCATTTTACCGATAAGAAATCAGTTTATTTCCCCCCGATTTTTCCCATAGCGTATCTTTTAATGCGCTGCAAATACACTTTTATCATGATGAAATGTAATTTAATCACAGCAGTCTTAATGAATTGTAAACAACGTAATTAATTATTATAAAATAAAAATACATAATCAATACATATATATGCCCCTGAATTTTTATTATTATTTTTCTAACAGCGGTGTTCGTTGATGGCATATTAACAATGTAATTAGCTTATTATAAATTCCGTTTAACATTTATAGTACTACATTATGACTATATACACTACTAATAGTAGCAATGCTGCTGCATTGCTGCGCTGTTTGCTGCGTATTGCACGTACTGCGTGCTGTTGATGTTGCTGTGTGACTATCCATGCCTCGGCGTATAATAATAAAGACGTCATCCGCTGCTCCGCTACGGGCGAGCTAAGTGCGCAGCTCCTAACTGCAGGACAACAACAATCTCAGCATGCTCGCCCACAACGCGGGGACCTTCGCGTCTTCCCTTTCGCCCAGCGGAGCATCACGCTGCCAGATGCTGCGTTGTCCCTTTAGCTAAGAGAGCTTATAGTTGTTTGTAGGACACAAATAAGTAGTCGGACCGGGATCCCTTGGACCGTATAGAGAGACAGTGCTACTCCCGATAACAGGTAGGGCACACATTTCTGCCAGAATTATTTCCGTTTTTCGGGTTATTTATTTATTTATTTATTTGTCTATTATATCAGAAACACCAAGCTAAACACCGTGTTTTGGGTGGAAGCAGCGGATCTTATGTGATCACATAAAATAGTTTGCTGTTAATGACGCTTTATTACACAAATACAGATGTGTCTGAGGTCTGGATGGAAATGACATGAGTCGCTCGTAGTATCGCAGTAGTGTGGCGAGTTCTCAGGCTTTCTAGAAAGCCTGCGTTGCATAAGGGCTCGGCTTTGCCTCGATAATGTTTTTGTAACTACAGATGAAGGTGCGGACCGTTTTAATTGTGTCGCCGCAGCCGTCGGCAGTACCGCATGCCGACGAGCGCGTTGCGTTCATTGAAAACGCATCATAAAATAAGGAAAAGTACGCAACACGCTTTATTGCGCCGTTTTCATGTTGCTCTTTAAACAGACACGCCCACTTCCACTGGGCAGTGTATGCTTGGAGCATGTGTTTTTCCATCCATGGGAGGAGTATGTTACTCTGATCGTTTCATAACGACACATTTGTTTTGTGTGTTGTTACTCTTGAAATTCGTTATGGGATGCACCTCTGGCAACAAAGGATGAAGAAATCCGTGTATCAGCAAACATACTTATCTAGGATTTTCCCTCTTGCAAGGTTTTTTTTTTAAATTATTTTAAATAAATGCTGTAAGTCTGAGCTCTGCGCAGGAAGAGGACTGCAGGCGACGGGCGTACAGCGCAGCGTACAAGAAATATGTGAATGGCAAAGTTTCAGTCATGCGTTTTCTTATTACTTAGGACACTGCGCTCATGTTCCAGTGAAGAAAAAACGGAGCATATTTTTAGATCAGCATCTGCAGTTTCGTGCTTGGGCGGCAGTCCTAATTAAATGTAGTAGTACTAAAATCAACCAGTATGAGGGTTATTTTAAAATAAACTGGCACTCGTATTTAAAGTATTGTGATGCAGTTTTATGATGTTATTGTGCAATAATGTCTCCGAGAGTTATATACAATACTTATATCCATATACACCTGTTTATGCTGTGGCAGTAGAAAAAATGATATCTACGTATTTTCCACCTTTATACCGCTAGTTTCACCCTTACATATCCATATTTGTGTGTTTTCTGTGAACCTGTGCCTAAATGGACGTTTTTTTTGCTGACAAATTAAATGTAATGTTTAAATGTAGAACATATGTAACTTTGTTGAACTATCCAACTCTAGGGTGTTTGTAGTCCATAACATATGTAGCGTTTTATGTTGGTGAACTAAGGCCAGGGAGATGCTTGCAAGATCTTTGCATTAAGTATGTTAACTAATGCATTATCTTTCAGGCATTTCTCTGTTGTTTAGCTGGAGCATAACACTGGTTGATTTGTTTTCGCCTGTGTGGTTTTTGAGCGTAGATGTGAATTTTACTCTGCACCAGGGTGTACGAATGGAAGAGAGTCCAGGTTCTCCTCCAGGCAAACCTCCTCACAGCTTGATGGAGTGGAGGAAGAGGGTCAAGTCAGAGTACATGCGGCTCCGGCAACTGAAACGCTTCCGCAAAGCAGAGGAGGTCAAGGTGCCGCAGACCATTTGTCACCACTATCTGTCTGTCTGTTTGTCTGTCTGCCAGCCTGTCTGTCTGTTTTCCTGCTTGTCTGCCTGTCTGTCTGCCAGCCTGTCTATTTTCCGGCTTGTCTGCCTGCCTGTCTGTCTGTCTGTTTGCCTGCTTGTCTGTCTCTTAATCCAGCTACCCATTTTTTAGTAGATTTTAATACAGTTAACTGGTCAAGATAAGTACATCCATCCATCCATCTTCCAGTTACCTGTCCAATACAGGATTGCAGGAATGCCGGCACACAAGGATTGAGACGCCATGGATGGGATGTTAGCCCATCACTAAGGGCACGGGTGCATTGTAGGCAGTTTAGAGGTCGCCCAATCATGTGTTTATGGACTGCGGAAGGAAACTGGAGGAAACATGGGGAGAACAAGCAAACTGAATTGTACACACATAACCTGAGGGCAGGATTAGAGTACCCAACCCTGGAAGTGTGAAGCAACACTCACAAAGACCAACAGATAGAATCACGTGAAACATGCACCAGTTTGCTGAATACAACATGTTTTATGTCTGTTGTCTTATGAACTACAACAATGAAAATGGATTTGTCCATGTGTACTTAGTAGATACAAGCTTACTGTATACACGACTGTTGTGATTGGCTGTAAGTTACAACTTTATCACTTCTATTAGCTGACTGCTTTTAAAACACCTGTGACATTCAGTCATGTTCTTCAGTTTTAACTGAGTTACCGTGTTTGCTTGAAAGTAACCACTTGCAACGTGCTCTGTCCAGCTACACCCTTCATAACAGTATCGATCCACTGAGAAGCTGCCTACACAGAAGAGACCAGTGTTCAGCTGTCGACAGCCTTTGTTCTCATTGAATTACAAGATGGAATAATTTTTTTTTCAGAACGTATCACATGAACTACTTTGAATCTGTCTAATTTAATGGACTGTGGCTCATGGACATCTAAACAGGATGAATTTTAGTTTTTCTAAGCACTTACACCGGTCTGGGTCACCTGGGGCATGTCCCAGGCAGCACAAAGCACGATACTGGGGTGTACTTTGGATGAGATACCAGTCAGTAACAGCACATACACACTGGCTGTCATACTTTGCAGGCAGTTTAGAGATGTTGATTAGCCTAACTGCATGTTTTTGGACTGTGGGATGAAGCATCATGACATGAGGAGACAAGTTCCATGCGCAGAGTGGAGGTTGGATTCAGAAGCCCAGTTAATTAACCCTGTGATGACTGGAGGCTCTCAAGAAATTCAGCGGCCTGGGAAAATACAGAAAGGCATTGTTACGCAAGGGTGACAAGATGAATCCAGAAAGTAAAGCGGACCTACTGTGGGAAGAATTTAGTATGGGTTATGAAATTCCTCTATGCTCGGGTATTTAACAGAGGATTTTGCACTCTGCGCTAGTATAGCTAAAATACTGCCTGGCTAGTCTTTTTGAATGACCATAATAAAGGTTAAAAAGACATGGCAACACATTTAATCTCAGGGCATTTTTCCACCAGCTGAAAACTGTGCTTGGAAGGTCATTATTTTTTGTGGATGTGTGTGTGGTCTTGTAAGATATTCACCATTCTGAAAGCCAATCCTTTCTTTCTTTAGTCTCTTTTCATGTCCAATCGCAGGAAGATCAAGGAAAGAACCAGCCTTCTAAACGACGAGTGGCTGAAGCTCAGAATTCAGCCGGTTCCACTGGCTTCTTCAGTAGGATCTATGCCTAACAACAAGGTAGATACAGAATTTGCAAAAGCATAATTATTTTGAGCTGTGGGGGGTGGTTTGGATTTTCTAAGGCTGCAGACCAGAATACATTATTGGTTAACAAAGATGATTAGTTTAACTTATTGTTCTGTTCTATTATTCTCTTGTTATATCTTTTCTGTTGTTGCCCTTGCAGCTTTTGCAGAACTCTGGCTACTCACTT
Source organism: Mormyrus hasselquistii (assembly GCA_026779605.1). NCBI lineage: Eukaryota > Metazoa > Chordata > Actinopteri > Osteoglossiformes > Mormyridae > Mormyrus > Mormyrus hasselquistii. The sequence continues at coordinate 15,000,964 of JAODKE010000101.1, read as the reverse complement.
CATCTGGGTTGTCGAGCCTTCTATGTATGACATCTTTTCAAATGCCACATGTTCTCATGAGAGTATTAGCCCAAAATATTCTCCCTTTTTTAGGAAGGAACAGAGCAGGACTTGAGGTAGAGATAAGAAAATCAGATTTCTGAAACGTCTTCTCCAGTCATTTTGGAGACTCAACTGTCCTACATATATAAAAAGCTTTATACAGCCACAGATACTGTCATCACCACAACTTTTGCATATTCAACATACTACCAAATTCAATTCACCCTTTTATTTCTGAACAAATGTATTCTACAGCTCCATTTTTTTCTTTTTAATCTGTCTGTATCCATCGCCACCGATGTGGTGAAGAAGACATAAGTTGTCCAAGCTAGCAGGCTTGACGATTTGAAAGTATACTGTGAATAAGGCCTGTGTCTGTGGCTAGACGTAATAGTTGTGGGATCTCAAACATTAGGTCCTTTCCCTGTATTTTTTCTTCTACTGTCTAATTGCAGTACTGCGTTGTGGACTCTGCCTTCCCGACATTTAAGAAGCAAGCCGTGATAATGAGGACCCTGAATACAGTAGCAGGAATCCCTTTCATGTACTCATGGTCACCTTTGCAACACAATTTCATGGTAATTCAAAATGGCTACCTTCCCTCCTCAGCTGTTGACTGCTGTATGGCCAGTTATGAAAATACCCATAGTACTATTTTTGCAATGCATGGTAAATTCATTTGTTTATTTAAAATGGTCATTGATAATTTTGATAATCTAGTGTAAGTTGAAAGTTAGTCAAAACCAAATAACTAGCTCAAAAGGCAAAGTTATCAGCAAATTTCTGGGTTGAATCATCCAGGAGTTCGCTCTTCAACAGCACGTTGCTTGCAGGTGGAGGATGAGACGTTTCTGCACAACATCCCGTACATGGGGGACGAGGTGCTGGAACAGGATGAGGCATTCTTGGAGGAGCTCATTGATAACTACGATGGTGTGCATGGAGACCGAGGTGAGATGATTACTACGATGGTGTGCATGGAGACCGAGGTGAGATGATTACTACGATGGTGTGCATGGAGATGAGCTGAGACTCTCTTGTTGATCGTTTTCCTCCATTCATAGGGGTCCCATGGTACATACTGTGACACATGCAGAGTGAGACGTGCCTGCCGTTGTAAATTGTCCTGGACCATTCATATGGATACGTATCATTACTGTCCAATGAAAAACATGTATCTCCATCCATCCATTACTTCAGGAGTATGAAAAACACATTTTCTCAGAAACTACTAAAATAAACTTAATAATAGAATAACAAAATAAACATAATGAGTATATGTACAAAAGTACTGAGACAGCTGGCCATTACACCTACACAGTCTTTTATGACATTCCATTATAAATACATAGGCATCAATACTGAGTTGGTCCCCTCTTTGCAGCTATAACAGCTGCCACTCTTCTGGGATGGCTTTCCACAAGATTTTGTCCATGCATGTGGGAATTTTTGCATATTCATCCAGAAGAGCATTTGTGAGGTCAGGCACTGATGTTGCATGTGCTCTCGACCTCTGTTCTAGTTCATCACATAAGTGTTCTATAGGATTGAGGTCAAGGCTCTTTGTACGAGCCAGTCAAGTTCTTCCATACCAAACTCACCCAACCATGTCTTCATGGACCTTGCTTTGTGCACTGGGGCACAGTCAGGCCTTCCCCAAACTGTTCCCACAATGTTGGAAACATAGATTTGTCCAAAATGTCTTGGCATGCTGAAGCATTAAGAGTTCCATTCACTGGAACTAAGGGGTTTAGACCAACCCCTGAAAAACAACCCCCATACCATCATCCCTCCTCCACCTCACTTTACCTTTACGGTCAGGCAGGTAACGTTCTCCTGGTATCTGCCAAACCCAGACTCATCCTTCAGACTGCCAGCCAGAATGATTCGCCACTCCACAGAACACATTTCCACTGCTCCAGACTCCAGTGCCAGCGTGCTTTACACCACTCCATCCGACACTTGGCATTGCGCTTGGTGATGTGAGGCTTGCATGCAGCTGCTCAGCCATGGAAGCCCATTCAATGAAGCTCCTGGTGCACAGTTTTTGTGCTGGAGTTAATGCCAGAGGAAGTTTGTAACTCTGCAGTTACTGAGTCAACAGAGCGTTGGTGACTTTTACGAGGAGGGAATTTCACAAACTGAAGTATTGCAGCAATACTTCTACTTCAGAAAATCAGAATCGGAAAAACTTTAATGAACTGAATTGTTGCAAATGTGACATCCTATGACAGTACCATGCTTGAATTCACTGAGCTCTTCAGAAAGACTCAAATATTTGTAAACCTGGCTGCATGGGTAGTTGTTTGATTTTATACACCTGTGACAATGGGTCTGAATGAAATACCCAAATTCAATGATTAAGAGGTCTGTCCCAATACTTTTTTCCATATAGTGCACATAGATTGTTGTCAAATATGCAAATATGTCGGTGTCAAAATATGAACTCATCTCACTTTATATTCACAATTAACTAATGTTAATTAGCTGCCAGTCTAGCTATCAGCATGAGACAAATCATCATGAATGCAAATGCTAACTAGTACAAACATATATATATATATATATATATATATATATATATATATATATATACTATGTACACCATAGTACATCTTTTAATTGGTCAGTTACACAAAGGCTATCAGTAGACAGGAGAATGGGTGTGTTCCGTATATAATAGAAAGTCACAAGAGAAAGTGGTCATGTTTGGTTTTTAGTGGACCCTTGTCTAGCATGTTTACGTTACATTACGTACATTAGGCTTGTCATAATGGACATATACTTTTATCATTTGAATAAAGAGACGTGCAGCAGAAAAATACTGAAATTGTGTCTGGAAAACTTCGATGGAAGATACATGATGTGTGACTGCATGTGCTGTGATGGGTTAACATCCCATCCAGGGATTTTTCTGGCTGCTTAGGTTTCCTCTTGCAGTCAAAAGTTGTGCACTTAAGCTAAATAGTATATATAAATTGCCTGAAGTTTGTGTGTGTTCTGGATGCACCTCTGAGTGCCTTGTGCTGTCTGGGATGAGTCTACCCTGTGACCCTGTCCAGAATATTCAATTAGAGTATGGATGGATTGATGTAATTGTGTGTGTAGTTAACAGACCAATGCCTGCGACTCTCAATAATGATCACTTTGCTGAGTGTTATTCCATTTACCCAATAGGCAGTGCCATTATCAGAAAACCAGTTCTGATAACAATGCGTGCTTACATTACTGTCTGATGAATGAATGAATGAATGAATGAATATCTTTATTGCCATTGCACATGCACAGTTGTCACTGCACAAGTGCAACTTAGCTGATGTATCTGTGTCATCTTAGCTGATGTATCTGTGTCATCTTAGCTGCTCAGTTGTATCGCTGGTGATTTCAGAAGGGGGCTTCATCAGTGATGAAATTTTCAAAGAGCTGGTTGAGGCACTGAGCCAGTACTCTGACCAAGAGGAAGATGGAGAGGTCGGGGAAGAGAAGAAGGTGGAAGAGGAGGGGTCAGGAAAGAGTGTTGATGAGGGTGCAGAAGATGTCAAGGCAGAGTCACCGATTGTCATCAGGAGGAAGAGGAGCAGTGTCACAGAGGGTAAGGAGTCACTTAAAACTGAACCGGAATCTTATGTAAATTTCTGTAAACTAATGCGTTAAGCTGGCTGGTGACTTTTTGCATTGTATTGGGAGTCATAAGAGAAGCACAGCATTTGTTTGGCAGACGATTTATCAAAAACAGTGTATCTTTGAGAGAACAGGGTCACTCAGTCCCTGGAACAATTTGAAGTTAAGAGCCTAGTTCAAGGGCCCAGTGGTGAAGTCACTCTGCCAACCCTGGGATCTGAGCCAGCAACCTACCAATCACAGACATAAGAGTCCTAACCCACAGAGTCAACACCCCCTGTTCTGATGAGACCGTAACATTTGGAAACATTCTCTTCTTTTACTTTATCTCAACCTAAACTTGATGTATAGGGTGAATTGGAATGAAAAGTAAATTCTGTAGTAGCACATATTGCTAAAACTTTAACAATACAGTGTATTTTCATCAGGGCAAATCTCTGAAAAACATACTGAGCCTAAATACCAGAAAATATGATGTATGAAACACTTACTATGTTTTGTTCAAATAATATGAATAAAACCATTGTTGTTGATTTTATTGGATGTTGGATTGTCTTACTGTGCTCCCTGTGTCCTCTTAACCAACCAGTGAACCAGAGTAATAAAGGAAAAGCTTTTGTCTCAAAGAGGAAGGAGGAAGCCTAAAGATGCAGTTTTGGTTTGTTTTTGTCACCAACGAAAGAGGCTACAAACTTTACCTTGGGCTGCATCCAAGATGCTGTGTTTTCACAGCAACAACGCATTTAATTGTATTAAGACCATAATGACGCCCATACGTTGGGTGTGCCATGGATTAGGAGGGTGTACAATGCAGGAAAGATAATTAGATTGTAAAGTATATCAGGTGTCCTATGCTAAAAATACTTATATGATCATACAGGTTTTGGGCCATTTTGTTGTTATGCAGCTGGGGCCAGATTGGCTTGAGTTCTGGGTTTGGTCAGTTAAGAGCTGCTGAGATGAAATGCTGGTATGTCTTAGCTAGCAGCAGAAAGGTGGCACCATGTCAGTATTCACTAAGTCACTGTGTTGGCTGTTAAAGCTGAAAGACTTTTGACAGTCAATCTAGATTAAAGCGCATCCATCCTTTTTGATGTGATATTCAGAGCATTTGTGACAGAAATCACATAATTGTGTATCAAGCTTCAGAAGAGTTCTCAGAAAACATTATTATCCTACCAGAAATTTTTTGCCAATTAGCTAAAAATAAATACCTTTGGATTCTCAATGAATGCTCTTGTTTAGTTATTGTGAGAATAGTACAGTGAAAAATTATTAGATGCTGCAGATGCAAAGCCAAACATCGAGAGTTTTATCAAAGTACAGAGTATTTTGAAGTAACATTATTCTGATTATCGTCTAGGTCTGACTAATCATGAATGTGCCCCAACCATTATGGAATATGCTCCTTATGTTAATGCCATGGAAGTCCTGCTATCTTGCATATATAGCATTTTCCATGCCCTGTTTCAGGTAAAGATCTACTGACTGGTAAGAAGATCCCCCACGACGAAATATTCAAAGCAATCGCCTCATTGTTTCCATATAAGGGCACGACGGAGCAGCTGAAGGAAAAGTAAGGAAATATATGTTACTCATGTTTTCTGCATTTGAGAATAAAGGTTAGTGTAGAAGTTCACTGATTGCGTTTGATTGGCCTGTCACTGCACGTGTCCCCCCCCCCCATACCCTCTTCCAGGTATAAGGGCCTTCTGGAGCCTCCCAGCCAGGTCAAACTGCCCCCCCAGTGCACCCTGAATATCGATGGGCCCTTCGCCAAGTCTGTACAGCGGGAGCAGTCGCTACACTCCTTCCATACGCTCTTCTGCAGGCGCTGCTTCAAATATGACTGCTTCCTCCACCGTAATCTCACTTTTTGAGTTTGTGTCCCTCCACTGCCCCTTCGAGCTTCTCTCCCATCGTACTGTTCTGCCTCCCACTCCTGTTCTCTTTGTTGATCAGCCTCTGGCACACGGTGTCATGTGATTAGCGTGATTCTGTCCGGTTGGTCTGCAGTGATGGTTCCGTTGGTTCCGCAGCTTTTCACACCACTCCGAACGTGTACAAGAGGAAGAACAAGGAGATCCGGGTGGAGTCAGAACCCTGCGGACTTGAATGCTTTCTGCTGCAGGTAGGGGGAACCCGTCAGTCACACCTGCATGTCCTGCAGGTTCCCCGTCAGTCACACCTGCATGTCCTGCAGAAGTCTTTAATAATCTTAGGTTGCTTACATCCAGACATCTTCCATAATGAAGAGCCACCCTGAGTGGGATGCTGGTCTATTGCAGAGCACACAGTCCTACGTCATGGGCGATTTCAACACACCAGTTCGCCTAACTGCGTCTTTTTGAGTTATGGGAGGAGACCCACACAAACACATGGGAATCATGCAAATCTCTGCATGCAAAGCCAGGGCTGGGAATTTGACTCCTGGCCCTGGAGGTAAAAGACTACAGACCTGCCCACTGAGCCTCCGTGCGGTTTCATGCGATTTCATGTGATATATGATGTTTTGAAGCATGTTTCTTGCTAGTTCCTTTCGCGCTAGCTTTTTAGGCTAGATCGGGGGTGGCCAATCTTATCCGCAAAGGGCCGGTGTGTTTGCGGGTTTTCGCTGCAACTCCCTAATTAGATTACTAATTAGAGGACTGATTGGCTGAAAAGTCTTCACACCTGAGTCTGAACAGCTGACCTACAGGTATTTCCAAAAAACCTGCACACACACCGGACCTCTGCGGATAAGATTGCCCCCCCACCCCGAGCTAGAGGCTACTTCAAGAGTACAGCAGCTAACACGTACTTAGCTCACACACAGGATCGCTACTAGCTGGGGCAAAAGAAAAGGAAAACAGTTTCCCTAGAATCAAGCAATGCCAGTACGGAACAGTCAGTGATAGTTGAAGTCAGTGAACGAAAACAAGATTAATAAGTCAGCCTCTGCACTGCCCCCTTATGGCTGCCAGTCACACCACTCTGTTGCCTGTCTCAGGCCCTGCTGGGGCGAGGGGGGGTTTAATGGGCAATGGGTAATCAGCAGAGGTGAAAAGAAAGAATGAATGCAGACCAAGATTTTGTTTCAACCAATCAGATGCATATAAAGACACAACTGGATGGTTGAAACAAAATTTTGGTCTGGAATTGTACTTTCTGTACCTGTATCTTGTAATCAGTGTGGACTAGGGTTAAACCTTTGCTCCACACCGAAAGCAGCATAACAGCACTGCAGAAAGCCCTAGAGGATATAGATTTTTTTAACACTATAACCCTGCTTTTAAGTCTTGGTTACTATGCAATATTATTCCTTTCTTTCTGTGGTTTCTGACAGCACCACCAGCATTACAGGAGAGCACAATGTGCGTTTTTGCAGCTTTCATGTGTGTGACCTCCTCCTCTCCCTGTTCTCCGTCTCTCTGAAGAAAGGCGCGAGGGAGTTTGCGGATCAGAACATGCTCAAGTCCCAGCGGTCCCGGCGCCGCCGGAGGCAAGTCCGACTTCCCAACTCCGCTGGTCCCCGGCCTTCCATCTCCACCATGGAAGTTAAGGACGGAGACAGTGACCACGAGACCACCAGCTCCTCAGGTGAGCCGGAGGTCGGGGTCGTTAGAGCTGGCCGGCATTGGTAAGGCACTCGTGGGAAACCGTAAGTACATCTCATTGCTCAGAAAGCACATTCCATTACTTAGATCACATTGACGAGAGTCTGGCCTTTCCAAGCAAACGCACGGCTGATTTGCGATTTCCCCACAGGCAGCCCAGTGTTATAAAAACAGGACAATGTCCTTCCAAATGTTCCTTGTTCAGTTTCCTTTTTGACACTATATAAAATGTCATAGAAGCTTCTTAGAGCACTCCACCTTCCAAAAAAAAAAAACAAAAACATGATTTAAATAAGTAAATTTGCTGATATTAAATCTACTTTAAGGGAAGATAAGGAAAATATAAAGCAGCATTTGCAAAGGCCGAGTCGGACATGAAAACATCTGTCTTCTGTCTTTCTCCAGACAAAAAACTTTTCCTTCACACTTTGATAACAGGGAAACTATCACCCCCCCACCCCAAAATTTCAGTCACTATCGACAGATATGTTTAAAAAAGCAATGAGAAGAATCGGAGTATCAGGTTCTGCTGACAGTTGTTTTTTTTCCCCCTTCCGAGAGAAAAATTGGGGGACCAGGAGCAAATGGGTGGGGGTTTGGCCTGTGTCTGAAGTAGAATGTCGAAAAACAGATGGGGGGGGGAAGCCGTTGTTGTTGCACAATCATGACAGAACAGACAATCTGGGAGCAAACCCCAAGTGACGGTGTACTGCCTCGACCTCGGGCTTGGACTCGGTTCTGTAACAAAACCCAAAAGAGCCCCCTCCCAACGTCAACAGCAAAGGCCCAAGTTCAGCTTCTCCGCGTGAGAGTTTGGTTTGTTGTGCTGTCAACACCTCCTCCCCCACCCAACCTCACCCACGTCAAACATCCTTACAAACTCAAACCCGGGGTCAAGCATAGGCACGCCGCAGCCCCAGTCACGTTTCTCTGTTTTGGACCCTCGACAATAGGGTACCCTATTGCAGTGACTGATAACAGCATGGAGGACTGTACGCTCGACATTTCCCCAGGTTCTCAGGTGACCTGCATCTCTCTTGCAGAGGGGAACTCCCGGTGCCAGACTCCCATCAAGATGAGGCACCCCGGGGAAGCAGGAGACGACGGGGAGGCCCCAGTCCAGTGGAGCGGCGCCGAGGAGTCCCTCTTCCGGGTTCTGCACGGCACCTACTCCAACAACTTCTGCTCCATCTCCCGGCTCATCGGCACGAAGACGTGTAAGCAGGTAGGCGCAGTGCGGTCGGAACATCCGCCTAGCTCGTCCCCTGTCCTCTCACTGGATGCCGCCTACAGTAGAAGAATCTGCTTTCAGTCAGACATACGAAATTGCACATCCTTGGTCCTGCCAATTGATCATGTAAATATATAGGTCAGGCTCCCCGGTCGCACTCAGCCACGGCGCTTGTTCTCAGCCCTTTTGCGTGGGGGAAGTTCGTGCACATCGGCGTGTTTAGAGATTTCGATTTCTCAGTTTACTACTGGTGGAGACACAAAGCTGTTGTAAGCCAGTTACTTGGCAGGGAAAAGAAATTACCCAATGGGCTGTAAGGAAAAAAAAACACACAATGTTCCTGTACAGTGTCACTTAATACCCTGCTTACGTCTGTGCTCCCCTCTCCTCCTCCGCCTGCGGTTTCTGTGACTGGAAATGCAGAAACAAACTCCAGTGCAGTATCCATCCCCCCCCGTTTAATGGGGCCTTGCCAGATCCTTAGTTGGCAGGCAGAGGTTAATGGGGCGGTTGCAGGGGGAGCAGTCAGAGTGGGGGGGGGGACATAATAGGCTGTATCGTGCTGTTGTGTCTGTCTGCCTTTGAGTGACACCCCATGGCAAAGGCCTGCAACTACACCTCCCGTGTGCCTGGGTTCCCGGCAGCAAATTTGCGCTGTTATGACGAGAAATCAGTGTACATTTTAGCCTTTATACTGCAAAAGAAGTACAAATTAGACACATAAAAGTTGAAATAAATGGCAATTTCTTAATGGCACAAATGCATATAAAATAAATATGTATTTGTGCTACTACCACAAGATATTACTGCGCTTTTCCTTTATAATCCGATTATGTACTTTATGTATAAAAGTTACATGCATCCCTGATTATCATCATCATAACATTGAGAATATTTTTTTTTTTGTAAAACCTTATTTTCAATAAGGCTAATCTTTAGATACAGATAACAGAATATCTCAAAATTACATGGGCAAGTAATTAAGAAGTAGTACTTGTTTAGTATTTATATAGAGATGCTGTAGGTCGTTTGTTACATCCGTCATTAGGAAGTGCTGGACAGATCAGAGAGGAGCCTTATTCAACTGGAACATGCGCATCACATGACATCCAGCCAGCAAATGTCTGTCCTTAAGGAAGCAGATGTCCGCTTCAGATGTCTACCAGTCACTCGCAGTCACTTTGTACAAATAATGGCTTTTGCAGGGTAGCAGTTGGACTCCAAGAGCCTGTCAGAAGAAATTACAAATAATCCATCACGCTGTTCTGCCTTGGTCTTCAGATTTGGCTTCTGCATTTTATCGTAGCACTTTAGCAGCTGTTGTTAGCAGTAAGTTCATTGAACAGGTACATGTTGTCCAGTCTGGGTCAGTTAACAGCAAGAAATAGAGGCATGCTGGACCAGCAGATGCTTACCAGTCATTTGCCCTTCTGAGTGGGCAGGACTCTCTCAGTCAAGTGCTCCATATTTCGTTCCCAGGTGTATGACTTTGCTGTGAAGGAGGTTCTCATCCACCGAGTGCCCCTGGAGGAAGGGGCCGTTTCTCCTCAGAAGAAGAAAAGGAAGCACAGGCAAGCAGTTGGACGTTGGCGGGATGGAATATCTCAGTTTTGCTAAAGCATCTTACAGGAGTGTTTGTCCTGCACAATCGCTTGTGCTCGGACTTAGAATTGTATATGTTTCTTGTTACAGTTGCTGGTTGACCTTCTGTGTTTTTGTAATTACAAAGGCATTAAAATGCTTAATTGGTGGAGTAGAGTATAATAATATAAGCGTAATTCAGTAAATGTTTTGAATTTTTTAGGCTGTGGGCAAAGATTCAACTGAAAAAAGGTAAGTTGATACCTAGAAATGTAATTATTACGTTCCATATTTAGACCTGCATGATCTAGATGGGAGCCAGGCCCTATATTCAGATCCCTGTATTTGGAGCGAGATGCTGGTGTGCAAAACAGAGATATACAATATTGGATACAAACGTTGACCAACATATGAAGCATTGTTACAGTAGACCACTGTTGTCACGGTACAGTAGACCACTGTTGTAGTTGAACTATATGACATGTATTTACTTTCAGTGCATTTTTTCTATATTCTAAAATTCTAAGCTTGTGATTAATTTAATTTGTTGTCTTGCTATATGCATTTTTCTGCCTTCAGATAATTCATCCAATCAGGTCTACAACTACCAGCCATGTGACCACCCTGATCACCCATGTGACAATTCCTGCCCCTGTGTGATGACTCAGAATTTTTGTGAGAAGTTCTGCCAGTGTGATCATGAGTGTAAGTGTCCTCTCATCCCCTTACTGGTTACCATACAGTTTTCGCCCATTTTTCCACCTGTGGGGGCACCAGTACCTTTATTATTCTGCTCTGTAGTGGCATACAGTTGTTGACCTTGTTTCTTGCTGTTTCTAAATATGATATAACCTTTATTTTTAGCTTCTTAATGACTTAATCATTTCAGTTGAAATCCGTCTTCAGTCTGACTATGCACCAAATTTGTTCTTCCACCTAGATGAAAATAGAAGTATTTAAATACTTCTGTGGAGCAGAAGGGCTATTTAGTATGCCACAAAGAAACCTGGTTCAGTGTCACACATTTACATGTATTTATTTATTTAGCAAACACTTATTGTCCAAAGCAGCACACATGCAAAGGCAGACAGTATAGAAGATGAGCAATGAGCCAGCATGGGTATAAAAGCTGGTTGGTTTCCCTTGAGTTACCGTGAAGTACAAGATAATAATGTTAAGAAATTCTACTAAAAACACAGTGAAGCTGTCTTAGAGCTGGGATTCAGACCAACAACTATGACTCTGTGAGCCACGGTGCCAACTGTTATTCAAATCAATGAAATATTTCAGTCAAAACTGGACTGAATGACCTAATGTTGCTGCTGCTGAAAAAATCATGCTGGAAAGCCACAACTGCATACATGTAAGAATGGTAACAGCTATCAAAGCCAGTATGCAAAACAATCACGATGGAGGTTTCTGTTGTTACTAGTATTCCTGTAATGTTTAAGCTAAATTATTTAATACTTGTGGCTTATGCTTGCTGGTAATTTATTTGTTCGCCGTAGAGTTAGATGTCTCGAGACCGATTTTTTACGTGGTCTTGGTCTTGTCACAGTCTTGACAGTCTTTGGTCTTGATCTTGTGTTGGTCTCTCTGTCTTGATTTTGCTGTCTCAGATCAACATAGTGGTTGGGAGATTTGGAGCGGAAAGTATCCATGACACATAATGTAACATTCAATAATGCAACATTATTATTATTTTGCCTTTCGCGCCCTTCAAATGCAACCAATCAATGATATACATTTGTTGTGATTCAGACATTGGCGCAATATGTTAACAGACCTAAATCCTGAATCTGTTGTCATGACCATATGAATCAGGCTTTGTTTGCCACCATTATCTGCCAGCTCGCAGAGAGAAACTTCACAGGAATTACCATGTGCAGAACAAGCTTCTAAACAAATACAATAGATTAATATTGTTGCCTTTTTAGGATTCGCGGTTTGGTTACTCACTTGGCTATATTTACATGGTTTCAAATGGTCTCCTATGCTCACACCTGTGGCCCAATTCAGGCCAGAACCGCTTCCCTGGGTGCCGCTGCAAGACGCAGTGTAACACCAAGCAGTGCCCTTGCTACCTGGCAGTGCGGGAATGCGACCCGGATCTGTGCTTGACCTGCGGCGCCTCCGACCACTGGGATAGCAAGACAGTCTCCTGCAAGAACTGCAGCATCCAGAGGGGTCTGAAGAAGGTAAGCGGATCCACGGTGAGGACCAGGCAGCAGGCAGTCAGGGGGCTGGGTGACTGAGCACGGATGTCAGTTCTCTATAGACGCACCTATACTTCAGTTCAGGCAACGCTTAAATAAGTAGAAATTGATGTTGAAATTAACAGCGATGCTAGATGTTAGCTGCCATAAATGACTGAGAAGCATCTGGATTTTTTATGTTCTCATAAAACTTTTATCCTTTGCTCAATAAATCAGGAGGTGCAGGTCTTTGAAAGTTGTCTTCCATCCATATTATTGCTAATTGTGAGCGGGCAGGTCAGTTTACGCATGCTCTGATATGGGCAACATCCTTCGCCATTCTGTTCACTGGTGACACAGAGACCCAGTCAACTTGATGCGTTTGATATGCTTTCTTTCATGTAATTTCATGTCATTTTGGTTTTCGTTTAGATATGTGTGTGTTTGCATATGGGTGATGCGATCTTCCTCTTTGCAGTCATAATGCCAATTGTACTGAAGTCACAAATGCACAAAATGTTTCAAGAAGAGCAAGGATTCCTTCAGCCAACAGTCAGTAGCAAATGCTACACCGAGTAGTGCTCAGTAGCTTGAGGATGACCACCACAAGGTGGCAGTAGGGGTAATATACATGAACAATGCAACCTTTTCATAACAGTCTTTTTGCTAGTGACCTAGAATAATTTGCATCTCAATTATGTAAATCACATATTACATCACCCAAGGTGTGTCTGTACATCTGTATCAGCACATCTTTCTGAAGTATTACATCAGATTTGCTCTACATGCAAATGGATGCCTTTCATAACAACCTACCCTTCAGCTGCCTGGCAATGCGGACAGGCTGGAATCTCTGCAGTCTCATTCCTAATCTCCTCTGTGCCCTCTCACCAGCACCTCCTGCTGGCTCCCTCAGACGTTGCAGGCTGGGGGACTTTCATCAAGGAGGCCGTGCAGAAGAACGAGTTCATCTCCGAATACTGCGGAGAGGCAAGTCTAGCACCTGGAACACCATGCTTTCCTCCTAGCTTGGTCCTCACCTGATCAGCAGATTGCAGTCTCTGCCTCCCTCTGTGATCCACCACCCTTCAACGTCATCTTGCTGATTTGGATAATGATATCAAGAGCAACTTTTCAGTTCCACCCATGTTAAGGGCAGGTCATACTTCAGTTTTCTTCATGCACTTTTGGTCCACATGCACTTTTGGTCCACGCACACGTGAGAGTGACATACAATTCATCATCAGGGTTTCGCATTGAACGATGCATGTGTAGCTTATATGCTTTGTCTGGCAGAAATTGATTGTAGATGTGCAGCAACACTGACTAGGTGTTTCCAGTAGGTGTCAGCACTGACTTTCACAGAGCAGAGCCAGTGCAGATAGAGTAGAGGAAGCAGTAGTTGCTGTAGAGTTATTGTAGTAGTTATGGTACGCAAATGATGCATATTTATTTTTGAGATGTTCTGCCTCCACGTGAAGTATGACCTAGGCTTTACGCAACCAAATATGTAGATAACATATACACCATATGCTTGGTTTGTTTATAAAAATATCTGACAGGAAAGGATGCCGTGTTACTGCCAGGGACAGCAGGGTTCTGGCTTGCCCACATGTGGTGTGTGAGCTCTCTGGACCTGCCTGGAAGCCTAACCTCACCTTTTCTTCCTCCAGCTCATTTCACAGGATGAGGCAGACCGGCGAGGCCGTATTTATGACAAATACATGTCCAGCTTCCTGTTCAACCTGAACAATGGTATTCATCCCACTGTACTATTCATTCACGATGAAAGAATCACACTGTTCTCTGTTTATAACTTTAAAATGGTCTATAAATTCGGGACAGTTATTTCTCATATTTTTGGACCACATGATGGTGATTTATATATTTTTTTTTGCTTCAGATTATATGTTACTGCTTTCATTCTTTCTCATCAGCCATTTGTAAAGCAAGGAACTAAGTACAAATTAATTTAAAGCATTGCATGTTACCAACTTAAATGTATTTTCTCCCACGTTGTTTCTGATTTTGACTTTATTTCTGATCAGTTAAAATAATATAAAAATTGTTCTGCCCGATAGATTTTGTTGTTGATGCCACCAGGAAAGGAAATAAAATCCGCTTTGCGAATCACTCCGTGAACCCGAACTGCTATGCCAAAGGTACGGTAAGGGGCTGCTTGCTGGGATATGTGAAGTAGTCAGGAATGCCACGGCCAGTTTTTTTCCTGTGCTTTGGTGCTGATGTGGCAGCATGGCACTGTAATTGCAGTGGTGATGGTGAATGGAGACCACCGCATTGGCATTTTCGCCAAAAGGGCTATCCAGCAAGGAGAGGAACTTTTCTTTGACTACAGGTGAGAGGATTTTGTCTTGAATTTGAGTCCTGCATTATAAAGCAGGGCTTCTCAACCTTTCCGACCACACAGATGGGCTGTTCATTATTTATCATGTTGGCAGCCCAAGGGGGGAGCTTCCCCTTGGTAAATTTCACTAACTGCCGGGGGGGGGGGGAATATGGCAAAATATTCAGGACTAACAAGAAGGGCTATTTTTGCAAAAAAATTTGAAAATTAAAAATCCCTTAAAGTTTTAACGTGAAAAAGGTGACAAATTGTATGGACGGCAAACAAATCTAATTTTAATAAATAAATCATGCGGAAATAACCTTGTTCGTCATAGTGTGTGACGCTAGAAAACGTGGACAGTGCACTTCTTCCAGCTTTAGTTCACAAGAGTTTTTGCCAATTTACTGATAAAACTAAAAAGTACCTCCACACCACATATGTCTTTTTACCTTGTTCAACCACATTGTCTCCTTTTTAAAAGGTTGTGTGGCTACTGAGCTGTCACCTTCATCTCCGACACTTCTGCTGAAGGAGAACTCATCACTTCCATGATATTACCAAAACAGTAGCATGTGGCATGCTCCGCTAAATCAAACAACCTTGCTATGTGTTTGTAGGTCGCTGGTCTGTTCTTAAAAGACATATGATCAGTTGGAATCACATTTGTGTCTGTGATGTGATAGGCAGCTGTGTGCTATAAAGGAATGCTCCTTATAGTCAGTTTTTAGGTTTCAAATTTGATATCAGGGCAAGTTGATATCATTTATATCGCCCAACCCTGTCCCCTTAGTAAATTTCGCCAACCAGGGGATTTTTTTCCATGCAGTGATCGGGTTCCTGTCCATGCAGTGCTTAGTTTCGGACTGAATCAGGTTTCACTGCCACAGTTTATCAGCCCCTTAGGAGCCCCTTTGCAGCTAGACACCAGTGGTTGAGAAACACTGTTATACAGGAACCCAGTCATTCACCACAGCCACCCTCACCCCCCACCCATTTTTCAGGTGGTATAAACTGAAAAAAACACACAGACTTCAAGTTTTAGGGAGAATTCTGCTTCTTTCAGGAAATGTTAGTCATGCTATAGAATTATTTCTCTTGCTACAGTATGACATAATTCATACCTTAATCCTGGATTCTTGTTTAATTTTTCCACATGTATATAAACAATGCTCTGATAATAATTATTATTATTTTGTAAACAGTGGTATTATTTATCATTTATTGTTGTTATTTATTGCTGTTTTTATATCATCTTTAGCAGCAGTAGGAAGCACACAAGTAAGAATTTCATATACATTAAAAAAAACCCTTAAAACTTGAAGCTTAGTTCGAAATAGCATAAATTTTGAATTGAACTTCACCTTTAAAACAGGATTTCTAATAGGTTTAAGTTTAGTTCATGGGGCCCAAAGCCTCTACTGTACTGAGAGACGTGATCCAAGCAGCAAAGCGTTTCACAAACACAGACACACACAGTTATGTTTGAAGAATTCTTTCAGCTTTTATATGTTTTTGACGTTTTCCTGTTTCGTCACCCAGGTATAGCCAGGCAGATGCCCTGAAGTACGTGGGAATTGAGCGGGAGATCGACGTCATGTAGCGGAGAGAGCTGCCATGTTTCCCATCCGCGATGCGCATCTCGGCTGCTTTGCGGGGCTGTGGTGCCAGGCACCATTACCTGTAGTCCATCCTGTGTGTTGCTTTAGGTCCAGGTCATCAGCAATAGCTGGTCTACATGAGTTTACAGCAGCAGCTGAGATGCTAACAATATTAGTGGCTCTATAGTAATATAGGCATGCTGAATTGTTTACTTTCTTTGGCCAGCAGAGCAATTTTTGTTCTATGGGTAGATCTGAGAGGCTGTAATCTGAACTAATTACAATAGTAATACAAGAAATATTGACATTAATACCAAGCTATCAGTGAGTGTCATTTGAATGTACCTAATACTCCTTACAACCACAGCGGCACCTAGCCGACATGTAACGAATATATCAGTGAAATAATTTGTTTCCATTTGTGCAACATCCAGACAGTAGGGCTGCGTTGTTGATGTGGCTTCTGGCTGAGTCTATTGAGCAGGATGAAAGGGCCCATTGCAGCCTCTCTTTCGTGCCGTGCCCTTCATCTGCCCCCGCTGTCTGACCCGCGTGAAAACCGCCACTGTCCCGTAAGACGCAACAGTGTGAAACCGACCAAGTGAATGTGAGTTCAGCACAAACGACGGATACGCTAGGCTAATGTGTCTTTCGGTGATACACATTAAATCACTGGCATGGAGACATCGTGTGTTAAGAGTTTCTTTTTTAAAGTCCAGCATGAGGCCAGTAGTTGTGCGGGGCATTTTTATTATCTTCATCTTCTAGAAGTTGAACTCCAAACCGTCGTATTTGTTGTGCAATATCCAGGAGTTCACATAGTATAAATACACCCCTGCAGGTACGAGGTCAGTATTGAGAATCAAACAGGTACAGAGATACAGTCAATAAGGTCAGAAATGCTGGTTTTGAATAACAGCAGTGGGTTGTGTACGATTTTAGAGCAGAGGAGCTGGGAAAGCTTATAGATCCTTTTGTCCTATTTTTCAAGGGCATCACAGTCAGATCCTCTTTTAATGGCCGATCACATCAAGTGAAAATGAATAAGGGGAATGTAGCGCACATTCGGAGAATGGAGAATGAGCTGCAGTTCCCCAGCTGCAGGCCCCAGGCTCTCCAGTATGCTCGGTGTCACAGATACCTAGTGTGTTCATGTTTGAACCTGCAATTTTAAGAAACTTTCAAGCAAAAAAAAAAACTCTTTCGTTGCCACTAACAGTAATAGTCTTCTTGAGTGTGTTTTCAAGCTATTTTAGTTCTTGATTGTTTATTTTTTTAAATAGAGGATCTGCAGAGATTTTTTTATTTAATGTAATTTCATTTTAATCAGAGTGTATTTTATTTTTAATTTTAATTAGAAATAATGAATAACTACTTCAAAATGTTTGCATTATTTGAAATTGAAAATTTCAGTCAGACTGATGTTTGCAGTTGAATAGTTTTACTTATTGGAGATGAAATGCTGCATTTTATAGTACTTTTTTTGTTTATTTCTGTGAATTGTGTTTAATCACCCAGACGTTATGGAAAATATTCTGAGTAGTGCTAGACCGACTGGCCAGTGTACCAGAAAACAAATTGGATCACACCATTTCTTCTAAATTACCCTTTCTCTTAATGTGGTGATTAACTAGTCCTTTTTCATCCTGAAAGGTTTATAACAATTTGGTATATTGAGCATTATGGGTGATGGGTGACATGCAAGCATGTCAATGAATTTGTTCTTGAATCCATTTTTCAGGACGGCTAGTTTCTATAGGCTTGATGAAAATATTGTAAAAAAGGGCTTAAGTTGTGAAATATAGCCTTTGTCTTCTATTAAGAGAAGTTGAAAGGTCTGAGTTAGATGCACTATATAATCCAAAGCAGGAAATCATGTTTATATTTGTAACCCAGCTCTAGAGTAAATCATTGTATTTGTTAATTTTAGTGTAGTTTTACTTTTCATGACTTTCTTTCTTCCAAATCGATGCCATGTGAAGACCAATTCTTCTCCAGCCTCAGCCGGTCTTTGTGACAGCAGCTTGTGTTGCACCGTGTCTCCTGCGTGGAGTTTCCTCCCAGGCTTGCACAGCTTGCTTATATACGTGCCCTCTTGCCTTCTGTTGGAATGATGCCAGGCACCCATAACTGTGCTTTGCTATAACTTATTTGGTCATTCTTGTATCCATTAAAATTACAGCATTTAATTGTGTGCATGTACGTGCGTGTTTTTTTCAAGAAGAAATGCAGAGAAATATTCTGGTTTCCTTGGGTTCGCGTGATGTCTGTCCTAAAATGACCCCATAGAATGTGAGAGATGTGATCTGATCTTTCTGCTCAACAGCTTCTGTTGGGTGGAGTTTCATGTGGTAATGTATGTCTCATTTTAGTCAACTGATAAGTCAAAGAATGTTTTATTTCATTGCGAAACATGTTGTACATGTAGGGAACAAAATGAAGTCCTCGGGTTCAGTATGGGTAGCAAAAATAAAATAGGAATCAAATGCAAATCAGTAATTCAAAGAATAGTAAGGCAAAAGTAAAGAATAAAAATAAAATGTGCTATTGTTCTCTAATCAGGACTTTTACATTAAAAATGAAGTAACTTTTACGAGGTTCTGGAAGGGACTAAAGTCTTCATCCTGATTGGTGGTTTAGGTAAGAAGAGGTGATGGAGCCCGGGGTTGGACGAGAGCCCATTACTCTGCAAGTATTTGAGTGTTAAGTGACGCTTAATTGGCTAATTTAATTATTTGTGATCATTTGCAGCAAGAATTCGAGAGCAGTGCGTCTAGGCATCTTCCCTCCCGCTGCTTTTACTATTTTGATTTTACTTTTAAAAGCATAATGAAGTTTCAGGCTCTGGTGGTGATTTGAAGCTTTAATATATAATTCACTACATCATTCATATAATTCACCGTGAATGAATCCACATGGGTTCATTTAATGGAACAACTATATTTGCTTGGTCATAATTATACCCTTTGAAAGTAGGGAAATGCAAAAACTTTTCTCATCAAGAATATATAAGTGCATTTGTGTGTATTTACAGTATATATTCACACGTATGGGAAAATGGATGGATTCTACAATCTGGTTTTCCACCATTTTCTGGCTGTGGTCAGATTGTCTTATATCATGCTTAAATAGAGTTTTTATCTCAAACATGCAATACTCGGATCTCCTTTAATTTTCTTTATTGAAGTGTATTTTTATATTCAGTTCTACAAGCCATTTTCCATTTACTTATGGTAACTTACAATGGATGCATAACAGAACTAAGACAAAAGCAAAGACAAAACATACTAAATCTGAGTGCAGTAATAGAACACATAAGGGTGGCCCTATCGCACCTGTCAGTCAGAACATTAAAAAAATGTCATAATTCTCTATGTTTTCCACAGTGATGTGACAACAGTTTGATAACAATATTCACATTTTTTTTCCTCTGAATTCTCTGAATTTTACATTTTAGGATCAGTTTTAAAAAATGTTTTTTTTTACAAGTGAGGCTCTGTTAAATGCATCTTATGTTTCATATAATGCTCTCTATTCATTGGCCTTACAGAGTCATAAAAAAATAAATAACAAAAATAGTTCTCTTAAGTAAACCATCTTACCAGAAGAAGGACAACTTGGGCCACCCACTATAGCTATAGGAAAAGTGGATATTAGAGAACTTAGCTCAGAAAGACTCACTATATACTACCGGGCCACTGATGTCAATGCACATTCCAGACACAACACAACGAACCCACACCACTCGCACACGCGTGGATCACACACAAACAGCTTCAACGGGCAGCGGCAGCGGGCTGGCGGCTCCAAAGCACAGACATGGCAGGAAGCAAGCTCTCTAGCACAGACAAACGCATGCTTTCAAACAGGAAATGGGAAGTAGGTGCCCACCAATATCTGCCGCACATACATGGGGAGAGTCTGCTATGGTGGTTTTCCATAAACATGAGAATAACAGACTTCGCTGTAAGCAGTCGTTGTCATGGCAATGGCAGTGAAAAGTACATTAGATTTCTCTTTTTGCTCTTTTATAGAAACGAGAACCATAAAAACATTAAATACATATTTTCTAGTTCCATATGTGCACAATACCTTTATGACTCGCCCATTACAATAAAGCTGACATTTATGCTGGAAGCAGCTGACTGGTTAGGAACTGCTTTTTTTGGCATGCTGTGCTATGCATAGCTATACTTTACACTGCGCTGACATCAAAGTTGCTATCTTATGGTAAGCAGCTAGGCAGCAATATGGCAAATCTATGCTATCAGTCTAGTAAGCCAAATGTACAGATTGTGCAGATGTTAAGATCACTGCGGTCCTTCACGTGTGTGTGAGTATATATATATATATATATTTTAAAAACTGATGTGTGTGCACAACTGTGTTTGAGTGGTTGTCTAAACATGTTTCAAAAAGACTCCATCGGTGTAGTGGATTGGGTTGTCCTGATTGTAGAAAGTTTAGACTTTCCAAACCAACTCCTCAAATGCCGTTCTATGGAACGGCTGTGGCTTGGAAAGAGCACCGACTTATCAGCTGTGTCTGTGAACAGTTAACAAATTCAACAGTTACACTCCAATAAATAACTCCAATCCAATGCATCAGACACATTCACCTGCCGCCACTTTTAACCACTTTCAAAATGGTGATTTAGTCTTTGCAAGCCTGCCTAATCCAATTTGAAATGCATCCTTATAGCTAGTTTAAAAAAAAAAAAAAACTAGCTATAAAACACATCAGTCTGTATCCTATTCCACACATATTTCTGTCAGTATAGCTTCCTGATTCGTTCATAATGCAGTTGTTTTTCACTTCTGTAAATCCATAGAGTGTAAACATTAAACCAAGGACCTTGTCTGTTCAGGGTATTATCCTGGCATCAAGCCTCCCCGCCGCTTCTCCTGCCGATGCTCGCGGGAGCGGCAGGCCGAGCCGCTCAGACCAGTCTCTCCTTCCATGGCCTCAGACCCAAGCTCTAGCTTCACATCTAGTTTAGATTTGTTTGTCCACTTATTACTGCCTTTTCACACATGCAAACAAAAACATTATAAATGAAGTCCTGAAGAGTGGACGGTTTGGTTTAAAAAAGAGCACCTGAAAAGTATACAATTAATTAATGTGTATTAAATAAATATAGTATGTGTATCTATATAGTCCATTTCATTACATAAATCCTTCAGAATACACTCCTAACCACAACTTCAGTTTATCTAGACGGCATGCTGTCAGAAGAATCTCATTACATACATTTTCCCTTTTTCTTCTATATTTCATTATTTTAAAGATTAACAAAACATTAGAACTGGTATGTTTCCTCCTTATTTCAAAATGAGAACAAAACCCATGGAAGGATTAAAATATTTCCAGGCACTTTGCTTGATCTGTCATGTGATGTGTTGTGAGGCTGGGTTTTGATTTGCCTAGGTGAGCTGTAATCCGCAGAAACAATATGTACATCGTATCCTGTGGTACCACGGATGTGGTTACAAAAGAAGGACAAAATGAGATATACATAAACATGATATGTGAATAGAAAGAGTAAATACACAGGTATGCGGACGGGTGTGAATTGGCTACTCGCTTAACCTCCATCCGGCTGAGCCATTTTATTCACTCGCCAGCTCTTCCTGAATCTTAGGCAGGCTCCTCTCTTTCGATTTCCTGCGCGGCGGCTCCGTTTCCGTCAGCGGCTTAGCGCTGCTAGGCGACTCCACTATTTTCGGCTCATTTGTGCTGTAGCTGCCCTTGTAGCGGTACAGGTAACCGTACGTGGCGTAGAGAGCGCCGAATATCACCAGCAGTGCTATGAAGACAAAGACTGGGGAAAACAAACAGGTTGTTTTAGGGACAGGCATGGATAGAAAGCAGCAGTTTAAATTAAACCGTAAACAACAGCATTATGAGCAATTTACTGTATATGAGCAACTTTACATCGGTGGCATTTGTGAGAGATAAAATCACCAAAGACGGTACAACCAGTACAATAATCATACATGCTCATAAATCATAACAGTAACAGTGTAGATTGTTTGTATGTATATAGGCCTAGCAATTGGCGTGAGGCAGGAAATGGACTATTTAATTTGTATGAAATGGAGTATTTCATTTGACTTCATTCATCCCCCCAATAAACAATCCATTATATCTGAATTATTAAGGCGTGCCCCTCCCCAATCTCAAACTCTTTTCTACGCCAATACACTCATGCATAGGCACTTGAGTTGCTTGTTTTTAGATTGTGGAAGGAAATCGGTGAATCCGGTGTAAACTCACACACACATGGGGAGAAAAAGAAAAAAAAAAGAAAAGTCCACACATACAAACCGGGGGTGCGCTGTTACATGAAAATGTCACATCAGACGAACCTTGATAGCTGGGTTAACACAATAAGTTCAACTAAAACATTTTAGCCCTGTGATAGGAAACAAAACTTAACAAGCTCTGCAATTTAAATGACTTCTAGATCCTTTTCAGGATTCGATCAGTCTATAGTTTACCACAGTTATTTCGCATTAGTTCTGTGCTGTGGTTTCAACCAGGAGTAGCACTTTTGACATTCTGTTGTATGTAGTGGAGTGACACAATATCATTTTTGCATGTTTACACCATGATGGAAGTGTTTTCTAGGTTGATGTTTAAACGTGAAAATACCAAGGTAATATTAAATAGGGTTTAGTTAAAAGACAAATTATACAGTAATGCATTTTCTTTGTAATTGTGCATGAAAGTCATTAGTTTTCACCGAAAATAGATATTTATATCGGATTAAGCATTATAATATAACATCCACGGAAGTCAAAGTCAAAATCCATTTTAAGGAAATATAATAATAATTATTATAAACTAATAATAATAATAATAAAAATTAATTCACGTATTCTTCAACTACGTATTATATGAATAAATAATTTAAACATTTCAAAAGTATTACACGCTGGAAATGTCTGCTGCCATGAACCAGAGCAAAACTTTTTTGTAACAAGAAACACAAGGAATAGCATTTCAAATAGAATTTGAAAAATGCTGAACATTTTTATAAAATAATGTAGCTGTGGATTTACCCTTCTGGATATATTATAACCAGTGTGAATGAAATTCAGTTTATTTTTATATATCACGTTTCAACAGAGTTGCCTCAAGGCGCTTTACGCGGGTGTGATGTGACATATGTTGTGAAATAATGAGAGCGTAACTCTTTGAATGAAGACAATTTCGTTTCATGATAAATTTAAGGGCAGTTTATTCATTTATTTTAAAGAAAGCCTGCATAGCATGACTCTGAAACTACAGTGTGGTTTGATGACTAATGTATATTATACACCACTAATCAAAGAAAGTTTCGTTAGCCAAACTGTCACTGGATCAATTAAGTTCTGTAAATTTAGTTCCCCTAACTGTGAACATTTTTGCCGAAAAAGTGAATGAAATTTAACTGTCAATAACGTCTGTAAACTCTAAAATCATACATAATTGTTCCTGTCTGTTGTGTCTACACAGTCTATTTGTCAGTGGGTTTGCCAACTCTCATGCATCTGGCGTGATACATTTTCAAACTTTCAAACACACAAGAAATCTTACTGAATATTTGTATTATTCCATTATAAAACTAAAATTAGTGACATCAAAAGCGCTAGTTTGCAAACCCTACAAACTATTTATTATGTAATAAAACTGTTATATACTCATAAATATGTGTGCAGACTTGTCGGGAATTGAAAATCTCCAGTCAACTGACCAAAGTTGGTTATTCTGGGCAAGCCATTAGCTGACTACGTGTAAACACAAGACATGATTGCTTGATACAATTTTAGCTCTCTATGCATGTTTTTTAAGGTTTTCAGAGCCAAAAACCAAACCGAAGCTAAATTCATATAATGAAAGTCAGCATTAGCAGTTATTGTTAGTTAATTTTTTTAGTGGTTTATCAGTTCAGTGTTATCGAATTAAATTTTGGATTTAGTGGGTTAGTAGTTCTTGAAGCTAACTTTTCAGTTAGCTGTGCCCACCACTGTGTATGTACATAGACACTCAAAAACATTCTGTCATGTGTCATAACTTACGAGCTATCATTGGTGGACTTGATAAGTCATCATGGATGTAGTAGAACACTGCAATGGCAAACAAATGGACATCAGATAATGGCACAAACCATTCCTAAAATAGCATCAGAACTGCATTAGCACTGTACAAAGGGCATCTGTTTAGTCTACTTGTAAGAAATCTCTCATATGCAGCACTGTTATTTTTACATCTGGTCAGTTTTCAGATCTTAAAAATATCATAAGGCAGTGGTGAGTAATGATAACTGGACATGTAATGACATTTTGGGAAATGAAGTCTCACTTAATCCGGTGAACCATGGGTCAGCTGACAGAGGCACCAGACCCAGCACTGGGGGGAAAACCCCACAGTTGGACTCCGCAACAAAACCCTGCACTGTAACAGGTGGGTGCGTTTCATTGGGGCGGAAGTAGGTCTTGAGTGGGGCATAGATGTTGTACCGCACTCCTGATATGCAGCCAATCAGGCCTGGAGAGTTGTGCCTCTGAATCTCATAGTCAATGTCCCCCACCTCTGTGAAAGGAAAAAAACATTACTGGCAAATACAGTGGAGAGGCTACAAAAGCACTACGCAACATACTCCCCCGTATTCTTCCACGGAGCTATACGACATGTGTACTCTGTCTCAGAGTCTCTGGGTTTATTGAGAATAATGCAGTGATGGGAAATAAACCTTGTAATGCACTGCTGCTGAATGCTATTATTATTAAGCCATGTCCATTTGATCATGATTTGTGTCTAGACAAGTGTTAAAATTTTAATGAAAGAATATCTTTAGGCGGTACATGCCTTTTACTTGTCAGAAATTGAATTTTTGGACATTCTCTGTCATTGCAACAATAATCACCTTGTTAGACAGTGTGACAGATGCCCACAGCGAGATGGCTACACGAGGTACAGCAGATAGCATGAACGCTAAGCAAGGGTCAAGTCAAAAGAGGCAATTTTCTCTTCAGATTTTCATTTATATGAATAACAAATTTCCTGACTACACGCATTAACTATAAACGTATCATTTATGTTAGGTACAGTGGGAAGTCTAGAAGCCAGCTTACCCATGACTCGGCCAAGAAACATTGACTTAGGGGAGTCAAACCTAATGTCTATCTCTGCCAAATGTTCTTTGATGGTCTCTGCGTAGTCCACCTATTAAAAAAAAAAAAAACAATCCGGATATGCTATCATAGATCTGAACTATTTCAGGCCATATTATAAACATTACACTTAGTTTTGAAACTGAAGAATTTGTCCAGGTTCTTTAATGTCAACTGGAAAGTTTGCTCTGCTCAGATGGTGCAAGTGTTAGCGAAGCGCACAGGGCACCTGTATTCGTACGGTTCTGTTGTGCCTGGTGATGTTGATGAAGTGGGGGTATCCGTCAGCCAGGTTCCTGGAGGACACTTGAAATTTATGAGTGATCAGGCCCAGACGATACCTCAGCGCTACGTTACCTAAAAGAACAGAAAATTAAGAAGCACAATAAAAATACAGATCCTCCTTGGGTTATGATGGTCTGTGTTACAATATTTTGACTGGGTTAAGTTGTGTATTCCAATAGGTATTTCAATTCCATTCTGTTTTTCCACTTTCACTACATTATTCAATAAATCACACAACATATTCAACACTTTAATATAAAACAGGCTTTGTGTTAGTTATTTTGCCTAACTGTAGGCTAATGTTTGTTAGGTTAGGTACATTTTCACCTTATCGTGACATAACCCCATCATAAGATGGGGAGCACTAGTACAGTATTAAGTTTAAAATTTGCACCTAAAATAAGCAGAATATCCATCCATCCATTTTCGAACCATTTTTCTTATTCTGGGTCATGGGGATATTGAGATTATGGGATAACAAAATTCAAACATAAGAGTCCTTTAAATTTCACTTCACTACCAGGATAACAAAAGATAATATATTTTTATAAAACACGACAAAGTAGCATGCTAAATGAAGGTAGACACATGTTGCCCTTCATCTGTGCTGATGAACCCAACTCTGACCGTACCGTTGTTCTTGAGGAGGACCGCAATGTAGTCCCTCACAAACGAGCTGATATAGAGCAGCACAGCAGGGGTGTGACTGGTGCTGAAGCTGAACTCAATGTTGTCATTGGTCTGGTTGTAGCCCAAGCTGAAATTATGGGGATCCAGCCAGTAAGCCCATTGGCTCTCACCAGAAATCGCCTCATTCCGGATGTTGTAGCGCATCCATGCCCCTGCCTCAAAATAAGCCCCAATGTCTTGGGAAAATAAGAAATAGCAAGGTTATTACCTCAAGAATGATGGGATTTAAAAATGTTTTAATCATGAGTCTCTGTTAAAACTCACACTACTGAATACTGTTCTGTGGCATTGAGTTATATAAAGACACAAAATGCTATGATATATCCCTGTAGAAATTCATACATTACAGGTGGCCAATCAGCAGTACTGCCTAAACCATTAAGGTTATGCTGATCTACAACAATTTATTTTTATGTTGTCTGTATTGATTACATTTTTGGCTCTTATAAACATAGGAAAAACTTCAGAGCATTATTTCAGCACAATATCATAAGGAAACATAACATTTTGAGAGAAAGAGATGTAAATGATGTAAATAACGTAAATTTTTTCTGTTTCAGATGCGTGAAACCATTGACTGGACTATAAGGTCTTTTATCCTTTGCATGCAGCTTTTAATTGGAGCATAAGGTCTGTTGTCCTTTGCATGCAGTCTTTAATTGGGGTGTGAGGCCTTTGGTCCTTTGCATGGTACCTTTGTGGCAATAATAGCCCTCGAAGGCAGTGTTGTTGCAGTCGCAGAAATAAGAGGCATAGGCTTCCATGCATCGTGCACCATTCCGACAAGGTATGGTGGCATTCAAGCACTGGCCTGTGCAGTTCAGGCGGATCCCTTCTGTTTCATTAATTTTTCCTGCCAGGTCGACAGGCACGCCATTCATCCGCAATCCTCGCAGGCAGCCCAGAAATCCCCTCAGCCTCGATTTGGCTGCACCTAATAGAAGAGGACAGGAAGTGTGAGGCTTTCGAAAGCGCTCAACAACTGATTGTTTCACAGCCAATTTAAATGTCAGGCATAAGCTATATATATATATTGACACACACACACACACACATTCAAACAGCTCTCCCAAGTACCAGACACAGTAAAATTGCTTATTTCAAGTACAGGTTTAAACCTATGTTCCAGATGCCTATTCAATAAATGTGATTTTTAAGAATTTTGAAAATGGAACTGGGGATTTAAGGGTGAAGGACTAGAGGAGAATCTTGACCTTGTTGGTCTCTGACTTTTGACAACCAGAGAATCTGAGAGAGTTTGGGTGAAAACCCTGTATATCAAAGACAAAATTTATTGTTGAAAGCAAAAGTAAAAATATTTCCAGTAAATTCATGTGATCATCCTACTGACTTGATGGTACTGGTTTGGAAGTTGGGTTTATTAAATATGAGCTATCACCAGAGGTGGCCATTTCAGGTCCAGAAAGTAAAAATCCAGACCAAGCTTTTGCTTTAACCAAACAGCTACTCAAACAGTACTCTGCGATTATGACTCTTCGTACACTAGTGGTTGGTTGGAACAAAATCTTACTTTCTGGACCTGAAATGTCCACATCTGGCCATCACATGTAAAAAGAGAGAAGGATTGACCTGTTTTTAATCTGACTAATTTAATCAACATCTGCAAAACTTGAGACAACGCACCCACAAGGAGGGGCTGGGTGAACTTCATCCTAACAGTAGTCTGCCCAGGAAAGCGCCGCACTGCCCAAGGCATATAGTCCACCTTGAGCCTGGCCCCCTTCACATTGATCTCCGCCTGGACAAAGTGCCACTCGTCATCGTTGAGCGGCAGCGGTGAACGATGGGTCACGTTGATGATGCCATCACCCACCATGAAGACAAAGAGCACGTTTCTGGTGGCTGGGGGATGGGAGACCAGCAGAACACTGAGGTTATTTTCCAACTTGAATGAGCAAATACTGCCCAGGCAGGCTGATCATTTCATAGATCCTTATATTTCAATAAGCTGAGCCCTCCTTCATCTATGCACAGCTTACTGTTGAGTTCCACCCGGATGAAGTTACGGTGGCGGTCGTCCGAGTTCTCCAGGAAGACGCCGTATTCAGCAGTGGTTTTGAAATGGAAGGAGATGTCAGCGCTCGTGCCCGGTTTGAAAGTGGGAAACTTCAAGTATGTTTGCTTGGTGAAGGACACAGTGTTCCAGGTGTTTCCTGTGATCAGATATGACATGACAATCACACGACCCACACTCAGGAAGTTAGGCTTCTAGCTACAGTGACAGCGTTTCACTGGATCCTGGGCATCCCTCATTAGATCTTTATTTGCAATCCTTTACCATATTCTGTGACTTGTTAGTAGCTGAGAAGAAAACTAACTATGCAAGAAAACATGTGTACTCACGATCACCATGGCAGCGCAGATATCCCACGTAAAACTGGGCCTCTGAACCAGTTCGGTTTGTGTCCCCAACCACAACTCTCAAGACCGGCAGATGATCTCTGAAGTTCAGCCAACCTTTGTCTGAATACCTGTTTCCATGAACAGATACACATTTACATCAGTGTTTTAAAATGCATGTAAATTTTCACTTAATGACACATTATACATCTATTGTCCCAGGTGGGAGTTATGAGGTAGAAAGCATGGCAACATCCTGGGTGTGACGGTCCAAGCAATAGGAACAAAAAACTTTAAAACACATTAAAACACATTTCAAAGGTATTTGATGGGGTTGAGGTCAAGATTCTGTGTGGGCCAGTCAAGTTCTTCCATACCAAATTCACCCAACCATGTCTTTATGTTTTGTTTTTGTGCACTGGGGCACAGTCATGCTGGAACAGAAAAGGCCCTTCTCCAAACTGTTCCTACAAAGTTGGAAGCATAAAATTATCCAAAATGTCTTGCTGTTCTGAAACATTAAGAGTTCCCTTCACTGGATCTAAGGGTCTTAGCCCAACCCCTGAAAAACAACCACATAACATTATCCCTCCTTTATCAAATTTGCCAGTTGCGACAGGTAGGTAACATTCTCCTGGCATCCATCAAACCCAGACTTGTCCACAGGGTTGCCAACTCTCACACATCTGGCATGACATTCACACTTTTTGACTCTCACGCTCATGCAAGAAATCTTACGGCAACTCTATATTCTTCCATTATAAATCAAGCTAAATCAATAGCACTGGGGTAGTTTGAAAACTCAACAGACTATTTACAAAGTAATAAAACCCTTACATACATCTTGGATTGAAAATCTTATGCCAGCCAATTATGACAACCCTGTACATATATCAGACTACCAGAGAGAGAAGTGTGACTCGTCACTCCAAGGGATGTTTCCTCTGTTCCAGTGTTCAGTGGCAGCGTGATTTACAAGACTCCATCGGTTGCTTACTGCTCGGCTAGGGAAGCCCATCCCATAAGGTTGCCAGTGCACAGATTTTGTGCTGGGCTTATTGCCAGAGAAGGTTGGAACTCTGCAGTTATTAACTCAACAGAGCGTCCTACGCACCTCAGCACTCAGCAACCGCTCTCGGTTACATTATGTGGTCTGCCACTTTGTGGCTGAGGTTCTGTTGTTTCTAAACACTTCCACTTTGCAATAATGCCATCTGCAGTTTACGGTTGAGGAAATCTGGTCCTTACAATGTAATAATTAAAAACACACGCAGGTCAGAATCCAATTCATGTTGCTACCCATGGTGCTACAATGCCATTAATAGCTGATTATATTTTAACAGTTCATTTTGCAGGACCCGTGATACATTATAGTCATTTCCATTGAGAAAAATGGATTGGTTTACAAAAAATAGTGTGGTTAACAATCAAATAAATTTAAAATTTAGGAAAATTACAGATAATTAACTCTGTCAATAGTGAATTCAACAAAATAGCTGTTCTCCAAAGAACCTTTAAAAATGGAAAAGTAGTTTTTGTATGGCCAGTAACTATGGCTAGTAACTGTTGTCAAAGTGCTAGCTATCTATAGTATTCATTCCATTCCAATCTTCAAAAAGTGTGTCATTTTTAAACCCTGACACACCCCCTTCTCACCATTGTCGATAGTCTGCGTCACAGTTGCAGTAGAACCTGGGATCTGCGCATGTCTGGTTGATGGAACAGCCACATTTGTGGCTGTCAGGGAAGGATCCACCCCAATAAGTATGGCTCTCATTATTCCGGCCGATCCAGTAACTGAACGGCTGCCCATCTGTGGAGGCGAGATGGGATTGGGTCTCAAATCTGTGCTGTAGTTAGTATGAATAAATTATACACACTGGACAGGATGCCTGGCTATCTCAGGGCATATTCATATGAACACTTACACACTTGACTATTCTAAAACACCAATTAGCCTAACTGCATGTTTTTGGACTCCAGGAGAATCCCAGGGTACAAGGAGAAAATCCACATTTCATTTGGCTTCAAACCCAAAAAACTGTACAGGGGAAGCAACATGACTACCCACTGAGCCACACTCACCAGAGTATTCTTTGAAAATAGTAAATGCTTATTCTGGCCTACTCTACTTAAAAGCACAGATTAAAAACTCCAAATTAAAACTCAGTTCTTCAATGCATTCCAAAGGCTATGAGTCAATCAGTAGCATCTACGATAGTGTGTCCCTAAAAACTAAAACTGTTGAAAAGTCTCACCATCCTAAAAGTTTCCTATAGGCAAGTTGTTCTCAGAGAAAAAAATTGAACCTAATCAGAAACTGTTTAGGGGTCCCCCAAATGAGTCAAATTTTGAAATTTTACCTATCGAAATTGAAAATCTTTCTTACTTTGGACTGTTGTAACTTCATAGTGTACAACATTACATACAGTAATATACCACACACAAAATTACTCATTTATTGTGTGTTGAGTGTAGTTAAATATTCTCATGCTTTGATAATGTCATGATTGTGTTTATAAAGTTATTAAAGCTGCAAGAAAGTAGAATTTTGTCATTTGTTAGCAGAAACAGCTTATGTTGTTGTATCATGAGTGCTACCGCTAAACACGCTATGAGAAGCGACAGTAAAGTATGGTTGGTATGACTTCTATGTGAACAAATAGTAGGTACTCGTTTACCATCAGGATGTGACGCTATGCGACATTTCATGTTTCATCTTCGCAAACAAAAGTTGTCTGTTCGTCAAAGTGCTACAAATGCTTATGAACGGCTCTTTCTTGGTTCTTGTCCGGAACTGGTCAGCCTGGCTCTGTTCTCTGACCTGGCGACAATTGATGACGAGTGTCTGCTGGTGACGAAAATGACAACTGAACGTGGGTCGCACCTCCTGACAACTGGCATTTCTGATCGACAGATATCAAATCACTGTTCAGCGTAATGCAGCTTGATGACAGCTTCTTAGATCTTCTAGTTGAATTGTGGCGTGAGAATCAGTCTTACCTAACTGCAAGCACTCTTGCTCATCATTTAGCAATGTGTCAATGACTGCACAAAGCGAGGAGTCGCACCCATTCAAGACTTCAATGAAACTACAATCGATGGAACACAAAAGCAGTGTCTTCCGCAGGTCGTTGAGAACCATCGTAAAACTATCCTCACCTGACAGTGAAGGCAATGCACAACATATGCGGTTATTGGACTATCGAAGTTCTATGATTGACCAATGTATGACAATAATAATAGCTAGCGCTAGCAAAAGCAACTTGATTATAAACTGAAGATGTAAATTGTAGCCAAGACAGTTGACTGTATAATGTCTGTGTAATTTACATGCACACTGTAGTGTAACAATGTAAGCAATAGTAGACCAGGCCAGTCGAGCAGATGCATGTAATATTAAACGTGACATGCAATGCTAGATTTGCTAATTTTGCTATAATTTATCTGCCAAGTAATCACTACAACATCTAATTGGCGCTTATATTCTTTTTCAGGATGCTAAATTATAGTAAGATTAGCAATGACAACTTTGCTGCAATTGCAATTCTGGAATCGAACACAGTGAAATTTTCAATTTCAAACTTTGACCCCTTTGGGGCACACCTAAATAATTTTTGATTATAGGTTCAAATTTTTTCTCTGAGAACAACTTACCTATAGGAAACTTTGTGGAAGGTGAGACCTTTCAGCAGTTTTAGTTTTTCGGTACACCCTAATCTACAGAGCTTACTAACTATCCATTCTAGAAATGCAACATGCTAACAAACAAGAAACTATAAGAAATTATATAAATTACAGCCAGTGTTCTCTGACAGTAAAAATAGTTGTGACTCACAAGGCGTATTGAGTAGCCGAGACTTGTAGCAGGAGAATTCAATCCACTGCTCGCAGTGTGTGGATGTGTTGGCGAGGGCCGCGACTTCAGCCCAGGATGCATTCATGTACTCCAAGTCACCGATGTAAGGCTGATTTATCGTGGTTCCGGTCACCTTGGTCTTGTCTATCCGGTTATGCCTGACCACTGTCCAACCTTTGTAGGCTGGAGGTGGGCAGAAAAGCCGGGTCATCCCAGTGCTTATGGCTACTAAAAGCTCTGAAAGCATGACTATATGACTGTGACTATATGACTGTGACTATATGACTGTGACTGCAATGTTCAATCTGAATTACATCATTATCTCCACTTAATATTTGATTTTAAATAACACATCAGTGCCATATTTTAAACCACACTGTTCCCCTGTTTCCAGAGTAGCAGGACTGGTTTGTCTTTACATGTTGGGTCAGCCGCAAAGTCTGATGTTTTTAAAGTTTTAAAAACACATTTCTTTTCTTTTGGCAATTGACTAAAGATTGGTTTCTTCCGCATCTATTTTATTCGATGTTTGCTGTTTGCGTGTTATGTTTCATTTCTTGACTGTGTGCAGCACTTTGAATGTGAGTTGTGTGAAATGTGCACTACAAATAAAGATGACTTAGTTGAAAGAATCAGCTTTGTTTTTCTGACGTTTTCCAATGGCACATACAAATGGCACGGTTTGCAACACATTAGACGACGTGTATTTAACAATGAATTATCTGCACAGTAATTCGCACATCTTACAATGCATATACATGGTATCGTAGGTGCAACACCTTCACGATTATATATATAATTATCTCAGCTTCCTACCTCCCATGTTGCAGTAGACTGAAAACGGTTTCAAGGGGCCACTAAGGTCAGGATCGATGGTATAGTTGCCCGAATAGAACTTGCCATTGAGCCGGTAGGCCTCACAAGACTCCTTGTACACAGCTGTCATAACATGACAATTAAAAAAGCGTTTTATAGATCCTTGCAGCAAGCAGCCATGAGTCATATACTGCTCAAAAACAGAGATTTTAGCACTGAGCTTATATGCAAGATATTAAAGTGCGGATCGGAGCCACGGCGACTGAGACTTACACATGTGGCAGACCTCTCCCTGGTAGCCAGTGTTCTCACAACGACATATGAAGTCATCCCAGGACTGGATACATCTGCCATCGTGTTCACATGGGTTCGGCGTGCACCTACGAGGGAACAGTAAAGTGAAGAAAAAACACTGGGGGAGGCCAAAGATGAAATGATATGGGAAAGAGCGGCAGGCAGGGATAATGGACCATTACTCAGCAGAAGAAACCTTTATCTGCCAGGCCTGAGGATGCACATCTAAGATGGAAGTATCTGAGTGATGGTAATGGTGTTCCCTCTACAGGATTGTCGCTCTGAGCATCAGTTAGTATGTGTTAAAAGGCCTCGTTTGGAAACCTCACAACCCATTTCAGCTTCTGACAATTTGCAGAGAGAAGCTTCCATTTTGAAAGTGCCGAACTGTGCAGAGAGCAAGCCGTTGCGCGCTAATGGTGAGGAGAACATGTGCACAAGCAGCTCAGAAGAAACACAGTGGTGTGTTACAGCAGTGCGCAGCTTCTCAGTCTGGCTCTTTCCACTGTCTGTATCATTCCTGTACTACTTGATTACAGAGAGGAACAGTCATAATAATCACCCATTATTCAATAGCTCAAAACCTTGAAACCTATGATTCAGTGTCGAATCATCTGCTCTCAAGGTCAGACTCCAGTCATGATGAGGAGCTCTCGGCCCATGTCCTACCCGGCCAGCCCGAACGGTGCCTGCCAGCCCGAACGGTGCCCGCCAGCCCTGCCCCCACCTGTCAGTGATGCCGCAGGTGCCCAGCAGCAGCTCAGTATAGCGCCCCCAGCGCCACAGAAGCACCATGTCAATGTCCACGGGCTCGTCGTCAATGAAGATCTGCTGCATGCAGCCATGAAACTTGTTTAGATTGGTCTGACACTTGTCGGTGTTGTTGGTCTGAGGACATCCTGGGACGATCCAAATGGCATTAATTAACAGGCAGTTAATTAGCAAAGGTGATCCCTTGTGACACCTCAGCGATGGTATATTATACTCTATGCTAAAACATGTAACAGCTAAATAAATTTCTGCATGGCAACTACTCGTAACAGTATGAAATTATATTTTTTGTAAATCGTTTTGTATCTGTACGCAGAGCTATGGTTACTAAGGGTAGCCTGACCGTGCCTGGTAGTTCCAGTTTTCGTGATCACTCACCTCCGAAGTAGTAATGGTTTCCGGTGCGAACTGTAAAGACGTTGGTGATCTTCAACGGAGATCCCTCGTCGTCATCGATGGTCACGGTCACAAAGTTGTCTCTGGCCACAATTTCCACGGTGTGCCAGAACCCATCATTCAGTCGATAACCTGCAGGTAAGAATGTGCCGTGATCAGTTTCAGCTTGTTCACCCTTTTTTTGTGAGCAAATCCTTGCAGAACAGCTATAGCAGAGTCATAATGTTATAATCATGCAAAATGAAATTGGAATTTTTCCAACACACAAAACGATTCTCGCAGACACTGAAAAAGAGGAGGATTGGGAATATTCTCATTCCTCAGCAGGAGGAATTACAAGATTATTACCCATAATTGCACTTATTAACAAGGCCATCTAAAAATGCTCATAAAGACCCTGGTCTTGCTGTGTCTCATAGACTGGAAGGACATAATACGGGTTCCAGAGTAATTCAGGACTCTGTCCTTAAATTTGATTTTGCTAATAAGCTGAATGACGTCTGGAGCAGCTGCATGTGCCACTTCTTTCTTTAATACAACTAAGTAAACTAATTGCTCATATCTACCGCACTCTGCTAGGAGATTATGGCGTTTTGGCAAGCTCAGTAATTCTGTCTATTGATGTTTACTATAAAGAAACCAATTCTTCTTGAATTTAATGAGTGTTTTCTACACTGATATGAATGTTGCACTAAGAAGAGTGTGACCTAAGTAGAAAAATGAAAATGAAACCAAACGCACTCAGTACTGGGTGGTAAAGTGGGTTTCACTATTGGCGAAACATTTACATATTTCACAGACTCATTTGGTCAAAGTGAGATACGAGTGAGGACTGGACAGTTATCTTTTGGACCAATTGGAGTCTTTCTTAATGGATCATACAGGCTACTAGTGTTAAGGTGGACTGATGATCCTAAAGGGTCTGATTCTGCAGGTGTGCTCTACTGTCAACTGGGTGTCTTCTATTCTTCCCAGACGGATGAATACAAAATTGAAAAAAAGAACTTGGTATGACCCAATCTGGAGCTCACCTGCACCAAACTGCAGCTTCTTCTTGCCAGGCTGCATAAGGGAGACGTTGACCTGGCCCTCGCTCAGGCCCAGCTCCAGGGAGCCGAGTTCATCAGCGAAGCGGGTGAACATCAGCAGCCCGGTGTAGTCCCAAGAGCGAAACTTGAATCTGACAGCCATCCTTGACCTCCTTGACACCCCCGGCAATTGCAGGAAGTTGTTTGGCCCAGCGAAGGTCATGGGCTTTAGCATCATGTCATAGCAAGAGTACCGCCTTGCTTTCTGGGACACAAGAAGAGGAACATTTCATGGTAAACAACTGCTGCACCAAACCTGCCTCATACAGTAGATAATGAACGATGAATATTGCATTGCCTTAATATCTGCCTGCAATACCTACACAATTATTATATTGCTGGCATTCATAATAGAATATAAAATAAGTATGCAGATGATTCAACGAAACGCTTCTAAAACTGCTTGCGTCATTTGATTACTTAAGGAACATCTCTTATCACTATCACAGATCAGCTTCGATGGCTGTATGGCCAGTAAGTTCCACTAAAATACTTGGCTCATTCGTGTGCAAAAATTAACAAAAGCTACTTACGGTGATTCAGTTAAATTTTTATTAGCCCTAATGATACTCTCACATTCTTCACAAGGAATGTGCAGCTTTTAGATACTAGAAAATTAAAGTTGAAGACCAGCAGACAGCTTATGTCCCCAAGGACCAGCGTAAAGGGCAACTGGCTCTAGAGATACTTCCTGCAGACATAAGCACTAAATTTTACATGAGGCAGGCAAGTAGTGTATCCTGTAATAAAATAGAGATACTGTATATCATAGTGATGCAGCGAGCTGGATCACTGCTGAGCGATCTTTGCCATACCTGTCCAGGATGGAAACGGATCTGAGAGTCTCCATACTGTGCCAGGTCGATGATGTTGATCCCGTTGTAGAAGACATTTTCCAGGCATCCACGGAAATTGGCTTTCTTGGGTTGGTGAGGCATGTTTGACTGAATCACTCCTCCTACAAAAACCTGGGGGGAAGGACGGCACCCATAGCAAAATGGCCGCACTTTCGTTATGAAACAAAATGACACATGATGAACAATACAGTATGAGATATTACTATGACTCACATCAGTCACAATAGTTAATAATATATGTCGAATAGGCTGATAATTATATTAAAGACAAACCCAATATTAATATTTCTATTACCCCGTAACACAGGGGTTTCTAACTCCGGTCAGGTAAATACCAGGAACAGGTGTGGCTCATCAGAAGCCAGGTAGAATAGAAAACCTACTGGATAGTAGCTCTCCAGGACCGGAGTTGGAGACTCCTGCCATAACAAGACAGCATTACACTACCCTTAGGACTACCCCTGTCTTTACCTGCAGTGTCTCACTCTACCCACAGCCACACTGGTTTCCACCCACCTGAGTGTCCAGGTCCAGGTGAGTGAAGTCGCCATTACAGATGGCGCTCTCGGTGTGGCTGTCCACTGTCAGGTTGACCTGCCGGCCGTAGCGCTTGATGGTGACATAGTGCCAGTGCTGGTCGTCCAGCAGGTTGCCCACTGTAAGGGTGGTGAGACCCTCTACTTCATGCACAGTGCTGCTCCCTGAGGAAAGGAGTCATTACAGATAAATAAAAACTCAACAGTAATCATCTCCCAAGAGTCTGTGAACCGAAACAAACTTCTGCTTTGGTCTATCACATCTCCTATGGTCCTTTGTCAGAAACCGTGAACACGGGGGCCCTGAGACTGCACCCACCTAGGCTGATGTGTAGGTAGAGGCGAGCGTTCTTCAGCTCCAGAATGAGGATGTCCCCTTGCAGGCCTTCACTGTGCAGCAGTATACCATCGCGCTCCAGCGTCTTGAAGTTCAGGGCAATGTGGTCATTCAGCGTACGGTATCTCTGCTGTGGGAACTGATAGGCCACCATGTCATTTCCGTCATACGACATGACGTAGGAGTCTTAGGGAGACAGGAGAGAAGGACAGCAAGACACCTCAATGAAACCACCTGTGACCTCACCGGCCCATGCATGTAACATGGTGAAGCCCTGAAGTGCATAGTATCCAAACTAAAAATAAACAGTATAATATCCAAACTAACAAAAGCAAACATCAATTTCATGTCAGTGGGATCTTAGCACACAAATAAATTCTGGTGCAACCTATTTATAGATAGTGGTTAAGTGAATGAAGAGCATTTTCAGCAAGAAATCGTAACATAAATTAAGCTTCTTCTGGTTTTTATTTATTGACATTATTTATTGTTGGCTTCCATTTGCTTTAAAGCTTCCCATAGCTTTCACAGCTGGGCCATTTATCTTTGGATTGGCATTTTTTTTGGAGACAATGACCAGAATAACTTCTTTTTTCCCGTATTCTCTTGGGAAGTAGATTTCCGCACGCTTATGATTTATGTCAGGAAAAGAAAGAAATATGAACTGAAGGTTACTTTGTCACAGAGGTTTAAATCTCAGTGTACTGTTGGCTTTATCATAAGCCTCAGACAATACCGCAGTCACACTAGATGCAGCACACCTCAGGTCTATCCCTCTGCAGTGTGATGCAGTTTCCTTTTGATTTTGTATCTTTTCATAATAGCAATAGAAGCCTCACCATAGGGGCAGCCATATATCTCCAGCCGGACCCCGATCTTCCCGCCCCATTTTGTGTTCCATCCCAAAGGTAAGAAGCGAAGGTGTTTGGCTGTGAAGGCATAGTGGAAGTTATGCCTCTTCACCTGGTAGTAGTTCCAGTTTCCTGACAGAGTCTGAAAGATGAATATCCAAGTAAAAACTAAGTGACATATAAACATAGAAGCTGTATAATATAGTTTATGATACAATCACATTTATAGGACAATAATCCAAAAAGATAAAGTAATTATCTTTATTATATAGATTTCTATATTTCTACTGTATATTTTAAAAATATTTTAAAATATAAATGCTTCTATGTGTCTAGTAACAAACAAAATAATTATATTTATCAACTCTATCTAGTTTAAAGAAGTGTGGCCTGTTTATCTTATAAACTGCTACTGGAATACACATCTGGGACCATATGTTGCTCTTGTTCCCCCATTTTGCATACCGAGTTGCCTCCCCGTTGGATGTAAGGGGTCCAAGAGTCTGGCCGGTCTCCATACAGCAAAGTATATTTGGTGACCCAATCATAGGAGTTGAAGGTACCCTGTGTGGAGATGGCCACTATGCGGTACTTCCTGTGCAGGTTAATCTGAAGCCAGGGCTGTCGGTCCCCTGGGGCTGGTGACCACCCGCTGCTCCCTGCGGAGAACATACAGATTCATCACACACAGCCAGACGCGTCCGCAGACACACGTATACACTGTAACTGGGAGTCCGCTGCGAACCAGCAGGGGGCGATCACTGCCACGCTGGTGGCTAGTAGTAACAGCTTCCTCACAGTTGGTGCAGAAACCGCTTGCGAGGAATGCAAACTAGGTGCTGCTGGCAGCCGCTTATTGCACTGACGAGGGGGGCAGGACACAACTCTAAGCCCATGCTGGGGAGAGGTCAAGAAATGCCAGCTTTGCCCCTTTGAACAGTCTGGCTGGAGGACGACTGCCCTGAAGGGACAGACACCACCTGACTGACCTCAGCTACACCTCTTTGGGAGAAGAGCTGCTTCTCCCTGAACTGGCCACCACGGCTCTTCCTCACCTTCATTTTTGTGTTCCCCAAAAGGGTATTCACCTGCACCCCCATCTCCCGTAACCTCTGTGCCCCCTACCAACACCCACAACCATTATACAGTTTACAGCACATACATAAACGCACATCCCAAGACCACATGCCACTGCACAAACACGCAACGCTGATGCACACGGCACTGACTTTCATAATCGACAGCATCCACCACAGTTCGGCTCATGGCACATACCATTAGAGGCTGGCACCAACATCCACACTGGCTAACTGGCTGGATGGTATCAGAATAGAACCATTATGGTCAAAGGTGAACCATTATGCATCTTCACTGCATTTCTCTGTGCATTTTTAAAAGATTCATGCATATCATGTTGCCCTCATATTGTAATCATATCAGTATTTGCAACTGATCCAAAAATGTTTTTTCCTCGGGGAAAACTGACACTTACCATACAGTCTAGCAAAGTTGGCAGAATACAAAAAGTTATATCTGGAGGAGGCCAAGAAAGATGATGCGTACAGAGAAGGGGTCAAAGGATCAAGACAAGGTCCTAGAACAGGAAAAATACAAGAAAAAATCAGGACTGAAAAATTGCAATACCAGTTGGTTTTACTGGCATGCAAGCAGATCAGTTAGTAGCCATATAACATCTTATTGCATAAGAACCATAATGACACTGCAACTTCACATCAAACAGGAAGAACAAATTGCAACAACATCATAAGACACTTAAGCAATTATTGCAACCTAAATATATATTTAACCTTTGTTGTACATATACTAATTTTTTTTAATTTTAACATAACAGAAGAGTAGTTACAAACAAAATTCTTTTTTTTTGAGGAGTATGCAAGGAAGGTTACATGCCATTATGTCACAATATGCCAAAACTCAATGTGTAAGCACATAATGCTGCATAATCTAGATTTCTGTGGGGTTTTGGAAAAATATCATTCTTGATTTATTGTTTTCTGGCAATCTGTTTGCTGATATTCTGAGCACTGTGCCCCAGACACATTAATAACCACCCTTGCAAAGCATGTGACAGCAGTGACATTAAAGAAAAAGTACTAGTAAGCACTTAGATAAAACTTTGAACAGGGTCATTAGGCATTTCCAGAATATCGTTTCGGAATGAGTGCCCTTCCGTTTAACCACAGATTTCTGTGCTCAATGGTGGAACAGCAGGGGCCTCGTCTGTCAAAGTTGAGTATGCAGGAAAAGAAGCCTAAACTGTGCTATGCAACTTTTTACACAAAATCCTGGATTTGTCAAACAAAACACGACAGCAAAAAATCCGTACAGAAACTCAGGAGGTGTAGGCAACATTTTGGACAAATCGGGGAAAGGCGAGGAAATGCAGGTAAACCAGCAAAATGGCCGAAAAGCGTATCGCTGAAGCCAGGAGCCGAATGGCGAGTGGGTATGAAATGTGGGACGGGTTTATAACAAGGGGCCTGTTATCTTCTGGTACCTTAACACTAACCCTCATTATAAACCTCTCCTACCCCTCGTGATAAACCCCTCCCACTCGACACTCTGTTCCGGCTGCAGCGATATATACTTGAATATGTATAGTTAGTGCAATTTGTACATTTTATAATATAGTCTTTTATTACTCAAGCCTCACATTAAGTTGCCTGCACTTTCGCAATTTCGTTGGCAAGTGGCAATGACAGTAAAGATTATCTTATCTCATCTTTATAGGAATTAAAAAAAAAAAGTCACATCTAGAGTTCAGTGAGAAATGTGCATCTAAGTTGCATTTACCATTAGTTTTTATGCTTGGTGAAATTTGCGTTAATAAGTATTAAACATGTCACACGCATCATCATCATGGCATTAGCTTTGATAGAGGACATTGCATGCGGCCAAATACGAGGGGTATTTAGAGATCGCATTAATAATTTATCTAATAATCATTGGTGATTTGTGAGCAATTCCGATGGAATTGTGTGAAAAACTGGCCGCAACCAACATTATGAAATCATGCTGTTCCTGTCCATCTTTAAGTACTGACAACACTTGGATTTTTGATGACAGGAACATATCAACAGGAGCTGGTTGACGAATCAGGGATATCCCAGCCCACACCCAGTTCCATTCTTCCTTAAGTTGTGGCTGGTATTAACTGACTGTCATGACAGTACATTAAGTTTGGATGTACAGGAAAACATTGCAATGCAATTTGCAGCAATGTCCAGTTTTCATAATGTTGTTTGACTGCACGCACATTGGAATGAAAGCACCATCAGTGAATGAAGATGCTCTTCTGCACACCAACATTCACTCCAGCAGCGTGCAACTCATCTGTAGTGCCAACATGGTTTTAACACACGCTTTTGCATGCTGACCTAGATCAATGCGTAATGCTTGTATTTTCACAAGCACACAAGAGCATGTAAAGATAAAAGCTACATTTCCATCGATATCCAGTTTTCCTAAAATAATTGGGGCAATCAACTACTGTACACTTGCGATAAGGGCAGCTCAAATGAAGTCAAAGTTTTTTTCAGCGCAATGGTACAGCATTAGTTGCACACAATGAAATGAGCGCCAATTAAGGTACTTTTGTTAATTTAAAGCAGGGGTGGGGAACCTGTTCCATGGTGGGCCGGTATGGGTGGGGGTTTTTGGGATTGATTTCAATCAACCAATAATAAAGCAGCGGTTCTTAACTGCAGTCTTGGGGATCCACTCTTATTGGTTGATTGAGAGGCCATCCCAAAAAGCCACACCCACACTGGCCCTCCATGTAACAGGTTCCCCACCCCTGATATAAAGACATTCCATTCTATTGATGCGCAGGTCATCTGTGATGCCGACATGACATTGACATCTATAGTAGCTCGATGGCCTAAGTTCAGTTGATTCGTTCATTTTTAGTTTCACATACCAGATCAGTATCTCCCAAATGCTCTGACGCAGCACTGCACAATAGAGCTTCCTCTATTGCAGAAGATTGAGGGTAAAGATGTGGGTTGTCCCCAATATTTGCAATCACATTGGCCCATGTGCGT
This sequence comes from Mormyrus hasselquistii, assembly GCA_026779605.1. NCBI lineage: Eukaryota > Metazoa > Chordata > Actinopteri > Osteoglossiformes > Mormyridae > Mormyrus > Mormyrus hasselquistii. The sequence goes on along the minus strand of JAODKE010000101.1, from coordinate 14,958,390 downwards.
CATTTCTTTCTCTCTGTTTTCAGATCTGACCAATATTTTTTGTGTACAGTCGATGGTATTTAGGCCTACCGCAGTGCCGATGTGTTAACAATCAACACATTTTCATCTTTATCATCATTGCAAAAAGTACAAGTACTCTGGTAATGAAATGCTATTTTATATCTAATCTGAAAGTTCAAATTGTGCAAAAGTATAGAAACAGTTGTCTAATACTTTATATATGTGCAATAAAAAATCATTAGAAAATGTATCCCTTTTCATTTTCTTGTTTGTAACAAATGTGTTTAGGCCCTAAATATAATACCTTGCAGAGTTCAAAATTCCTCTTCTTTCATTTTATTTACAGCTACTTTTATCTGGTTTTGCAACCAGAAAGGCTTTATTTATATATCATTTCAGCAAGTAGCTCATTTGCATTGACCATTTATGGTTATTTTTGAGTGGCACCAGGGTAGGATATCATAGAAATGTGTGTATGGCAGTTTTGACATATCCAAAATATTTTGTATACATATTTTTTTTTTCGTTGTCATGCGTTTCTGATGAAATGTATACAAAAATCGATAAATGAGGCCGAAGCCTATGCAGATTTTCAAAGAGGAGATGTTTTTAGAAAACAGGGTCCGTAATTCCCTGAAGCAACTGGGATTTAGGGCTACGAGAGCATTCTTCTTACTTCAGTATGTGAAAAGCGACCACTTACAGGGAGAGAGTTACAGGTCTGCACTGTTCAATGCAAGCTACTCACCATGAAATGCAGTGCTTCACAAATGTGTAAACAATAAAATTCCCAAAGTTGTAACAGAATTTCAGGAATTTTGAACTGAACGAATTCTGGTTATCATGTAAAATACAAGTGGGTGGTAATTAATATAGGTTATGTATGACCCTTCACATAGTCGTATGAAAATTACCAACACTTCCTGACATCTTGCCAGTGTTGGTGTTCCTGTCGCTAATTACTATTAGCGACACTAATTTAAGTACTTTTTTCCGTGGCTTATTATTAGCTCAGCTACTTTTAAAATGCTGTAGCTTTTCCAGTAAAGATTCTTTTTACAAATAGTGATGTACCATGACAAAACAATGTCTTTAAAAAATACTACAGATCATTGTTGACTTACGACATATGCGACTTACGAATGATCGACTTAACAACCATTCCCAATGACAATGCTGCGGCTGGCAGCACGAGTGTTGCCCAACATGGGTGTATGACAGGTCCGCCCAGACTGCCAGCAGTGCGAGGATCCCTGTGAGATGCTCAGTCATTCACCTCATGCTCAGGCTACTGTTCACAGCCCACACAGTATAGTATTCATTCATATCCGTTTGTTTAAAAACAATGAACTAAGAAAACGGTGATGCAATTTTTGCATGTAAAATACGAACAAATCGGCTTACTTATACGTAATGTCCTTTTGATTGATACTTTAATAACGACCAGTGTTATTTTTCTCTCTTTACAAAGATGAGTATTTTCAGCTACTAGTTGTTTCTAGGGATGGATGTTAAAGGATTGAAAAATACTTCACGGCACACAATATTTTAGAGACTTTCATGAAAATGCATAGGAGCACTTTGGTTTTTTTTGTTGTAACCCTTCTAATTTTCACACTGTAATTGTGAAGTACTCTTGATTTACACCAGACAAACAAACCTTGTGATTTGATATTACATTGAGAAAAATATACAGAAATAAAAAAAGACTTACATTTAACATTATGTTTCACATTTTGAAAATTAATTTGCTTTAAGAATATACTACAGCACAAATATTAAATATTACCCGATGAAATAGCTTCAGTGTAGTAAGCTACTTTTTCTCTGTAGCTTGTAGTGTAGCGAACGACAATATTAAAACAGTAGCTTGGCTGTAACTTAGCTACTTTTAATCATCAGCAGTTTGTAGCTTGAAAAGCTACCATTTAAAAGTAGATTCCCCAACACTGCAGCTTGCTACCATTCACTGACTAGTTTAACACACTTACTTTCATTTCCTTTTTGGCTCCATTTAAGTTTAACCAGAGGAGCCGCTAAGTAAAGAAGCATGAGTCTGAATTTCTTCAACACGTGATTAAAAGAGCAAAAATATAAAAATCTTGGCATACCACAGCTGAGAATGGCTTCTAAGCAACATTCAGAGACTGTTCACTGCGACATAAAGCCTTCTATGTGAACCCTTCCTTGCGGTTTCACAATCAAGTCAGAAAAGATGCAAAATTAATGTGTCATGCAAAAATTACCAAAAAAAAAAAACATATAGCATTTATTGTTACCACAATAACAACAACATGAGCTGCTGCTCGGCTGTGACTTTGAAAACTGTATCATCCCACACTCTGAGTACGTCCGGTGGTTCCTCTATCTCTTTATAAACAAGTGCGAAGCTTCAGTGCAGTTCAACACTTCGGCCTTGAATTCACAGTGATAGTGTGCTGCTCCTGCATTTTCAAAATCCCATGTAAACTTTCAAAATAAAACTCCACTCCTTAGAAATCAACATCTTCTGGTGATTTAAAAGCATTAAACTGAACAAAAATTAAATGAATGAAAATGTCAAATCACATCTTAATGTTTTAAGTGATCTGTGTACTTTTTAGGCTTATTTGCGTGCTTATATATGCAACTCCAGGGTGTAAGTTTCATATTAACATTGAGGGGGAAGGGTATATCGGGGTCAGAGGTGTGACGTCATGTCGCCTGATAAACCGATTCTGTAGTTGCGCTCTATACAGGTTGTTTCTTTTGTATATTATTGCAGTTTTAGTTACAATGTACAAAGTGAAATTTATCTTTCCATTTTACTGTAATTCATCTTCACTAATGTGGTAGTTTAAAGGCATTAAGTCCCACGTTATGTATGTGGAATTTGTGGGAATTATTAAAATTATGCACGAATGTCAGGCCATTGATTGTGGGAAAAGGACCTCACCTCAGGGTCCATTATGATGCCCCTGCTGTTCCCCTGCACCTTGCCTGTCTTAGAAACATCCTGACCTTCCAGTGATCTGACGAATTGAGCTAAATTGTAGAGTTAGGCTACCGTAGCACTGATCGACAGCCCTAACGCTAACTCTAACCCCAAACCCTAAAACCTAACCCTAATCCCAAGACAGTGCAACTGCACATGTACAGAAAGGCTTGGTAGGTAGAATTGGTCGATAGAACACCAGAATCAGTAGCACCAACACAGCACACATAAAATAGCGACTAGGAGATTTATACAAGTAAATATAGGGGAGTTATTGAATCTCTTCTTAGCAATTAATGGGACATTTGGCCAGCACTATATATGAACTAAATGCTTTTTCTACTGGTAACTGGGTAACTGACTTTCCGGTGTTTCCAAATAAATGCCAGGTCTTGCCTCGTTTTTGGATGGGTTTCTTACTCATTCTTATGCCCTGACAGCAAACTACTGTACCTACATTTACATGCACAGGTCAGTCGAGCTATTGTTACAGGTCGACTACGCCATTTAATCGGACTACTGCCCTTGTCCCAGTATTCATACCTTAGAAGTGAATTGGTTTATGGAAAGAAATATGTCCGACTCCGCTACGGTAGGTGGTGATATGGCTCCTTTCAGCTTGTTAGTATCAAGCTTTTACCGGTTAACCTATTACAATCACAGATGTAAAATATACATTAAATTAGCAATAATGGGTGTCTGACACAAGCTTACTGTAAATTGTGTTCTGGTCGGAAAATAATTGCTAGATTAATCGTTTTAAGAATAATCGTTTGGGACAGTACTAGAAATGAATGTGATCCGAACTCAATCCAAACCAACTTCCAGGTGTACTCAACTTGGAGCTAAACTGCTCCCGTAAAGGTGCATTTTGCATTCTGGGATGCAGCAGAGCACGCAAACCAGTAGCAGCATCTAGGTGGAGAAGCAGCGAGGTATGTTGCCTTCTTGAAATCTGTCTAGGTGGCTACATCAGCCAGCTCCTAAAAACTCTATTCAACAGATGAAATAAAGAGCATTTGACCAGTTGACTGAACAGTGCTGTATGAAAGTATAGAACTAAGGCAACAATATATAAAACAGAGAGATGTTTAGCCGCATAGCCCATGACCTTCCAAAAATGACTTTCTTGTTCCTGCCACAGAAACACCTGGAGTGCGTTTCCCAATACCTTCTTAACGTTACGTCATTCATAAGTTATACCTTAAGTTGCCTCTTAAGGCTCCGACATGTTTCCTGAAACGTTCTTAATTAATTATATTCCCCCTGAGATATTCTTTCGTAGGTTTGGTCTGAGCTTCTCCCAATTAACTGTCTCTTATCGCTGTTGTCGGCTCATTCTGCTCATTTAAAATGCATTTAACATCATTAAGGGCACAGTTTTATAAGCAAACATCGCTTAAATAAAAAATAACCGATCCATATGATGAAGTTATTTTGTCAGATAACTGACTGCAGTCTTCGTTAGGTTTCATCCTTGCGCTCTGAATTCGCAGTGAACTGGCCTCAGTAATGCGCGGGTTCATAATATTGCTGATGTATTTAATAAATAATTAGGATAGGGGGGTTCTGCCGATACTGTGGTGGATGGTGGATGCATTCCCACTATTTCCAGCACCTCTGCAATCCGCACACCGCTCTATATGTGCTAAGTCACAGTATATCAAAACTTTGGTTCATGAGGTTGATAAAAGTCCACACCTCAGGCAGGGTCGACATAAGGTATGGGGGGGGGGGGGGGGGGGGGTGGGTGGGTTACAAGGGGCCCCGGGGGGGTGGGGGCCCTTATGATTGGTAAAAAAAGTAGGTTGGTCG
>JAODKE010000101.1:14928009-14944147 GCA_026779605.1 Mormyrus hasselquistii | reverse complement strand
TTAAACTGATGCATAAAATTGCATGGAGGAAGGTGAAATTCTGTTGAGAAATGTAGGTAAAGAGCGTCATGCCAAGTAACACAAAATTTCCATTCTGATCACAAAACATTTGATCGTTGTGGGTTCCTTGGCGTACTGGACTGAGGTGCTTGACAAGGACATTAATCACATTTGATCATTTTATCCCTCTTTTTTCTATTATAAGATATATTAGAATTGGCCCATATATACTAAATTGTTTAGCACGTGATAGTTGGCTATTATAGGGAAACATGGGTTGCTGTCTATGTCAAAGGAGTTATTCATTCATACACCAATGTTTTCTCAGCTATCATACAGAGATGTCTAACATCAGGGTGCACACCATCACATTTAAAACATATACAGGCCTTTTCCAGAATAAAGACATCAGTTCTTTATCAATGCATTCAATGCAAAAAGTCTACTAAAATAACCACAGCTTCATGAACAGTCCGTTTTCAATTTAACTTAGCTACCAACCTCATTAAAAATCTGAAACCCTCCTATAGCACTACATACTGGCCGGATTATTATTTTCAACAATCAGTCAAATAACCTATTCTTCAGCAGCGATGGAAGCATGCCATCGATGACTAAAACACCTACACAACTGATTTCAGCAACACTTATATTAAAATTCCTAATAATGGGATCACCAACTAATGAGGCGTGGCTGGAGTTTTCAATGTCACTGGTACTACTACTGCTCCCTGAAAACAGGGAATAAAAGGGGATTTGACTACAAATGTGCCCAAAGTAAAAAATTTTCAAAAGACTCTTATAATGTCATGTTTTATGAATAATTAAAAGCAGAACGCAATTAGTATCTAATTTTTTTTTGCTTGTGCTTTAAAAGAGCACAGCAAAATGCAGTAAAAAAAAAAACTATTTTATGGATAATTTGTCTTATTGAATTATCAATGACGTCACACAAAATATATTCGGCGTCTCGAAGGAGTACGCCTTAAAATATTTTCGGTTTTATGTATAAGATTAACACCGCATGTTTAACGCCATTATCTTGATTTTATAACAGTCTACCTCACATAAAGGTCGCGATTTCGTCTACCGCATTAGGGTGGTCCCGCATAAGATCGTAATTCAAAAACTGTCCTTTTCCAAACGCCTTCTGCTCTCTTAAGGTGAAGCGATATAGCCATAACTTTACAAAATTCCCGGAATTTTGTGATTTTCAGATACCGTATTTATTTGTGAGCTGCATTATACGTTATGATCCTCTAATATCGCATAGGCGTGCAGGGATGTATTTCCCCATGCATGGACTGGGAAGCCGAGAAAAGCACTGCAATGCAGAAGAGTTGTCCAGCAGATTCCGCGCATCGGCTGTGGGCTAAAGCCAAATTTGATGCAGAAATTGTTGTCATAACAGCAAATATAACGTTTCTAACTGTATTTTCTTTTATAATATTACGATCAAAGTTTAACACGGTGTGCGCATAAGTCAAAACACGAGACTGTTACACCTAAAACGTCCTCTCTTTTAACCTTGACATTCACCATGAAAGGCCCATCTGTTTATAACCGCTATTTTTTTTTTATGCACAATGTCTGCACAGCAGAGACTTCAAAGACGACTAACTGAAAACGACTTACGTGATGAACAGTGCTGAAAACCTAGAAAAAATAAGAGACTTGTGCAAAGTGCTTTATAATTCATCCTTCTTTTTAGAAACATGCTTCCTCGGGTGTCTAAGCTGTAAATGGATATTTCTGATGATAATTTCTTCTTTCCATTGGACACAATGTGCACCCTTTCCCCCTGCATCCAACTTTAACTCGCGCGGCTCCGGGTCTCCTTCCTCGAGTTTGGTCACGAGCACAAGGTGCGCGCTCACCCTCCGATAATAAACCTCATCCTTATATCACATCAGCAAGCTGCATCAGGATCTTTTAATTCATTTAATTTTTTTAAGTTTATGTCATGACCGAATATATAGTTGAATCCGCTATTGCACAGTCCAGGTAGTATTTAAAATTAAATCCACTGCAGTTGTAATTGGTATGATCCAAGTGGAGAAAAAATGATCGGAGCAACTTTTCGGAAGATCGGCTTATGCACAATAGCTTGCACCTTAATTATGCTATATACAATGCAAGCACTTAAAGACATTTAGCATTCGTGATCGCATAACATAAACGCCAAATACAAAACTAGATTACGGTATAGCGCAGTGCTCTCCCATCGGCAGCATCCCGCTGTCATCCCAACGCACTACACCTTACTAGGAGGGGGAGTCCTCCTTTCAGAACAAAGTACGACCATGTGCTTTATCTTTTTTGCTGTTTCTGTGAAACATAATACAACACATCGAATAAGAAATTGTGAAAACATAGTGGTGTGTGGTGCGTGATCAGCCCTAAAATTTTGAAAAGTATCCCCGGATTAGGATCAGAGGATGTGTCATGGACTAGTGGGGTGGGGTGGGGTTGCTTTAGCACCTGCTTCTTTTGCCCGGACGACCGAAAGTGCTTCCCTTTTACAAAGTACCCTTTTACCGTCGCCGACACCTTGTCGAGCACCTGCCCTTGTCTCTGCACGGCCCTGAAGTATACTTCAAGGTAACGAAAAAATATGATGACTAAAAATGAGAAAAATACCCCATTTGTTTAAAAGTTTAAAATAATTCTGTAAGCATCGAAGTGTTCAGATGAACAAAACAGCACTTGAGAGTGTCCAAAATGGCACATGGTTGAAAAGAATTTCAGTTTTTACCACAGGATTTACACTTCGTTTCGCTGTGAGTCATCCAAAAAAAGAAAGAAAGAAAACTCAAATAACATAACCCCATACAAAAATGACAAATATCAGACAGTGTGACCCAGTGTGCATGTATTATTATTATTATTATTATTATTATTAATAATAATAATAATAATAATAATAATCGTAGTAGTAGTAATACAGTAGTATTAGTATTCACAAATACTGTACCTAAAATCACCCTAGTCAGGGTTGTGTGTGCGTGTGTGAATTAGGTTTATATTACATTGTGAAGACCAAATGTCCCCCACAATGTAATAAAAACCTGTTTTTTGACATTGTGGAGACGATTTTTCATCATCTATGAATGCAATCAAAAATGTAAAAGTGCCAAAAGGTTGATTACTTATGGTTAGGGTAAGGGCTGGGTAGGGGTTAAGGTTGTCATGTTGTGGTTAGAGTTTTCCCCTAGAAATGAATGGAGAGTCCCCACAAAGATATAATTACAAACCTGTGTCTGTGTGTGTGTGCAGATGAAGCCATGGTGGACTGCACTCTGATTGGAGTACCAGTCACAGGCACAGACAGGCACCTGGGGCCTGTATCACAAAAGGAGATTTGTTGGTTACCTAGATAACTTGTTATTTTGAAACTAGAACATCTTACCCATCAGCCTGATGGTGGCAAAAATATACTTTATCAAACTTCCTACGGTAGATTATTCATCCGACTCACACAAAATTTTAATTGCAGCATCTTAAGACCACGTACGCAAAAAGTTGCCCTTAGGATTTTGACCAAATCGTTATGGTGCTTATGCACCAATGAATTTCTTGGGCCTATTGCATTTAATAACTGATTTCTCAGCAACAGAACATGCTAATTCTAGTTGGTATGACAGTCCAAGGCAACACGTCAAATTTCATAAAACTCTAAAAAACTTTCAAAAAAGCAGTTCTATAACACAAAACATTTTATAACTCAGAAAGTACTGGACACAGGAACGTGAAATTTTGTGTACTTGATCATTAGCAGATGTCCTAACTAATCATTTAATAAATGTTCATCTACTCCGTAGACATGCCTGGTAATAACCAATCAATCTTCAGCAGGCTGTAATTACCCTTGAATATGACTAAGAATCATGACATTTTGTGTGATGGTGCAACATTTCCTCTACTATTGAGGGCTGCAAAGAGACACCGGTCAGCCTAGTGTTGGTGGTGTAGAGCCATGTTTTATGTTTATGTTTCTGAAAGCCTTTTTGCACTTAATAACTGATTTCCCATCAGCATATGTGGTTGGTATGATATTCTGAGGCAACTTTCCAAATTTAATAAAAATCATCGAATAGGGGGTGCTATCATTTGAAATAGCTTATAACTTGAAAACCATTGGACATAGAAAAGATTACATTTTGTATGTGTGAAAAACGCATATTTAAAGGTCAACTGTTCATCAAAAATGGCTGACAACAGGCAACCAAATTTCAGCAGGCTATAATTACCCTGGTATATGACTGAGAATCATGAAATTTGGTGTAATGGTGCAATATTCCTTTCGCCACTCAGGCCAGAAAAAAGACACAGGTTGGGCTTATGGTGGTGCTATTGCACCCATATTCCACAGGGGGCCCTTATACAGTACAGTAATGTAGATATTATAAAGTCATACAAACACAACATGCTCCCATACTTAATACACATTAATTTACAGACTTTCTAATGGAACATTGAAGGCATGTCCATGACATAACCTACCAACAACCACCATAGTATGATGAGTAGCATGCATGTTAAATCAAAACAAGATTTGTTTGGGTGTACGAATCTGCATCCTCGATGTAAGACAAGAATCACGTTCCTGTTGATGAATAAGGTTGTTGTATTGTCTGTTAGAACAGGTCAGGAATAAGTTACGACCCCAAGGTCACAACAGGCCTCAAGCCACAAAACTTTCCTCCCTGAAACAAAAACATGTCCCTGCCCATAAACAACTTCACCAACATTGTTTACAAATTTCTCTCGCATGTTTCTCATACTAACCACCCACTGAACTAGTGAACTGTGCCCAGTTTCAGCCAAGCAGCGTAGAGTAGCTGTTTTTTTAGCATTGGCCCATCCATGTCATTAAATACCATTGCTCTGTTTGGTATCTTTCCTCTTCGTTCTAGGAAGATGCAAAACAAGTTATACATTCATCCATTTTCCAATTACTTATCCTGGTCAGGATCAATTAACTAAATCAATCAATGTATGTAAAATAATCAAACTAAAATGTCCTGCACTGGTTCTGAGTTATAAAATGTATCCATTTATCCATCCAGGGCCTGCCCTACCTTTCCAGAGGCCCTAAACAAAGCTTTATGTTGGAGGTCCTCCTACCTAAATAAGTGGTGATCATGCCATTTCTTCTGCAGTACAGATAATTCTGAGAACCTAAGCAAATCTTCCATATATACACCCAGCCATCCCTGTGTGACTGACAATTTTTGGTTGATATAGCCTGCATGTCAGGAAGCCTTCCCTGTGACCACATTTTGGGGTAGATCCAAGATGACATCTCAAGCTCTTGCAGCACTCTAACAGACAACTCATGGCTATTAAGTGACTCTTCTGTTTCTTCGTTTTCACCCCATCTAACATTGGCCCTTTTCATACTGTATCTGTGTTTATGTGCTGGCCATAAAGAATAAAGAGAAACTGAATTTACAATATCTTGAGAAATTCCATGTCCAGAAAATCACTGAATTTCAGTGGAGCTTCATTTTGTATATTGCGGTTTATTAACATCTTATTCATACATCCATCCATTTTCCATACCTGCTCATCCAATGCAGGGTCATGGTGAGTTTTTTCCTGGATACACAGGGCATGCGGCAAGGTATATCCTGGACGGATTGTCTGTGCATTGCAGGGCACACATCCACACACAAACATCCACACACAAACAATCACACACTGTTAGAAAATAAGAAATTTAGAAAAATTGCTTTACAATTTAGAAAAATTGCTTTACCTAATCACTAATTTTTGTACTGTGGAACTGAAGCATTATCATTTTTTTACACAGACTGTAAAATTTAGCAATATTCACCTAAATTATGAAAGGGCACACCATGCATATCGTACTGTTCTTAACCTAATGTGGCTTGAAGTTACTTGTTGACTCAAGGTTTCTTTGAAATCCTCTGAATATGACATTAAGCAGCACTGACAGTTCTACCACCAAAACATGTTTTTTTTTTTTTTTCAAGGGCCAATAGGCTAGCAACTTTTGAACCTACAAACATATCTTCTGTGTCACAGTGCCACCAGACACCCTATAATCTGCTCCTCTCCCTTCAATACAGGTATGTACACCAATCTATTAGTATTTGCTAATGGCAGGACGCTCATTTGAAAACCATTAATGTTAAAGCTAGTACGTGCATTTCCTACTTGATGTTTAAAATGCTACCTAGAGTATCTCTCCCCATATCCTAACAAAAGCCTATATGACTAAATATTTTTGCTCTCTAAAACACTAACAAACTATGCCTGCCACCTTAAAGTAACAGCAACATGATTATATTAAAATTTACTTATATAGGAGAATGTAGGATTAACTCGACTAATGTTTGATAGAAAAAAAATCATGATAGAGAAAAATCAAACATGCAACATGGACAGAGCTATTCAAAAGCCAGTTTTTCCGTAAATGTCGAGGTTGTGAAGTGGGGATTATTTAATTTTGCCTTTGTATACTAAGTCATATTTCATATTTACTGTTTTAAGCTCACTTAACTCAATTGTTTTTTCTTACTTTGACAGTTTAATAACATGCTCCTAATATTACATTAACTGAAATTAAACACATAGTAACTACTAATTGTGCTTTATAAAAAATTTGGACTTTCCATATCTGGCAAATTATATTTAAATGCCTTTCTTCAGTCATTAGGGAAACCTAAAACCACGCAGTGAAATGGTTTAAAATGTAAACGTATTTATATTTGCAATTCAAAAAATGCATGTTGCTCGTCGCGTTTGTACATGTTTAAGTATGAAGTGAATGGCACTTATATGCATTAACATAATCATTTAGGACTTTGTCTTAATGCATAAATTATTAAAATAAAAACCTCCCTATTATCCAGTTGCTTTTGTGGTCTAATGCTTTTGCTTAAGATGTCCTACAAACAAAAGTTGAGAAGCTGAAATTCCAGGAAGGGTACCGACAGTTTTGTCTTATAAAAAAGGCAGATGTCTGCTACAGCATATATATCCACATACACTCAGATGATGACAATGAAAAATTATGTTTAGTTAAAATTATTTTGTGATAAATATGCTTTCATTCTTTCTTAACATACCGGCAATGCAATGACATTATCACATTTACTGTATCTACATACATCTGATCAGCCCATAAGCGATATCTGACACTTATGCAAACGACTTCTGTAGCTCATTGTCTAAATAAAATGTCACTATATCGATCTTTATTTCAAGCCTCATTGCAGTCTACCTGAAAACACAAACACCTACAATTATAAGCAAATAAACCAAGTGCAGTTAAGTTAACTTTAACATACTTTAACAGTATGAATTACCAATGACCCGAGGTACTTACCCTGCCTGCTGAGCTCCTCTTTCAATATCAACCTGCTCTTTGGACAGAATTTATACAATTTTGGGCTTTATGTCTTATCTCTCATGTGGTGCACATCAAATGAGGAATATATAGCTCAGAGTAACAGCTAAAACGTCAGGGTGCGTGCGAAGGATGATTTATACGCTGCCCACATTTTCCTTTGAGTAACGGACTGAAGGCACTGGCACGCAAGGTTAGTTTGGTTTTGATGAAAATGTGGTGGGAATTACTCAAAACCCTCAATTTATGTGACCGCAGCTCATTCCCCTTGGTATGATTTTTTTGTTAATGTTATTTATAAAACATTCCACTTTTTTGATCAAGGTATGCAAAATAAACTGGAAATCTAGTTCATACGACCAGGTGCTCGAGGATGTATTTTTAACCAGCAGCTTGGGCTGAAATGTTTTCACTCATATGCTATATTTCTTGTTGTTCTTAACGTTTGGAAAACACAACATCATTAAAGGTGGCACAGAGACTGCAGTTTATCTTAAATTAGATTACACCATGTTACATTAAAATGACCATAGTAATCTTGCCATCTCCTTTTGAGTCTAATACAATTGGCACGCTAGTGCACTGCTGAATTCTTAAAAGCGGACTTCTGAACAAACCACTTCACATTAAAGTTAAATGTGTCCCTTAGAACTGAAAAACTATTTAATGTAAGGTGACCATACATCTTTGCTGGACCTTTCCTCTTTTGTGGGACTTAAAATGTCTGAAATGTCCAGGATTTTCCTTTTTCATGTTGATATTTGCTTTCATCAGTCAGAATACTTTATTTGTGCATATATGCGTTGCTTTGAGGCCTCTCTTTGTGTCCTGCCCCCGATGGCCTCTTTTTCACAAAGCATAAGATGGTCGCCGTAGTATAATGTTTAAGATATGGTGGCGCACTGTGGTTAGTACTGTTGCCTCGCACCTGTAGGACCAGGATTCAGCCTTTGCTATGGCTCCGTTTGTGGAGTTTGCAGATTCTCCCTGTGTGGTCGTGGTATTTCTTCTACTGGGTAATCTGGTCCCGTCTCCCCCCAGTCAAAAAGCATGGTGAGATTGACTGAAGTTACCAAACTGCCCATGGGTGTGTGTGTGAGTGTACCCTGTTGAGGCTTGCCACCCCATCATGGGCTGTTCCCTGCCTTGTACCTGCAGCTTCCGGGTTTGGTTCCTGACCCCCGTGACCTTGAATAGGACAAGCAGTTAAAGAAAATGGATGTGTTCATTTTCATGGCCGGAACATTGGCTAGCGTTGTTGTCCTGCTTTTCCAGGTTGGAGGTTTGAACCCTGCTCTGGGTGTCTGGCGTTTGCACGTTCTCCTCTATGTCACGCAGGTTTCTTCTTGGTACTCTGGCCTTTTCTAATGGGCCCAAGACATGCAATTTGGCATTTCTGCCTCATATACAGCGTGTGCCCCTGTCCATCCACTGTCTTCTGACAACGTGGAAATAAACAAGATAAACCTTTTCAGTTCTCAGAAAATAAAAGGAATCACACACCGAGAATACAGCGTCAGAAATTACTGATATCATTCTACCACAACTACAAGTTATGAGTGTTTTCAGATTCAGATGAAGTTAGACCTCATCTATCAAAATCCAGCTTTCTGTCCATGTACGGCTAAAACCATGAATTCCCCCTCAAACACACCAGAACAGTCAAATGCACTTAACATCACAATAAATGGCAGCTTTTGGAAACACATCTATTTTAACACTTTCATGGTGTCCTGAAATCCAAAAATACCACTTACTCGATACAAGGTTATTCCCAAAGAACACCAAGCTGAAAGCTGAATGAAAAACTAAATGAGTAGTTTGATGAAACTGCAACCCCAAAGGCCCTGTCAGTTATCTGCACGCCATGTTCCATTGCTCATTAATCGAAGAATTCTGCTCTCTAAGCTTTATAACAGTATTTCAGTGTTGTCCTTTTGTTTTACTAGGCAGTCTCCCAGATTAAGAGACTCCACCAGAGTGGGTGTCTGAGGTGCAGTGGCAGTAGCATATAATGAGGGTGTAACAACTTGAAACAATATTATTCTTTCCATGCGTTTATTGTAAAAGGTTATGCGTATTGTCCATTCATTCATTAATTCATCACGGTGTTGACTCATTACTTTCATCTGTTTTATCACAGTAACTGGCCACAATTTGTGTTCCTTTCAAGCTCAGCTCTGTTTGAACAAATAATTCCCTGAGATCATATACCTTACAAAGTTTTGTTAAGTCACACCACTGATGTACTTTATTTGGTTTCACGGGCTGATATCTGCCACTGTTTTGTTATTTTTACGCAGGTTTAAATTCAAGCAAGCTTTTCCCACATATGGCCTCCCAAATGCTTTTCTATAACGTGGACGATAACAGCTATGAGAATGACAGCTACGATAATGACACTTTACCGGAGATGTGTGAAACCAACTGGACCCAAAAGCTCTCCATTAAAGTGGTCCAGATGTGCATCTTCTCAGTGGTGTTCCTTCTGGGTTTCCTGGGGAACCTGCTGGTGATCACCACCTTCACCCTGTACCGCCGGCTGCGCCTGCGCTGCATGACGGACGTCTTCCTCTTCCACCTGGCTGTGTGTGACATGCTGCTGCTGTTCACCATCCCGCTGCAGGCCGGCGACATACTTCTGGACCGTTGGGAGTTTGGCAGTATCCTCTGTAAGATGATACGTAGCCTGTATGCCATCAACACCTACTGCGGTCTGCTGCTGCTGGCCTGCATCAGCGTGGACCGCTACGTGGTGATTGTGCAGACACGTGCCGCACAACGCCTGCGCCGGGGACAGCTGCACTACAGCAAACTGGCCGTGCTTGGGGTGTGCCTGGTCTCCCTGCTCCTCAGCCTGCCGGAGATCATCTTCGTGAATGTGGATGAGGATTCCATGCAGTGCGAGCTGCATGGGACCTGGGAGGTCAGGATGGCCACGCGGTCCACCCAGATCGCCGGCTTCTGCCTGCCCTTCCTGGTGATGCTGGTGTGCTACTCCCTGATTGGCCGCACACTGCTGAGGGGGCAGGGCTGGCGACGGCAGCGCACCCTCCGGCTCATCCTGCTCCTGCTGCTGGTGTTTGTGCTCTTCCAGCTCCCTTACACCATCGTGCTCTCCCTCAAGGTGGCGGGCGTCACCACCACGTGCGCCCAGTGGAACGCCACCCTCATGGCCGAGTATGTCACACGGAGCCTGGCTTACACACGCTGCAGCCTGAACCCCCCGCTCTATGCCCTTGTGGGTGTCCGCTTCCGTAGTGATGTCCAGAAGCTTCTCAGTGGCATGGGCTGCCTAGCCTGCGCTCTGTGTGGCGGTGCCTCAAACTCGCCTCCCGATAGCTGCGCCTCCACTACCCCCACGCTACCAACATCCAGGTCGTTCCTCACATCCACCTCCACCACCTACCTCCCCACTCCGCTGTCGCCCATCCTCCCAGATCACCGAAAGCCGCCCTGCGCCTTGCCCATCATCCATCCAGCCCTCGTGAAGGGGTACATCACTTCCTCAAACTACTGTTCTGAGCTGCAGCACCATGTTTCCTAAAATGTGCTATTTCCTGTGGTTATCAAAAGCCTCCATATGAAGACTCGTGAAGTGTGACCTCAGCCAGAATTGTATGCGGAACTGTTAACATGAAACGAAAAGTTATAATTCATAATAACGTTCATTATGTTGAATCATTATATTGATTTATTTTCTTTCTTTTGTTATATTGAATTTTTTTAAGTTTATTTCATGTTAAATATTGCTTAATGGGCTGGTCTGAAGGTGTGTGAAGTAATATTTTATATTTCTGTCAATGATTTTATTTAGATGCATTGTCCCCATTGAGCATATAAATAAACTTGCTTTCAAACTGCGAAGGTGACAATTTCTGCTTCACTGAATATGATTATATAGACCGTGGGCATGTGAGACGCCTGCAGGTGATCTGGTTTTCTCCCACACCTTCAGATGATGTCCTGATGTCAAATGACTCATATTCCTGGTTCTGCACTATGCTTCTAGCAATTGGATATATGAATCAATGTGACTTGATTCAAAGGAGTGTTCATTGAAAAGGTTGCAATACTTTTTGTTTAAAATTATGGAATGCAGTTAAATAGCAAAACTCCTTTTCCACAAATAATGACAGGATTTCGAGTTTGAACTAACTTTAACTAAAGAATTATGTTAAATTTAATAATGGTATTGTCTGGCTGCGCATATATCTGCCTGCTTAGTGTGTTTGACACCATAACATTTTCACTAACGGTCACATGTAACAAAGACTTAATCAGCAAAAGCTTTGAGGGCAATTACACTGCCCTCTTCTGGACATAATGCTCACATCAGATCTTTAGCAACTGCAGTGATGAGCATTACATCTGTCCTCTGGACCTACAGTACTTCCCCCTGTCGAGTTCTGACATAGATTGCCAAAGGTGTAAAGTGCTTGAGTAATTTTACTTGATTACTGTACTTAAGTATCATTTTTGAGGATTTTTACTTTACTTGAGTACAATTAAAAATGAATGATTTTACCTAATTACATTTTTAAAGAAAAAAAAGTACTTTTTACTTCTTACAATTTTATTTACAATCAAAAAGTAAATCATTTTAAAATACTCGTTTTTGGAGATCATTCTATTTTCCCTTGTTAACTCACCAATTGAATTGCGCTGAATCCCAGTTTAATTAAAATGTTATCCATTGTGCCAATGAGATTCATTTTCACATTCTATGAAATTAGTCAGACATGTTCATTTGTCCTTTGGAAGTGACGTCATGTCGCATCAATCACCACAATGCACAGACCTGGAAATTAGAGAAATTATAACATTCAATCAGTGGAAGAACATGGAGGAAGAACATGATTCAGTAGCGAACGCAGTCCAAAATCAGGCACAGGGTCAAGAGCACCCGTGGCCGTATCTTAGCGAATTCTTAGCGAAATCAGGTTCTGCTTAAGTTAAATCAGAGGTTTTACAACTTTGAGTACCATGTTGCATATTTGCATTAGGTGTGCCTTGCCGTATAATTAAATGGTTAAATCTAAACAGTTATAAAGCAGGATAAAACCTTGTACAGTATGTGGTTCATTCACTTCATGTTTTTAGAGATTAAAAACATAAACAAGAATCTCTAGTTTTCATTCTTGCTTTTACTTTTTTAATACTCAAGTGCAATTTTAATGTGGTACTTTTTTACTTTTACTCAAGTGTGATTCTGGCTGAATACTTTTACTTTTAATTGAATAAATTTTTCACTCATTATTTGTACTTTCACTTGAGTAACATTTTTGAGTACTTTTTACACCTCTGTAGATTGTCACCATCTCCTGAAATCAACGGAGTTCCATGCCAGGTGTGGTTAATATGATGCTTATAATGTGTTACTCATAAGTACTGTCTGGTTTTATTAAAATAGAGTGTGAACCAACGGTATATTCTGCCTTTGTTCCATTTCGTGTCAGTTTGCAAATGGAAATATTGATTATGTGATTGATTTAAGCTTCTTGTCACTTTCATGTGCGCCCAAATCTGCGTGTGTGGATCTACACAGCCTTCCTGTGGTCCGACAAACTGGCATCCCAGAATTGCCTATCGCATATGAGTATGTGTCTTCTGTGATGGACTGGCATCCTGTCCAGGGTGCCCTCTGCCTCGTACCGCTTGGGATAAGACTCCAGCCTCCCTTGACCTTGACCAAAACACATGGCATAACAGATTGTTGGATCATTTTAACAGGCCAATTTGACAGCTCATCTCTTCATTTTTGCTGCATGACATACAATTGTTCTATGTTCCCATTTTTGATAGCTTATTTCTTTTTATATATGAATAGAAAATTTAATTTTCTAATAAATAGAACCTGCACTTACAGTACACATTTCACTAAATTTTACATGGCTGTTTGATAAATATAAAATATTCTGGCTTCTGCTATAGAACCCTATTGATAGAGAGCAAGTCTTTCCCATGATATAAATCCAGTTTCAATTAATTACACTCTGATTCTGAGCCTGATCTGATTCTGTATATGATGATGTATGCAGAAATATATATGTATGTATATATGTCTAGACATGTGACAAAGACTGAAAGTCTGGTCTCCCATGCTGAAGCCATCTCCTCATGTGACATCATTGAAAGAAGTTTTACACATCACCATACCAAAGCATAGAACAGTGTGCATCACAGCTCTACACCCCATCCCTGGTTTGATACAGTTTGCCCATGATACCAGCTTACAAAAATCGTGCTGCCAGTCATGACTGTGACCAACCAGGCCCTAAACGCTTCTTGACGTAGCTGCGAGAGGAAGTGCACAAACTTGTATAAATCTCAAGACAAGATTTTGAACCTGAAAGCTTTATTTTTCATCATGCCTCTTCAACCAGTCTTGCCACACAAACTAAAGGAAGTGGCTTTTATTGCACAAATACTCACCTGCACTCAATGCTGATAAGAATGGTGGGTGAACATTATTCTGGAAGAGAATGTGAAACACTGGGCTGGCAGCGGAAGCTAACTTGAGAGATGAATTGGACTTTCGTAATGACAGACTCGTGTCAGGCCTTCTGCTTTCACATCACAGCTCAGGAAAGGACTCCTCTACTTCCTGTTTTACCAGTAGATTCTCCATGTGCTAAATAAGCACAAAAGCTGCATGCTTACAGGAGGCAAGGGACCTTAGATCTTATCATTACAGCACTTGCTGTTGCTGTGTCACATGATTCACAAGATGGTACACTAAGCCTGGAGGAAGTCCAACAAACAGAAAGAACCCCACAGAATACATAACAACATGCTTAATATTAGCATTACCCTACGCTAGGTTTTTTCTGCATGAATACTTTTCTGCAAATTAGCACCATGTATTAGAATTCAAAGATCAGTGGTCATTGTTGACACAACGCAACGAAATGTGTCCTCTGCATTCAACCCATATGTGACTTTCATGACATAGCAGGGGGCAGCTAATTCAGCGCCCGGGGAGCAGTGCTTGGGGATGGTACCTTGCTCAGGGTACCTCAGTGGTGACTTGCTGGTAGAGGATTCGAACCTGCAATCTTTCGATTACAAGTGCGCTTCCCTGACTATCAAGTCATCAGCTGCCCCAAATCTATCTAAGATTTCAACATACGCGAGACTGGATGTAAACATAAGAGCTGGCAAAACGGATAAATTCATAACCTCTGGGTACAGTCCTATCACTCACAATCATGATGATCTAAACCAAATGCATCTTACTCAATTAATTACCAGGTTTAGTAGGTGTGTTTGAGCATGGAAATCTGCAGACTGTTTTAGATTCTGACCCTGCACAACTGGAATTGGAAAACTGTGCCCTAGAGCAATTAGGGTTGAGGGCCTTTTACAGGGGCCCATTAATGAAATCACTCATGTATAGGATTTTAATGGAAAACCTTCCAATCATAGGCAAAGCATCCTAACACACTGCCCCAAAAATGTACTTTATTCTGTGCAGTTCCACAAATTCTATTTCTATTTGTACTGATGGGTTAGAATATATTTTTTACTGTTGGTGATGGGGTGTCGGATCACCCTGGGCGCCACCTGTGTTACATTCTCGTCAATCAATAAGGTGAGACATATATTCAGTGAAATTCTACAGTATAACTGGGTGCTAGGCCACTGCTTTGTGGTTATCACTTGGTTAGCATACTAATTTTGGTTTATATCTTCCATTTATATGGGTGTGGTAGTATTATTTTTAAGCATTCCACCATTGTGTGTTGATGTCACGTTCTGTCGCGGTGTGAAGCAGGCGGGCAGGAGAGCAAGCGAGCGAGGCCAGGAAGTCAGGCAGAACAGGGTTTATTAGACGAACGGCAGGACAGACATCCACTGACATTACCAACAACCACAATGACCAATCTACCAAGACTAACTCAGACGCGGACTAAATACATAGGACACAGGAAGTCCAATAACAAAGCACTGCTCAGGTTCAGATCTGGGGGGGGGGGGGGCGATCCTCTCAATCACGCCCCTCCAGGACTCACTATCATTGCCTATGTGAGCATTGAAGTCCCCCAGCAGAATAAGAGAGTCCCCAGGAGGAGCGCTCTCCAACACCCCTTCCAAGGCCAGGGTGGGTATTCTGAACTGGCGCTTAGTGCATAAACACAAACAACAGTCAGGACCCGTCCCCCCACCCGCAGGCGAACGGAGGCTACCCTCTCGTCCACTGCGCTAGACCCCAATGTATAGGTGCCCAGCCAGGGGGCAATAAGTATGCTCACCCTCCCTTGGCGCCTCTCTCTGTGGACAACTCCAGAGTGGAGACTGGTTCCAGAGCCCAGGCCATGCGTTGACGTGAGCCTGACTATATCTAGCTGGAACTTCACAACCTCGAGCACCAGCTCAGGCTCCTTCCCCATCAGAGAGGTGACATTCCATGTCCCTGGAGCTAGCTTCTGCAGCCGAGGATAGGACCGTCAAGGTCCCCAAATTTGGCCACTGCCCAGCTCACATTGCACCCGAGGTGGTGAGCCCATTGGAGGGGGGACCCACATGCCTTGCCCGGGCTGTGCCCGACCAGTCCCCATGGGTACAGGACTAGCCACCAGGCACTGTGGTTCCATTGTCTTTTTCTTCATAGGGGTCTTGTGAGCCGCACTTCATCTGGTTCCTCACCCAGGACCTGTTTGCCATGGGTGACCCTACCAGAGGCATAAAGCCCCGGGCAACTTAGCTCCTGGGATCATTGGAACACACAAACCCCTCCACCACGATAAGGTGTCGGCT
>JAODKE010000101.1:14883534-14915185 GCA_026779605.1 Mormyrus hasselquistii | reverse complement strand
GCAGAAATGTAAAGCGCATTGAGACAATGTAATGTTGTGATAACGCGCTATATAAATAAAATTGCATTGCATTGCATGACCTTATATGACATATAGAGGGAGTCAGAATTCAAACCTCCAATACTGTAGATAGTAGGACAGCAGCAAAATCCACCCATTTTCTGTAAGTACTTGTCCTATTCAGGGTCATTGGAGGTGTGAAGTTTTCTCTGGAGAGTACAGGGAAGGCATGGAAAAACCCAGGATGGGGCAGGAACCCATTGCAAGGTACACTCACACCTACAGGCAATTTCGGAGCTTCATTGTTTTTGGAATGACACTGGGGGACCCAGAGGAAACCCCATGACAGTACAGGAAGAACATGCAAATTCCACATACATGCAACCCAGGGTGATACTTGAACCTAGGTCCCAAAGGCGTGAGGCAATAGTGTTAACCACTGCACCAACCAATCTAACCATGGCATTCAGCAAAACACAAATAGTGTGTTTTTACGACTCTTAATTTCATACAAATATTTTACGAATTATTGGTTTTTCGGACGTAAAAAAAAAATAAACCCTCAACTAGCTGGTGTTCCTCATAACATGGCTATTTATGCTCTGACAGGAAAATGATAGGAGATAACTTTTTTTTGTCACTGAGTGTATATAGAATAGAACAGAATAAAACTTATGTTCCACTAAATCCCTGTCAGGGGTTAGTTGAAGTTTAGTTCTTTCACATGTTACTTGAGAAACAGGACATTCTTTTTTATAAATAATGATATTTTTCTTGGTTTATATTCTGTTCAGTGTTCAGTGGCGAGGTTTATAATGTTCACATAGGCATTTATTCTTTACAGTTTAGTTTATTGGTATTAAAGGGTAGATTAGGAACACAATGTTCTTTTTAAAATGCTTTTCTTCTCAATGAAATTTATGGTTATACATGTTTATTATAGCAATTATAAACACAGTCATGTAATGTTGGTTTATAGTTTTCATAAACCTAGCAATAGTTGATAGAAAAACAATGTTAACATTTTAATATCCTAAAATTACTTGAAAAAAAATGGTATAAAAGACAGAAAACGGATTGTTATGCCTATTTCCACTTTTATTCAAATAAATAAAAATAATTTTGCTGCCTCGACAAATACAAAGGCTACACAGCACATCCTTAGTAGGTAGGAAGTCACACTGCTGTCCGCTGAGACATTGTGCAATGCTCTATTATTATTAGTATTATTATTAGTATTATTATTGGTATTATTATTATTATTATTATTATTATTGTTGTTGTTGTTGTTATTGCTGTAAATAAATGTTTCCATATCCTTCATATACTCCCATTTCTTGTTTATATGGCGTGCATTATTAAAGGCACATAATGTCATAGATTATTTGCATTACAGGTATAGCAACAGTGGACTGGAATCCCTTCCAGGATGTTTTCTGGCCTTGTGTACTGTGATTCCTGGGATAGAGCTCCAGGCTGACATGAGATTATACATTCAGTTTGAATACAAGAGCTCTTAGTGTAAAATGACAGAAAATACAAATACTGATCTCCAGAGTAAGACAACTGGATTTTCCCTACAGATGTTCAATGACTTCACCTTCAGCAGGTCCTCCACAGAGAAACAGACAAAACAGGGGTGCAGGGGGGGGACAACAAACTATCATAGATAACCCAGTGACCAGCCAGAGTAGGACCTGTACCGCTGATCAGGGCTGGAGAAGTCGGATAAGGAACATAAGAGTGACAGAGTAAGTCTTACGTCACAATAAATCGATACCAGACGCTTGTGAAAGACCGTGCCTTCCTGAATCCTGAATTCCTAGTTAACCCCGTAGGATCTGACAGGGTTACATGTTGAATTGGCCAGTTCTTTGCCTATTTGGAATTTATAACTTCAAATTTAAAAGTCAGAGATACATGCCTGATACCTAAAAAATGCAATTTCACGGGAAAAATCATTATGACAAGTACTTGTTTTACTATTGATTACGTCTTTTTAGCATATATTTTAATTAACTTGAGAATTCTATTCAATGAGTTCGAGTTTTTAAAGTGTTCTTAAAATGTTACCACAGTCGTGAGAATGTGCTTTAATAATGTTATATATTTTTGATTATGAAAATTGCATTTCTTTCCTAGTAAAAATGTAGACCTGTTCAACCATCCAAAACCTGCCCGAAACTCACTTAGTGGATTGATACCTAAGTTTTACTTTTGAAACTGGAATTTCCACTACAGGACTTTTATGCAATAAGAACATAAGACTGTTTCTATGAACTATCACAGCCAACGCACGTCGTAAAGTTTGTTGTCTCTTCTCTTCACTAGAAAGAAATGCCTCCCCACTCCTAGAAAATTCACGGTTTCCCCAATTAATTTCAATTACAGAAACGCTGTCGAAGCGCACCGAAAGCAGCCAGTAGAGGGGGTTCGGTGCCGGGCTGGCAGCAATCGGCTGGCTTGTTGCGCCTCTCAGCGTCACGGCCCGGACGGCCCTCCCAGAAAGCTGTCACGCACGGCCAGGGCGAGCTCTTCCGAGCCGTGTGTCCCGGGCGGCGTGCAGTCGGGAGTCTTGTACTGATAGTGTGTGAGGCTGCTACTCTCTCACGGGAAACTGGACTAGGAATCATCGCTGGAAAAGTACGGCTGGATTAATTTGTGGGTGCATCTAAGGTCGCCCGGCCGAAGACTTTGACAACTTATTGATCCGCAAAATCAGCGCTGGGAAATTGAGGAGAGCTGAAAGGTTCCTACTGCACGGGATAGAGCGATACTTTGGTCGTATGTCTGCGAACTAGGACGCGTCTGATGCGGAGTTAATGCAGTCGAATATGTGCGACATGTTTCGCTTCAGTTTCAGAGTTTAGGGCTCCCTTAAGCATACAGTGGACACCCAAAATGAGTTTCGAGTTAGACGGTGTTTCCTTCTGAGTATCGGTACGGATTGTCCTAAAAGCGCAGCGCAGAGGTATCGGCGGATGCTGTCCGTACGGTGGGGGGGTTGTCAGAGACACCGACCCACCTCTATTTGAATGTCTTTGCAAGGATTTAGCTTACTGTGCTGCAGGTTCAGTTTTCCTGGGAGAGACTATGGGGAAAAAGAGGAGGAAGAATCACTTGAATTGCGAACCAAGGACGACTCTGCATGCAATGGCCGGGTATGTTCACAGATTTGATATTATACCGACTTTAGTTTTTAAAAGGATTTTTAGCATTGTCAGTTACATATATTTACTTTGTTTGGGTGGAACGGTGTGCCCCTGCGATTAAACAATACATACTTCAAGTCGCAACTACTTGTTACACGTTATGCATTTCTATACGTCTAGAACACAAATCTGGCGTATTATCGATGATTTATTTTCCTGTCGGTGTCTTTCAGCATTACAAGGCACTTCAGTCGCGCAGGGAATAGTTATTGTTTGACGTGCGTTTTAAAATCCCACAAAAAGTCGGATGCAATTGAGCATATTTTGCTGTTTAATGTGGAATAGGTTTGACGGATTTATTTTGTCATTTTATTTAGTTTGTCATTTTCGTATTTGCTTAATTCCACAAAACTGCGAGTGTAATGCTGAAGTCTCACGTTAACAGCCTGACTGATGCAACGAGATACAACAGAAAAGCTGAGATCATTTAGAGGCTCCAGCAAGATTTATCAGTACAATTGCCAGTTGGCTGCCCGCCTCTAGTTCTGCTTGTGGATTACATGCTACAGGGGTATGTGCCTCATTAACTTTAAGTACGGTATGTGTATGATGAAATCCCTGCCCACATTTTCTTACTTCTGGGGACCTTTACTTCATTCTTCCCCCAATGAATACTATGAGACCAGCGCCCCTGATTTCATTAATTAGTAGTGATGTGCCTGTGTCCCTCTTAAGCTGGAACAAGGTGGTTGTCGGGATGACTTTGAAAACATCAGATTGATATAATGAGAATGCAGACGGCCCCCCGAGTTTTTCTTGCAGGTTTAATTCTTCTTCGCTGAATACTAGGTTAAAAGGGGCTTTCGTGCATTCATTTGACGCACCAAGGCAAGTCAGTCAAACGGTATGTGCTCAGTTCAGCAGCCTCCACAGGAATGGAAGTGGAGCGTTTTATTCTTTGTTAGCACAAAATAAGATTAAGGAGTCATTTCAGTGGCTTTCTAGGGAAGTAGATTTGTGCTGTGGCCAGCGAAGGTCATGCTCGGTAAATCGATAACAATCGGTAGTGGAGTTTCGAAACTTTGCAAAGCCCAGTTGTTTGTAGGACCTCATAAAAGTATCCCGAATTTAAATTTTTTAAATTAATCCTTTGATTTACCAGGAAACAGTGCTGTTATGTGCCATTTTAAATGTCCGTCTTTAGTGGTAATGCAGTGGCCCAGTAAGCAGTATTATAGCTGTGTACTTACAGAGTTGGCATGTTTTCCCACATGTGTGGATTTTCTCCTGCAGTCCAGAAGCATGCATTTAGGAGAACTGGTGTCTCTAAACTTTTCTTATTCTACATGTTCTGTGGTGGACTGGCCTATTACAAAGGGTGTGCCTTGTTCTGTCCGGGACAGGCACACTGTCAACCACTATTGGACGAGCAGTATAGAAGATGGATGGATTTCCTTGCTCATGTGGCAAACTCCAGTATAAATGACTTTATTTGTCCAAATGTGTAAGTCCTTCCATTACATAAGCCAATTTTAGTACAAGGGAAAGCAGTACATTACTGTCAGTTACATTGCTTCCAGCTGTCTGATTGTTTAATAGTTTGACGGTGCAGAGGTGGCGAACAGCTCATTACCGCAGCAGATCGAAGACGGCCTCCGGGTGGATGCGGGCATGTGCGACTCACGTGGGGCAGTCTCAGGCACGGCTCCAGATGTACGGGACAAGCTTGATGCCAAAGGAACAGCATGACCCAGGCGATTCAAAACAACAATATAAACAAAACAGCTTGCAGGAATTACTGTGCCCTGTGGTATCTCCCAAAAAAAAAAAAAATACCCTCACAGGCCTGGCACACAATGTCTGCACACCAGCCTCATCTGGCTGCATACTCTCTCCTCTCACTGGCCCTCTTATCCTTGTCAGTGCTGTTAGGGAGACGAGAACCAGCTGTGTCAAATTCGCACAAGGCTGGTTGCAAGAGCTGCTGCTTTTTTTTTGGCTGGGCTGTGGAACAGACTTGGTCACATGCATTGCCACAAAAGCATATCATTATTTCTGTTTTCTATTTTTTTTTGTTTGTTTAACTGCAAGTTCTCTCAGCCAGAATCTCAATACTGAGGTTTAAAAAAAGCACGGATTACTGGATCAACTTCTTGTGAATCTGGGATTCATTGTGATGTCAAAGTACATTATTCCTAGCCTGCAGAACGGTGGTTTAGGTGTCAACCAGATTTTTTTTTCTCTATTCATCTTAAAGACTTATCTGTGTTTTTGACAGCGCTAACAGTGCTCAGGCATTTTCTTGTGGGTTAGCTGTTTGAAGTTGGGGAGGGACATTAGCCATGGGAGATGTCCCTAATTCAGGTGACTCGCTGTGACTGTGTTCCAGTGGAACCTCAAGTCTCACTAGTCCAATTATAAAACTCAAAGGAACTTCTGTATATTTGGGGCAGAGGTATGAATCACTGTTACATGTTGGTGTTTTTTGTCCAGTGTATTTATTTAGAGTATAATGTCATGTCAGTCTCTCTGGGGATTGTCATTCTCAGATGCGAGAGAGCAGTTTCTTTATTGGTGAATGAAGGGAAGAAGCCTGTTCGTCTTTGGGATCTGCAGACTTGGGCTGTCCTTGTTGAAGTTGAGGTTCTGCTTGAGAAATGCTTAGCTCCAGTAACATGTAGCTGCTCTCCCTATAGATCATATGCTGTCTCACTACCATTTTAACAAGTAAATCTGGCTATTTTGTACTTTTCTTTTTCTATTCATTGCCAAGGCTGACTGGATTACATTGCTGCACAAGATTTTTTTTTTCCTTGGAATATTAAACTTACGTTTTTAAAATAGGTCTTATAGCCGTAAGTCCAAAGACAACCTGGATAGCATTTCAATTATACAAACCATGGTCAAGTTTATGCAACCCATCAGTCAAGCAGCATTTGTTGATGGTGACAAAGTGTAGAATAGAATTGTGCCGGCCTTAAAGATATCAATATTTATCATATTTGTTATTATAGAGAGATACGATCATTGTTTTTTCTTCAAAAAAATTACCACACTTTATAGTTATTGTATTCTGGTGCAAAGACGTGGTTGAACTATTTTTGACCTAAAGTCTTCATGAATGTTCCCAACCTTGACATATCTGATAATACATACAATGTGTTTTATCATAGTTTTCCTAGAATCATTTAAATCCATGATAATCAGTGTTCCATAAAACACAACAAACTTCAGTGAGGTGACCATCAACAGTGTTATTAAATATAATAAATCATAAGCTTAAAAATCATGCCGTGTAACAGTTTGGCTAGATCAACTAATTTGTGATTATTTCATGGGAAGGAATGTTAACCACAAAGAGGACTTTGAATTCATAACCTTTTCACCCAAATTGGTTGGTCTGGAAAATGAAGGCAGAAGCAGAACAATTGGCATCTCTGTTTCCCCATTTTTTAAGCGTTTTGCATGTGGCCTTTTCCCCAGCAGTTGACCTCTTCACTATCTTTTGAACGCAAGTCAGCCATTATAGAAAACAGACCTGCCCTACCATGCAAAAGCTACAAAAAAAAAAATTAAAAAATAGAGTCCGGCTTATGAGCGGCAAGGGGGAAACATACCCTGGTTAATTTGGTTCTGCTTTCATTACAACCATAGTTGACTTCATGCATTTCAATCTGTTTCAGTCTAGTATTGTAAATATCTACACAATTAAATAGTCAGAAAGCAACCCCACTTACAGGAAAGGATATGTTTTGACCTTCTCTGCTGATTCTTCTTGAGGTATTTCATTTTTGTTTTGTCCATCCTGAATGAGTGTCAAGCAGTGTCCCTTCTAAAGAGAGTCAGGACAGAGGAATCAGGTCACTGATAAGTTAATAAGTCTAAGAACTGACTTTACAGCACCCAGGACAGTCACAGCTTGTCTATCCTGCACCTATGAAATTGAATGCTGGCAACTGAAAAAAAACTTTTTTGCTTCAGTGGCTGTGTTTTTCTGCAGCAGATAACACAGGTAAAACCAGATAAAACAGGATTTTGGTACATGACCAAGACCAAGTCACAAAGATATATTAAAGCCTTGAGACAGGGTTCAGTTAATTTTGAATTAAGCCTATAGTCAGGATGATATTTTTTCAAATGTTAATAATCAGAGTTGCCAAAGATTTTCTTACGATTAGTTCAGTGGGTCCTGTCATAAGCCACAGAAGACACTTGTCTGGTTACACCCCTGATTCTTTTAGTACACACTACTTGGCAAGCGCACAAAGATTCCTGTTTTATTGCTTCCAAGGTACTTTTTCACTCAGATGTCTGGAAGACTGGATTTGTTTTTGAGAAGTCAAGCCAGTTGTTGTGGCTAATGTCTTTGTTGGTTGTTCTCACAGATGTTTTTTTTTTGTGTTTAATTCTTTGTCTCCCTGGATGTCAGGGCCCACTGGAGATGACGGTTTCTCAGCCTGTGTCCACAGTCAATGGACTCATTAGGTGAGTTGCAGAGAAGCTCTTTTCATTCCCGTGTTTACTAGCATTTCTGTTGTCTTTAATCAGGCAGTTATGATTCCAAGCAATGTGCCACAGCTCAAAAATGTCAGAGACTGGATAAAAAACTTATACATTTCTCCAAATGCTTCTTATTGTACCTGAAAAACATTAAACTAACTTAGTTTAATTAGTTTGGTTAGGCTGTCCAAAGAGCAAAGTGTTTCAGTGGTATAAATCTGAGAATTTTCTGAGGATTTCGCAATCTTCCTCGCACATGAAGTAGCCATGGCATAAATGTACTGTTTGGTCAACAACCCATAAATGAGCGTCATATTAACTAGAAAATGACTCATGCAGGTCTACTCTATGGATCTTTGTCTAATGCACTTAGGCTATTGATATTTCTTTTGTGTAGTTGTAGACTTACAAGGGGAAGCTCAGCTTTATCTTAGGCCAAAATGTGTCTACAAGCAGATTAGTGTTAACCGTGGTCGGTGGATATTGCTGCTACAGTTAGTATTGTTAAGTTTCTTCTACTTTCTTTTTTTTTATCTGTGGAGGTTTTATTGAAAGATAAGGATTGTGTAAAATAGTGAATAGCACTTCCGCTCTTGGTATTTCATGCAGCCTTTTTGAGTGATTGCCAAAAACAAAAATTGTATTTCTAGTTGCGAAGGTAAATTTAAAAGTATATTGCTGAAGTATAAAAATGAGCCTCCTCAGGGACACCTCAGCCATTCCATGATTTTGTTAAATTTCATCAACAGCTCAATTAATTAATTAATTAATTAAATAAATTGGTTAAAAAAAATTCAGTGACAGATTGACTAGCTGTATGGGGTGTGCTAGTAGCCTAGTAAAAAAATACATGGCTGTACTGGATGGTTGCTGCAAATACTGGGGTGATTTTAGCAGAGGTTCTCAAATGGCTAAGCTGATACCTTGACAGGCATAGTAACATAGTCTTACACCAACACAAGAACATTTTCTTTGCCTGCCTAAGACTTTTGCATAGTACTGCGTATGTGTGTGCGTGTGTATATATATATATATATATATATACAGTACTATGCATATATATATTTTTATATATATATATGTATATATATATATTTGTATGTATGTATGTGTGTGTATAATTAAGGTGGTTATTTAAGGTGGTTATTTTTAATATGTATAAAATGAATATGCATTTAATTTAATATGTATAAAGTAAAATGAACTTGTATGCTTCATTATTTTACCACTGCTTTAAATACTTATATAGGCACACTGTTGAAATGAAACATTCTTATAGCAGTTTTAATATAATGTAAAATCCCTTTCGTTATACCCTAAGCGCTGAGATCAAAGCATCCTTCTGTTGATCTCATTGAAGTATTTTGCTGTGTTGCCATGTTTTATTCATTCCTATTCACAAAAAGGACTCTGTTTTTCATTAAAAGGAACTATTACACAACTGCTTTGTCTTTTTCTCAGGTTCCCTCTTTTTCTACCTTTCATTGAAGTTCAGTTTGGTATCAGTGCTTTCGTGGCAGCACTACCTTTTCACTTGACCCCTTTCAGTAAAATTCCATCACTGTCGTAGCAGCCCACCACCCTCATCCCCAGGATGTTCTGGGGTGTATCTGTGAAGTTTGCCCTGCTACACACAAGCGTGGTGTGCAGCCCCCCCACCCCTTTACCCAACCCTACCCCAACCCACCGACAGTGATACCTGTTGCCTGGCTAGCTGCCTGTTTGGAGCCCAAGTGATAAGCACAGCGTAGAGGGAGAGGTGTTGTCACAGCAACAGGGCGACCTCTCATTTCGCACGGGCCGCATTATCAGACCACCGGAGAGTTGTATCTCCTCACGCCTTAATATCCCACAAACCCACGCCGCTCTTCATTTAAAACGATCCTTGGTGAGGGAGTGAGGGATTAAATGCAGTGATTCGTAAAGAAGAACCTGTGGATTGCATGACCAAGCACCGGCTAAAAGGGAAACTCCACCAGGATGGTGGGATAGAGCCAGGAGGCAGTCGGTGTTGGGAGGGGTGATGTGAGGTCATGGCTTGGAGGTGGGGGGGATGGTGGCCTCTGAGCCGGAGGAGTCAGTCGGTAAAGTTAAGGGGAGGGAGCTGGAAGACGTGACGTGACTCAGTCTCATAAAGTCATCGTTGAGAGGGAGTGGCTGGGACCAGCAATTACTAAGGGTGTGAGTCTGGTAACTATTCAGAGAGAGAGAGAAAGAAAAACAAAGCAGAGTGGCGGTGATTTACAGCTCTAGAGGGATGTGTTAAATGGCGCAGGACCCGTCAACTTTGTTCTCAGAGCACCTTTCAGCCCGACCGATTGAAATGGTGCGTGAGGGAGGTAAACACCTTGTGGTCCAGTCCCAGTATCTGTTCCTCCTTTAATTGCAGCATTCTTGTAGCTGGGGAAATGCCTGCTGCCCATTATATGAGAAATATGATCTTCTCCGTTCCAGAAATACAGTTTAAAGGTGACATATAGAGCATCTGGGGCCGGTTACCTTCTATCAGGTAGCCTCTTCAAGAGCAAAAGGAAAAACATCTTCAGGTTCACAGCTATGGTCACTATGGTTAGCTATGGAGACCTGTCAATTAAAAACTTTATTTGTCCAAATATATACAGCTGGCATGGTGGTATTTCTTTAATGGAAACCATTAGTTCGAGTGCTATATTACATCTGGGAGAATAATGGTGCTGTTACTACAACCATGTTTCCAAAAAAGTTGGGACATTGTGTAAAATGTAAATAAAAACAATGCAATGATTTACAAATCATATAAACCCACATTTAATTGAAAATAGAACAAAGACTGAATATAAAATTTTGAAACTGAGGAATTTTATAGTTTTATGACAAACACGCTCAATTTTGAATTTAATGTCAGCAACAGGTTTCAAAAAAGTTGGGACGGGGCATGTTTACCAATCTGTTGCATCACCTCTTCTTTTAACAACAATCTGTAAACATTTGGGAACTGATGAGACCAGTTGCTGGAGTTCTGAAAGTGAAATGCTGTCCCATTCATGCAAGATACAGGATCTCAGCTGCTAAGCAGTTCAGGGTCTCCTTTGTCATTTCGTGATGCGTCCAATGTTTTCAGTGAGTGACAGCTCTGGACTGCATGCAGGCAAGTCTCGCACCCGGACTCTTGCTGTTGTAATATGCACAGAATACGGTATGGCATTGTCTTGCTGACATACACAAGGCCACCTTTGAAAAAATCATTGCCTGGCTGGCAGCATATGTTGCTCCAAAATCTGTAAATATTGTTCAGTATTAATGCCGCATTCCCAGGTGTGCGAGCTACGCATGGACAGTAGTGCACCCTCATATCATCACGGATGCTGGCCTTTAAACTGTCCACTGATAACTGTCCCTCTCCTCTTCAGCCCGGAGGATGTGGCATCCGTGATTTCCATGAGAATCTGAAATTTTGTTTTGTCAGACCACAGGACAGTTTTTCATTTTGCCTCAGTCCATTTTAAGTGAGCTTGGCCCCAGGAAAGTCGAAGGCATTTCTGGATCATGTTTAGACATGGTCTCTTCTTTTAATGGTAGAGTTTCATCCTGCATCTGTGGATGCAGTTACAACTTGTGTTTATAGACAATGGTGTTTAGAAGTGTTCCTGAATCCATACAGTGATTTCCACTATAGAATTGTCTGTTTTTAATGCAGTGCTGCCTAAGGACCTGAAGATCAGTTACCCAATACTGGTTTTCAACCCTGTCCCTTACATACAGCGATTTCTCTCTTTTCTGATAATACGTACTGTAGATAATGAAATTCCCAAATTCTGAACGATATTATGTTGAGGAACATTATTCTAAAACTGGTGCACTATTTGCCTTGTCTTTCATAGAGTGGTGAACCTCATCCCATCTTCACCGTACAGAGACTCTGCCTCTACCTCTATTTTTGGCAACATAGTAGCTGAAAGCCATTTCATCCTGCTTAGTTCTAGCTTTGGGAACCACCAGTTGATCAGTCCAAGGATCTAAGGGCCCTGCTGGGTTGGAAGGCTTCAAGCATCTCAGAAATATATGTTGAGCGCAGACCATGAAGTGATTTATAGATGGTTAGCAGTATTTTTAAATCAGTTATATAGCTGACTGGAAACTAATGTAAAGACCTAAGACCTGGGTTGATGTGTTTTGTTCTCTAATTGTTTGGAAGCAATCTTGCAGTGGTATTTTGGTAAGCTGCTATTGTCCAACTCTCTTTTTAGGGAGACCAGACAAAAGTGCACTACAATAATCCACCCTATTCGAAATGAGAGCATGAATTATTTTCTTGTCTTGTCTTGACTTATGCCTTTGACAGGACTTTTTTGATATTTTTTAGATGATCAAAAGCTGACCTAGTCACTGTGTGTATATGGTTTCTAAAAGTTAAATCAGTGTCAATTAAAACACCAAGATTTCTGATCTGGGTGATGGTTCTGGATTTGCAATAAACCTTTTAAACCTTCCTCATTGTTACCAGATAAAATGATCTCCGTCTTGTCAATGTTTAACTGAAGAAAGTTTTGCTGCATCCATGTGTTGCTCTAGACAGTTGGTCAATGTAGACAGAAGAATGTCTATGTAGACAGAAGTATTGAGACACGCCACTTAATCATTGAATTCAGTTTCATTCCATTGCATGAGGTATGTAAAATCAAACTCCTAGACATGCATTCATGTTTACAAACATTTGTGAAAGAATGGGTCATTCTGAAGACCTCAGTGATTTCAAGTATGGAACTGTCATAGGATGCCACCTCTGCAATAAGTCATTTCATGAAGTTTCTTCCCTGATAGATATTCCATTGTCAAATGTAAGTAGTATTATTGCAAAGTGAAAGTGTTTAGGAACAACAAACTCAGCCATGAAGTGGCAGACCATGTAAAGTAACAGAGCAAGGTCGCCGAGTGCTGAGACACATAGTGCGTGAAAGTCGCCAAAGCTCTGTTTACTCAATAACCACAGAGTTCCAGGCTTCCTCTGGCATTAACCCCAGCACAGAAACCGTGTGCTGGGAGCTTCATGGAATGGGCTTCTATGGTCGAGCAGCTGCATGCAAGCCTCACATCACCAAGCGCAATGCCAAGTGTCGGATGGAGTGGTGTAAAGCAACGCTGTCACTGGACTCTGGAGCCGTGGAAATGTGTTCTGTGGAGTGACGAATCACACTTCTCTGTGTGGCAGTCTGATGCAATAGTCTGGGTTTGGCAGATGCCAGGTGAACATGACCTGCCTCACTGCACTGTGCCAACTGTAAAGTTTGGTGGAGGTGGGATAATGGTATATGATTGTTTTCAGTGGATGGGCTAGGGCCCTTAGTTCCAGTGAATGGAACTCTTAATGCTTCTGCATACCTGGACATTTTTGGACAATTTTGTGCTTTCATCTTTGTGGGAACCGTTAGGAGAAGGCCCTTTTCTGTTCCAGCATATCTGTGACCCAGTGTACAAAGCAAGGTCCATGAAGACATGGTTGTGGGAGTTTGGTGTGGAAGAACTTGACTGGCCTGCACAGAACCCTGACCTCAACTCCAGCATGTTTGGGATGAACTAAAATGGAGATTGCAAGCCACACCTCAATGTTCAACATCACAAATATTGATGCCTATGGATTTAGAATGGAATGTTGTAAAGGTGTAATATCCAGGTGTCCCAATATTTTTTTCCGTATACTGTGCATATATAATATCATAATTATCCAAAGCAACAAAATAGGTCCTGCCTTCCAAATAGGAATTATTCCAGATTATCCAACCCAATTTTGCAATTCATCTAATAAAATTTTATTATCAATAGTATCAAATACTGCATTGAGATCTAAAAGCACAAGAACAGATATTTTTCCCGAATCAGTGTTTAAGAGAATGTCATTCAGGACCTTAATGGGAGTTATTTCAGGGCTATGATATGTTCAAAATCCAGATTGATAATCCTCCTCACAGCAGGCATTAATATTTAAAAATTGACTAAAATGACTGTAAGCAGCTTTTTCAATAATCTTACCTCTGAGAACAAGATTTGAAATAGGCCTGTAATTGTTCAGAAGGGATGAATTTAGATTGCACTTTTTAAAAATTAGGTTTAGTAACTGCAGTTTTTAGGGGAATTTGGGGAAACACCTGACAGCAATGAGGTGTTTATAATTAGCAGTGGTTTGCAACCATTTTTGTACTGCAACCCAATTTTTACCATGCCAGCTCAGTTGCAACGCTGTATCAAGTATAGGTCTATGATCAAGTGTGCAGTACACTCTGCAATTTATGCCAATCAATGTCTATCGCGCAAATCTGATTGGATGCGCTAGTGAATTTTAGATTAAGCATATGAAGGTTAATTCTGGGATTGCGGCTGGGAAATTTGATCATGGATCAGTAAAGGAGCTTGCTGGTTTTAAAATGTTTACATTTAAAATTGTGCCTTGGGTCCATGTATATGAAGGCCAATGAATTTTCATTGTATAGTGACAAAACCGAAATTGGGAAACAAACCGTTTTTTTTGTTTTGATAATAAATTCAGAAAACAAAATGGCCTGTTATATGGTTTTCTTTAGTATGATTATAAACAAAAATTGGAAAATAAAATACTTGTATTGATGTGGAGTCCATTGACAGTTTTGTTGTGACCTTGCTGCATACCTGTAGCCTTAGTTGTGTCTTCGCACAAGTACAGAGATTATATTGTTGAAAAACAGAAACGGAAGATCTTGTGCTGATGTTGGATCAGTGTTACGCGCTTATTTTGGGACAGGACATGGGTTTTCAGAGAGGAATGTGCAGAAGTAGCACACTGAGCAGGGACTTGGGAGGATCAACAAAACAAGAAACGGGTCGTTTCCCCATTTTGGTTTTTCCACTATAAAACTAAAATCCATTGGCTGTGATATACACGGACTGCCTCGTGACCCTTTCAGAACTTGCCGCGACCCAAATTTGGTTGGCGACCCATGGGTTGAGAATCACTGCTCTAGACAGCTGAAAACGCGTTTAAAAAATAAGCTGTCAGAATTTCTAGGCAGCATGTAGTAGATCTGAAATGAACTACTATATTTACAAGAGTTTCTCGATTAAGAGTACTAAACTCACATAATGGGTGTACTGTGGACGTAAATAGCCCAGATCAGTGTTTTTCACTATGTTACTAATGGATAATGTTATATTTTCAATCTTGTTGGCAAAAAAGGACACAAAGTCTTTTTAGCAGATGGGGGCTCATTGACCCGCTGCTTCGGGGGTGGGGGTGGGGGGGATAATTTATCAACAATGGAGAATAGTAGCCGAATATTGATGTGAGAATAGTAGCCGAGTATTGATGTTTCTATTAATAATGTTGGAAAAAAGCATTGTCATGCTTTAGACTTACGCAGGCTCCCCTAACGGATGTCGCCATGGATCTGTAGTCTTGATTTTCTCCATTTTCGCTCAGCTCCTCTGCATTCCTCTGTCAGACAAGCTACTTCTGTGGAATTACTCCTTAACAGGTGCAATAG
Organism: Mormyrus hasselquistii; assembly: GCA_026779605.1. Taxonomy (NCBI): domain Eukaryota; kingdom Metazoa; phylum Chordata; class Actinopteri; order Osteoglossiformes; family Mormyridae; genus Mormyrus; species Mormyrus hasselquistii. Next base: position 14,900,043 of record JAODKE010000101.1, on the reverse strand, counting down.
AGTCCATCATATTTAGACCTTTACAATCAAATGTGTCTAAAAGCATATCCACAGAATTGGCTGTTGTGGTAGGTAAAATTATAAATGCTTCCTCAAACACAAGACTAGTATTCTCATTTATGTAGATTGTACATTGGAAGGAGTCCTTAAAGATTGCAGCAACATCTCCACTTTTCCTAACAGATTGTGAGTTAAGAGATTAAAGTTAAGAGGGTACGATTTGTGTATGATTGCACAGCTCTAGGCTCTCTAGGAGTCTCTTCGCCTTATATTCCCTGAAAAGCCAGTCTGCTTTTCTCTTCACTCTCTACTTAAAAAAACAAAAAACTTTCTTGGCAATTGTCTTGTATAAACAGAGTATTTTTAGATAGGAGATTGTATAGTCTTAATCACTAAAGGTTCATTTTCCCACAATCTCATATAAGCCCTTTTAACCCCTGAGGTATATGCCAGCGTCTAGGAGGACAGCATGAGTTCAAGAGGCTATTTTCATTTTTTTTCTACCCTTTTCCGGCATTTGGATGCAGGTTCAGAAAGCCAGGGCTGAGGTGAAACTGATGGAGACGACCTATAGGCAGAGCTATAGGCAGTGCTTTCTCTGTGGAAGCCACTTTCTGCTCTGCACTGCCTCTAGATCTCTGAAGATGAATTTGACAGATCTGAAATTGATGAGGTGTTGGCAGGCCTTGCCTCAGGCTCACTTAACAGAGAGACCAGACCTCCGCAGTTCATTGCTCTCATGTGCTGCTCAGTTATTGGCACTGGCTAGAGTGGGAGATGCTTCTGTATGTCAGGCATGGACCCTGCACAGTAATGCTAAATGCTAACAGAGGCAGCTTCTGAGGATTGTCTGCTGGGCTCGCCTCTGCTTCCCAGTAAAGATCAGTAATTTTTCAGATTAACGTTGCATCTTTTTGGAAGAAGAACCTTTTCCCACCAATTGCAACCATGACCAGATGTCATCATTTAGTCTGATTTTAAGAAAAGGCGGGCCATGCTGTAATCTCTCACGGTAACCTTCCTGTCTCAGGATTTGCCACATGGTTCTGCTTACAGTGTACCTCACATCTCACAGGACCTCACATCTGGCCTGCAGAGGTTTTTCCATTTATTCAGTTTAACTTCCAAAAAATTACGCATGTTTTTCATTTTTTTCATCTTGATTTACTATTTAAAGGTTTTGAATCCCCCCCCCCCCCACCGCCCCCAAGTCATTATTGAACGAACTGTGAAACTGTAATGAAGGCGTCTCTTTTGGGAGATGTTCCCATGTGAACTATTTTACGTTGATGTTGCAGACTCAGCTGTGGCTCAGGTATTTTTGGAGGGTACACATTTGTATTGTTTAGATGGTGCAATAACCCCCCCCCCATCCTGAAAACAAAGGCTGACATTTAGTGAGGACTGTGGTTTACAGACCAAAACAATCACAGAGGGCCTGAAATATCACTGATTAATTTGCATATTGCCATTTAAACTGATTTTTTTTTTCTCCGAAATACAGGGTAAGATAAGATAATTAGACCGTATATTCTCCGTGTTGCAGGGACCATGTTCTTGTGAAAGTCTGTTTTCTTTGTCTAAGCCCTTGGTGGGGGTGTCACCGGGACAAAGAGCTTTCGGTTTCCCCCATAATATTATTTGTGCAGACTAATCCCCATATCAGATTGTTTCCTGTGTGCAGCTCACAGGAAACCTGCGCTCTTGGTCTCTCAGTTGCAGCCTGTGCCAGGGATTCTGGGAATGGGGGAAGGACAGCGGTGTCAGACTCAATCTGACCTATGCCTCTTTTCAACACTCAGACTTTTCTTGGAGCCACATAGTTACTTGAAATTTTTGCACCTAGATTTTCCAATTAAAGTGTAAATAAGTTTTTAAAGAACCCAATAAATTCAATAAAAGACTATGAAGGATTATGTGCAGCAACTTAAGCTTAAATTCCTAGTCATCAAATAAATTTTACTGAATTCAAATAAATATTTATTTATCTATTCACTTATGGGAGTTGGGGGGGGGGGGGGGGTCACCTTTCCAGTGTAGCTGGTAAGAATCACAGTAAAATTAGATTAATGATTAAATTGCCTTTAAAAGTTTGTGAGAGAAATGGCCACATTGACACCCAGTAGAAGTGTGGAATTAAATCTTTGAATTTCTTGTTGTAGCGGTTAGCTACTCTGACAAGTACTGTAAAGTAGCTACTCTGATAAGTACTGTAAAGTAGCTACTCTGATAAGTACTGTAAAGCTGCAAGTTGTTAACCAGGATCTTCTGAATCCCCCCCCACTCACCATAAAACTGCAGCAGCTCACTGCAGCATTTTCAGTCCATCAGAAAAAAAATCCTTTATTTGCATGCTGTCTCTACATGTTTATGCCTCTATCATTCTGAAGCACTCTATCATTCCTTTAGATCTACAGTTCGGTCACTGTCTTCTAGCTCAAATCATCCTTTGTGACAAATCTCTGTAAGAACTCATGCTTAATGCTTTTGTGTCATTAAAGCAGGCAACATACCATCCAGAATATGAATCTGCTGAATATAGACATTTAACTACACTCTACACTGTTAGACCTGTAAAAGACACGGATGCACAATTGAGACCAGAAGTTTACATATACTTCAGAAAAAGACACTCACTGTCCAACATTAAATCAGACTAAAAGACCAAAAGTTTTTATATTTGATCATTTTTTTATTACTTTCATCAGAAGTTTACATGGAAACTTCTAGATGATTCCAGTCTGAGCTGTAGAGGTTTCTGATAGGTTATTTGACACCATTTGAGTTAATTGGTAGCACACCTGTGGACGTATTTTAAGGCAGACATCAAACATAGTGCCTCTGTTCAACCAAGACATCAGGAAAAGAACCGTGGACCTCCACAAGTCTGGTTCATCCTTATGTACAATTTCCAGACGGCTGAAGGTCCCAGGTTCTTCCATTCAAACAATAATATTCAAATATAAAAACCATGGGAGTATACAGCCATCATACCACTCAGGAAGGAGCAGGTTCTGAGTCCCAGAGATGAACATGTTTTGAGGCAAAATGTACAAATCAACCCCAGGACAACAGCGAAATACCCTATGATGATGCTGGTTGAAACTGGTAAGATAGTATCATTATCCACAGTAAAACGAGTCCTGTACCGACATGAAAAGCCACTCGGTGAAGAGAAAGCCATTGCTTAAAAACCGCCGTAAAAAAAGCCAGATTACAATTTGCAGCTGAATCTTAATTTTGACGTGTACTGTGGTCTGATGAAAATAAAATTGAAATGTTTGACCATAATGATTAACGGTATATTTGGAGGAAAAAGGGGGGAAGCCTTGAAGCCTCAGACCACCATCCCAGCTGTGAAGTAGGGGGGTGGCAGCATCATGCTGAGGGGCTGCGTTGCTGCAGGATGGACTGGTGCACTTCACAGAAATGATGGCATCGTGAGAAAAGAAAATGTGGATGTATTGACGCAACATCTGAAGACATCAGCCAGGAAGTTAAAGCTTGGGCACAAATGGGTCTAACAAATGGACAAGCATTACCACCAGATTAGTTACTAAGTGGCTTAAGGACAACAAAGTCAAGGCATTGGAGTGTCCGTCACAAAGCCCTGACCTCAATCCTATAGAAAATTTGTGGGCAGCATTGAAAAAGCATGTGTGAGCAAGATGGCCTACAGACCTGACTCAGTTACACCAATTCTGTCAAGAGGAATGGGCCAAATTCCAGCAAACTATTGTGCGAAGCTTGCGGGAGGAAACCCAAGACGTTTGGCTCAAGTGAAACAGTTTCAAGGCAAAGCTACCAAATAGTAAGGAAGTGTATGTAAATTTTTGACTTTGAGTGTAATAAAAAAATTCTATAAAATTACCTGTGTTTATTCTGACATTTAACAAATACAAACACTTTTGGTGATTCTAACAGCTAAAATAGTAAAAAGTTTACTCTGATTTAAGGTTTTTGTGTCCTTTTCGGAACTTGTGGTGTCAACTGTTTCAACATTTTGCCTTGAGTAGTCCACCTTTTTTTTCTCAAATATAACTTCTTTTAAGGCCAGTTTATTATTAAAAATAAGTGAATAACGCACAGTCCACCTTGTCAGATTAAGTCTGCAGCCATATTAAACCGGAAAGTTCAGGCATTACACCGAGGCTGGACTGCAGATCTTCAAGGAAGGATCTGAATTATGGAGATTATCTGTTAAATGTAGTAGTATATTCTAGATATAAATGTGACACATGCAACACTCTGCAAAAGTCTTAGGCTAACAAAGCAAATATTTGAAGCTATTTAACTGTGCTCAGATGCTCAGAAAAAACAATTTATAATAATAATATATGTAAATGAGTTGTAGCACAATGCAAAAGAAGAATAGCAATTTCTTCTACTTTCTAAAAAGTTACCAATATCTTGTTGGATGGCTAGATAAGCACTTCTTTGGTGCCGAAACCTCTCCTCATGGGCACCTCAGCCATTCCATGTACTCATTAAATTTCACCACCAGCTTCAATGACTAAACTAGTTAAATAACTTAATGAGGTTTTGATTTGTCGCACAAGGTGTGCTGGTGGTCAACTGAAAAAATACATGGGTGCATTGGATGGTGGTTGCAAATGCTGGAGTGACTTTATGGGACATTTAGCAAGTGACTGTCATTGTTGACACACCACAGCACACAATTGCACAACATATTGTTTGTATTTAACCTGTATGTGACATAGCAGTAGGCAGCTATTATTTAGCACCTGGGAAGCAGTGCGGGGGGGACCTTGGTCATCAGAGAGTCAAACCATCAACCTTTCAATCACTAACCTGCTTCCCTAACCATTAGATTACCACTGCCCCAGCTAAAATGGCTAAGCTAACACACATCGACAGATATAGTATCATAGCTCCACACCAACATGAAGATCATTCAAACATTTGCTTTAACTGCCCGTGGCTTTTGCACAGTACTGTATATCTTAGTATTTGTGTGAATACGGCATACTGTATATTCATCATTGTGTTTCTTTTTGTGGCCTTGCGCAGAAAACTCAGCTAACATTGCCATAAATAAATTTATGAAATGTGTATCTGCTTTTGTTGTTCACTAACTAGCATTGCAAAGGTATGAAGTACATTTGTGCAGCCTTCAACTGATGCCATATGTGTCTGAGCAGGCTTTACATTAAAACGGGAAGTTTAGATCCTAGACACAGAGAGAGCTGGCTCACCGGCCTAGTGGGAAGGGCGTCTGTGTCTGTCTGGACCAGCGTACTGCCTGTTGTGGTTCCCTCCCTGACTTGTGGCTGCTTTGGTAGAGGAAAGACAAACCAAGGTGTGACGCAGGCCGGAAATCTTCAGAGAGTCAGTCTGTCCTGAGCCTGTCTCAAAGTAGACGTCCCCCACAAGTTTTCGCCGTCACTGTTGACACAATGCATGGTTGCTATTTTTTTCTCCTAGTGTTTTTGTTGCATGTGAACGTGCATTGTGCTCTTGTAGAAAATCTAAAACCAAGATGTGGAAAGGGATACCAATGAGTTTTTATAGATGCCTTCATCCAAAGCTACTTACATAGCTTACACATTATCCCTTTATATATATGCATATTTATGTAGGTGTAGCATATATTCTAGGGTTAGAATGCTTTTTTTGGGTGTAATGTCACAGGCCACTTTTTCTGCCTGCTGCATCATTTTTCCTGCATACTGTACCTGCAAGCTCTGTGGCTGTGTGTCAGTGTGTCTGCCGGGGTCTGCATGGCATTGTGTCACTTAAAAGCTGTGCTGTGCAAAGATGCTAGTTTGCTATCTTTGTGATACGTTATTAGTACAACTTTAGCGCCTCTCCAATTTCAGTATAGTAACGTATGAGTAAAGGGTGGTGCCGTAACCTGTCTAGGCTAGTGCCCTAGTTAAAGATAAAGACCATCCCCCTGGTTAGCTATTACACATACACTCACACATACACACACACAGATCCATACTCATATCTTTGTGGGGACCGTCCATTTATTCCTATGGGCAAAACCCTAATTGCAACAACGCCAACCTTAACACCTACCCAGCCCTAACCTAACCATGCATAAGTATCCAAACACAATAAGTGTTTTGGCATATTTTTGTTTTTTGATTGCAGTTATAGATTTTTAAACAAAATTGATTTTCCCCTTGTGGGGACCAGTGTCAAAATAACAGGTTTTTACCACATTGTGTTTAGTCCCCACAATGTATGATATATCTGACTGAAAGACACACACACACACGAGGCCAATATACACATATATTCTTACAATTCTTCTGACCAAGTTCAGGTACTGCTGTCCTCCACATTCATAAGTAAGAAGTACTTCATGATATTTCCCATGACATCCTAAACCTTCACTCAGCTGTATAGTACCAGTATAATCTGAGATTAACTATACTGTAGACTTCAGCGGGAGAAGTTGATTATGGATGGATGGATGGATGGATGAATGGATGGATGAATGGATGGGACAATTTACCTAAAGTTCCAATGGGGCTATACTAACACAAAGTAAAAGAAAACATGGAAGTCTCACACCAAGACAGACATTCAGTGGTGCCTTTCTTTTTATCAAAATCTAGATATTCTAGTTTGTCCAGCATTATGAGGAGCAGGATAGATCAGAGATCAATAAACAAATGCAGCCCGTCACAAATGGCGGTAGTGCTGGAGTTTCCTGGAACCTTCTTAGAGGAAGGAAGGTTATGTTCAACTCCTCATCTGGCACTGTCTTTAGATGCGGAAGTAGCCCCCAAAAATAGATCAGTGATTAAATGAGAACGAAGGGAGCAGTGTGCTAATAGGCACTTAATGGCTTGCATTTGAAATGCTTTCATTAGGATGAAGTGGTGTTTTATGAAAATCATTGACATTCTATTTTTAGAATTCAGTTATGTATCAATGTATTTCTGTACAGTGATAGTCTGACATTGTCCTGCATTAGAAGGTCACCATTTGTATTTTTTTAGACATTTTTTCAAACACCATTACCTTTTTCCTCTAGCAGGTCATTTATGAAAATTCAACTCAATGTGATCCCCCAAAGGGTTTAAATCCCTCCCCAGACATCCCTCACACTGATGGACAAAAAAAATGACAAGCACATTTATCATTTATTGTGGAACCCCCCCCATCAAAACAGTCATAAAACCTTCTTTCTCAACATGTTTCCTTCACTTGGAGTCTCTGATTCCACATCTATTTTCAAGTCCATGCCTGGGCTGCCCAACAGATAAAGCCAAGCCAAAGCACATGCAGCACTGTTGTGTGCATGACAGGCATCTGATAATGATACTGGAGTTAGGCTGGAACTGCTGCCTGTCTTTCTACAGCCGGCCGGAGGCATCGGAAGAGCGGAGAGGTCTGATCAGCCTGAAGAAGTCGGATCAGGCTGAGAAGAATAGAGTGGGTTTGGAGCAGGATGCAGACTTTCCGCTGAAAGGTAAACCTGTTCCTTAACCATCTGATGAAATTATCAAATTTGTGTCTTAAAAATATTCTAAAGTGTAATGTTTGTAATACACAAGTGATAACACTAAGATTTTCATTTCTGTAGTGATTTGTTCCACCTCTTTTTGATTTGTTCTCACATTGCTATCAGTGTGTAGTACAGAAGTTCTTCTGCATCATAACTTAAGCACTAGCTAATTTTGGTGACAACTTAAGAACTTAGATAATATACACATATACGTATAAATATAAATGTATTTGTGTGTATAGACTGTGGCATAAGCTGACAAGGATAAAGTAACCTTAAGAGGTAGGCCCCGTTTTGTCATTTTGACAGGGCTACTGGGCTGGCTATTTTTTAACGAGCCCCGTGGGATCGTTATTGACCGCAGTAAGTCATTGTAACCTTTCAGCTGAAGGACAGCAATCTCCACAGTACAGTGTATTCTCTATTGCACACGGTCACTGGTGCTGTGTTTAGTTCTGAGGACTGAATTTCCCCCCCCCCCAGCTGGTTTACCAGGAATACTTGACAGACTAGGGGTCTCCTGTTTTGCCAGTAAAGCCCAGTAGGGTGGTGAAATTCTTTGGGAATGTCAATGGTTCTCTGTCCTCAGAGTTAATAGATATTTGAACCTCATCTGCTGCTCATGAACTTGTTGGTACTCAGTGACACAACAGCAAGTCTTGAGTTCATAGTGGACCTCTTGGGCATTGGCACATTTAAGGAAATTAAAACAAAGGTTATGTAAGCAGCATTAGCAGCTGTGATCTGGCCTTCTGGTTCGCTGTCTGATAATGCCAGCAGTGGCTTGGCACGGTTAATCAGTAGCCGGACTGAAACTGGGCAGCGCTTTTCACATCTGACATTAGCTCAGGTACAGACTCATGGGGTATTGGGAGACAAGTATTGTAGTAGTACACTAACACATTTCTTTGAACTGGGGCAGTGTGGACTAAAATACTTCTTTCAGTAAAGCCGTCTCCGTTCTTCAGGCTGTAGTATGTTTATTTCAGAGACTTCTGTACTTCCTAAAAAAAAAAAAAAAAATCCTCTCTGCCTCACCCACATGATGTACTGACGTGACCCTATTTCTGGGAGGTATTCAGACACGAATCACTGTGTCACCGACAAGCTTAAAATAGAACATTCCCGAAAGCAGCAAGGACACTAGGTACCCCTCTCTGCGGGTCGATGCGAGATTGTAACTCAGATAGTATACTGTAGTACGATCTATGTGTCACCTGTCCATCCATCTGTGCTTGATACAGGCATCCTAAGGTAAAGAGGAGGAAAAAAAAGATCTGCTCCTTGTAAAGCAGTAGGGCTACAACATCAATCCCCCAAACTACTTGGTAACGATAAAACTTTATTATTCTTATAAATAAATAAAAAGTGATTCGTAAAAAGTGAAATGCTTCTATCTGCCAACTCTACAGTCGACTGTACCTGAGGTATCAAAGGCCAAGAACAGATGCATACATATATCGGCAGGTGGTTTTGTCATAAATGTGTCTGGGCAGCATCTCACGACGGTATATATATATAGTATGTGGTATAAAATATGGTTTATGGTATAAAATATAACAAGCTTGGGAACAGTTATAACTGGCATCCTGGGCAGTGTGTACCCCGGCCTTGTGTCCAGTGCTGCGTGGGATGTGCTCCAAGCCCTTCTGTGACCCTGAGCAGCATAAGCGGTTAGAAGATGGATGGGTGGAGGGATGAGTACAGTTATAAATTGTCAACTAAGTTTCCTTGATGTACGACAACAGGGCTTTCAGATTTAATGCAGTACATAAAATCTGCCTTAGATTACTGTACAGTTTAATGCAATACACTTAGGGACCTGGCTCTTCCATATGGGCAGCATGGCAAGGGCATCCGCTGCAGGTGACCTTGGATTTGCAGCGCTGTTGGGTTAGGATGACAGTGATGGGCCTTTGTTGTTATTCTGGTCAAGTTTTTTTTTTCCGAGTTTGACATGATCAAAACAACACCCCGAATAACAAATCTTACAAAACAATAGGGTAGTTTTAAAAGCGCTCAGCATATGGTTTGAATTCATGGTACAAGAACAGCAAATCTTGGACAGCATTTTTTTTTTGCCCTTCTAGAGTAAGTAGAGGTGATGGTGCCCTTGCTGCACGAGTGAACTGCCACTGTATTTACTAAAGCTACACCAGCCTGACTTGGCAACACCCTGGTCATTATCATAAGCTTCTCCTCCTCCTTATTTCAAACCATATGGGAGTCATTATTCCACCGTTAAAACCTATTGCAATGAACAGAGCAAGAAATGCCCCTGTTTTTTTTTCTTCCGGGCAGTGAGCGACCTGGAGGGTGATGGAGGGTGAGCTGCTCTTTACTTCTCATTGGTCACCGCATTTGAGGCAGGCTGTCAGTAATTAATATTCTGGTGTCACTGTTGAACCCCGTTTCCTGTCGAGTATTGCTGGGTTTATCCCGGGAGGCCGGTTGATCTGCCTTTGAACAGACTTACTAAAAAAAATGTCAAATTTGTTTATGGCATGGACCCCAGGCCTGGGATATTTTGCTTTCCCCAGCGATAGACATAGTGGAAAATGAAGCCGTTTTAATTCCACTTAGTTTCGTAAAAAGGAAATCGGGGTGGGGGCAGGCGGACGGTGCATTTCTGAAGGGCTTTGATGTAGGGGCGGCTGTGGGGTGGGGGATGAGAGTCGAAGGGTAGCGGAATTAACGATGAGCCCGGCGTCCCTGGGGAGGCATTAGGGGGCGGTACAGGAGACTGGGGGGGGGCTCAGATGGAGGAGCGGAGGAGGTCTGGGGATTCTCACTGCAGGCAGCTGTGCTCGCTCTGAAAATAGCAGCTGCCGCTTTAACCCTTGGACACACTGCGATGACACACAGGCCGCGGGAGCCGTACGGCCAGGGTGCCAGCCGAATGCGGCAATGCCAGCGCTGCTGTCCATACCAAAGTCAGCGTCCCATCTAGTATCGCTGTAGTTCAGGGGTGAGGAACCTGATCCACGGAGAGCCAATGTAGGTGCGGCTTTTTCGGATGGCCTCTAAATCACCAATAACAGTGGACTGGTGTTGAGAGGCACTGCTTCATTATTGGAAGATTGAGAGGTCATCCCAAAAACCCCCACCCACATTGGCTCTCTGCAGATCGGGTTCGACACCCCTGCAATAGTTGCCTCAGTGTCACAAACCTATAGACATGAGATGCTCGCTTTTCTCTGTGTCTCTGGTCCAGGTTAAAAGTGATATGTGCTTCTGTGGGTTAAGATTCTGTGCCTGTGTTCAGAAGGTTGTGAGTTCAGATCCCAAAGCTGGCAGAGTGATTTCACTGTTTGGCCCTTGAGCAAGGTTCTTAACCCCAGTTGCTTTAAGAACACTTACCTTGCTCTCCGATCATCATTTGCACATCACTTTGGAAAAATTCCCACTCAGTGTATTAGCCCCCCTTGCCTGTGATTGGATGGTCGCTGTTGATTAGCCCCCCTTGCCTGTGATTGGATGGTCGCTGTTGATTAGCCCCCCTTGCCTGTGATTGGACGGTCTTTCGAGTCCCATCCTCGGCAGAATTGTCACTTGTCTTTTGAGCCCTTAAGCATGGGCCTAATCCCCCAAAATGCTCTTGGGTGCCCAATAAATGGCTGACCCTGTGTTGGGACCCCAAACTTCGCTCTCAACTGTATATATGTGTGTGTATGTCTCAAAAGGGTGCAAGAAGGGAAGTGCAAAAAGAAGCAATCCAATGTACCTGCACTTGTGCAAATGGAAAATAAAGCACCATTACTTCTTCTAAATTAATAAATGTAAATGTAGGTTCAAGCAGCACACAATTAAGTGTCCCAGAACTGCAGTATCCCAGAGCGACACGTGTCCAAAGCACATCCTGTTCACCGGCATACCACTACGTGTTTACGACCTCGACATTCACAGAAACAACAAACACCCACTGAGGTCGAAAACCATCTCAGTCTTGTTTAGTCTGCAATCATCCAGAAGCTGTGGTGGCCCTTTTTCCATTTCGGCTGGCTTTGGATGTCTGCCCAAAAGTGGCTCCTTTTTCCCTCGGTATTCATGACGTCGTCAGGACAGGAGAGAAGAGGGGAGCCCCCAAATGTACACCTTTCTGGTGTGCGGTCAACATCCAGTTGCTGCTGTCTCAGGTTTCTGACCCGGGATCCATCTGTCCTTGTGCGTAAAAGTAGCGCCTCACTGTCCCCAGTGTCCAATAGAGCTGCTGAACAAGATCGAAGGCCTGTGTCTTAAACGTCGGCCTTCCGGGAAAGTCGGGCTTGAAACTGCTGCATGTTCTGGGTGCACAGGCATGACCCATGGACTCAAAGATGCAGAAGCTCAGCTAAGCAGGAGTCAACAGTGAGCAAAGGGTTAAGGTGCCTGAAAACCCTCAGACTTTCGTCTCTGAAATTCCATTTAGTGTTCATTAACAAAAATAGGAGTCTTTGAAGATGGTAGAACGTAGCCAAAAAGAACAAATGGTATAAGAATTGGACGGAAAGGAGGTGACTTGGCCAAGCGGGGTGGGAACATAACCGTCATTCCTGGGCATGGGCTCATGGCACCGTTCAGGGGGACGGGGCGACCCGGCCAGCGCCTGCAGCTGTGCTGGCTCCTCCGAGGCTTTAAATGAGGGACACGGGCCCAGAGGAGATGACAGGCTCTGAAGGAGAGGGACACGGCACGGTGAAATGTGCGTGCGGAGAGGTGTGAGGCAGAGGCAGATGGAAAATCCGCCCGGGTCCTGTGAAGCGCTACTTGGCCCGCAGGTCTTGTTCGCTTGGCCCCTGACCATCCTGAGCTTGATTTTCCCCCCTTCTTGTGTAAGCAGGCCTTCTGTAAGTCCCCGCTTGTGTACGCAGTTTTAAAAGCATGAGGAAACTCGAGCCCATTCCTTTCAAGGACCTGATTGTATTCGGCATCTTAATTTGAAGCGCTGCCTGCATTGTGGCAAAAAAAAGACAACACCACGCTTTCATAAACTTCAAATGTGGACTTTTTTTTGCATCCTCCCTCTTAATGAACACAAAAAAAATCTGACTCCAGAGGCCCTTCTGTCCTTCTTGCTGAAAATATCCGCAGTCTGTGGTGGTATATTTTGAAGTAGGCACAGTTGAACAAATCATAAAATATAGTGTGCTACAACTGAAGACTAACTACACAAAAGAAGCCACAGTGTGTCAGGGAAGATGGAAAAACAGCATTGTGGTGATTAAATAATTAGGAAACACTGGTAAGCTAGCTGAATGCTGAATTGGATGGACTATAGTCTATAGTTGTCTCACAACGAGAAAAGCTAACTAAGGCTAATTTTGGCTAAAAATCTTATAGGCTTTGAAGGATGATCAGCATGTACAGTAGGAGGCCTGTTTTGCTGTAGTCATTTATTAGTCCACATACTGTACAAACTTTCATTCCCACTTGACAGATATAGCTGCCTAGTGGAACCATGTCAGATGCAACAGTTTTTTAACACAAAGTAGTTTACATATAAAGGATCTCAACTTCTACATATTAACTTAAAGCTTGCTAATTATAAATGTATAAAGACAGCAAAGAAATTGCTAACTAACTGCATATGATGAGCTAGTGGCTAGTTTACAAACTAATTTGATTATGTGATTATATTACATATTGTATGTATTATTTCATATTGGGTTTTGACTGGTCTTTGTAGTTTTCCTTTTTTTCATTCAGATGACCATGAGGTAACATTTCTATGAATGCCATGTCTGTAAGCATCTCTGAAGATATTCATAACACATTATAATGCATTCATAAAGCATTACAAACAGTTATAAATAATAAAATGCACAACACATTATAGCCATGCTGTTCATGCATTATGAATTTGTAGTGTGTTATGACGGGATGATATGAGAGCTTCAAAGAGCATTCATAATCGGTATACTCTGATCAGTATACTCTGATCAGTATACTCTACTCATATATTCCTTCTACTGTTACTGTTTGTTATTTATTGTTGCAATGTATTAATGCCTGCAAAATGCATTTATGTATATCTATCTGTTTGTCTGTCTTCAGTTATCAGTGTATTTTACCTTTATTGTATAACAGGAACAGAAATCCAGGACTTATCTTGATTCTAAATGGCTTTCTCTTGCAGTATACGCCACTTTTCCGTGGTTAGGTTTATTCATCAGTAATCACCACAGGTTTTTTGGATTATGGATGTCAAACAGGTGAGAACCTTGCATGACTCCCAGGTTACTTGATGAAGAAGCTTCACTGAACTTGGCACCAGTTTTTCAGCTATTTGTAACAACTTTGAATAATTCAAATCAAGACTTCAGAAAACAGGCACCCAAGTCAAGCTTGGCATTGTCTCTCTCTACTTCAACCTAGAGCACTGATAGAGATGCTTAGGAAAAAGACCAGACTGTTAACTCCCCATCCAGCTGGAAGGCTGAAGACATGCCCATTGCTAAGCTCGGTCGACTTTTGCAGGTTACTTCGGCTGATGACACGGCGTCATTCATATGATGCCTTTTTCATCTCTGACTTCCTGGCTCTGCTGTAACCATGCCTGCACTGGGTTGTGCCATTTCACGGGCTAAACCCACCATCACTTTCATCTAAGAATAAATTGTTTCATCTCTTAAGCTAAAAAGATCCAATATTGAAGGTTCCATATAATACCAGCTGTGTCTCTTTGACTGAAAAAAATGATGCCAGATTATCCAGGTCCAGTATGGAGCCATAACTGTCAGAGTAATTTAACCGGAACCTAAATTCACAAGTAGATTTTCAACATGGATAACATTATCCTACTGTAGTTGAGGCTGTGAGCTGTTTACAGCACATGCTGGTCACAGATAGCCATAAACTCCCTGGCCTGATACCATTGAAACTACCCCATCCATCTCTTTTGTGAAAATGAAGACATTATTATTTTCATTTTAGAATGCTAGTACATAATTTGCCCGAGTATAAATCGCTAAAACCAAAGTTATGTTCTAGCCTATATTTTCAAGTCCACTTTGGTTGTGTGGGTAAGCATGAGCTAACTAACATAGCATAAGCAGGTTGGGTTGCGTTGTGTGTGGTGAACTCCACGTTGGCAGGTTTCCCGCAGTATTTCAGGAAGGTAGCTAGCTGCTTTAAGCTGGAAAATGTTATTGGCTCTGTTGAAATCAAGCTCTGAGAGTTGCTATCATGCGATGGTGTGTGGATGGTACGCATTTCCTGGGGTTTGTTGATGTGTTGGAGTACGTGTGTGGTGTAATGACGCACTTGTTAATGTCATGAAGCTGTGTGCTCGTAAACAAAGATGTGGTGCTATAAGAGTGTAGTGGAACTGAAAAATTCCCATTGCCTAGTGACGACGTAGCTATCGTAACATCGTAGCCCACGTGTTTGTGGCGTGGTGTAAACAAACTGCGCTTAAGGTTGCATTAAAGTACAGCATGTACAGGTATAGTACAAATTACTCAATAATGATAACTATGTCACTATGTTATGTTAGTTTATGTTTTTCCTATAAGGTAGTTTTTATTGTTATTTAAGCTGTACCATATAACCTACGTCGTATGTGTGTAGTAGTCTATACCTCTAGGTTATGATGTTCGCACTATGAACACTACTATCACCCAACAACACATTTCTCAGTTGTATAATGCAGACTCTGTCACTTTTGATCTTTGCCAAACTGCAAGCAGTTTTTAAACCCTTGAGTTGTCATTTTATTGTCAAATCATTTGTATCATTCCTTACATCTCTGAACAAAGTAAAATTGCATTCTTTTACTGTGTTGTATATAACTACAATTTTTGCCTCCCTGTTTGTTATTTAATCTTGTCTAACTTTGCGTAGGACTTAACTTGAGTGTAGAAATTTTCGTTGTAATCGTGGGGTTTCCTCCAGAAAACTCATTAGCCGGGCAGCAGCAGAATATTTTTATCTTTTTTATAGATAACCCAAACTCTTTGACGTGGTTGGAAGAACTTGTGGAGTAGCAGGACTAACATAATGTAGCAGTGTGGTGCCATTTCAGATTCCTGTGTTACCGCTTCAAGGGACAGCTTGTTTAAACTGCTGGCCTGATGGTATAGATTTCCGGATCACAATGCTTTAAATTCCTTGGCGGTGTTTCTTCGTCCACTTTAAAATCCCCCAGCTACAAGCCAGGCCTTGGTCACCTCTGTTTGGGTGCAAGAGTTTATATTTGCAACTGGATAACATTTGTGAATATGTTGACATTCATCTGGCATGATTTTGACCTCCTATCAGAATCAAAACTTTTAATAACAACTGATGCATTAGGTTCTGTAAGGGAGTGTTTCTTAAAATGTGATTCCTGCTGTGAAGTGCAATGATAACAACGGATAACTGCATGCAAACACCTAAGTCTCATTTTATATATATATATATATATATATATATATATATGGCGGATATATATATTTGATTGGCAGATATTTAGGGAAACATACTAAATACTGAAAAAACATTAAATCAGTAATGCAGTCTGTGGGGAGATTTAGTTCAGAGATACTAAGTAACATAGCCGTGGTGCCACAAGAACAGTACATACATGCTATACACACACAAACACACACACACACACACACACACATATATATATATATATATATATCATCAAATGATTAGAGATCTTTCATAAGTGCATTTCTGTACAACTGCTGCTGACATCTCTGCATCTGGTAAGCTTTAGTACCACATATATTTATATTTGTTAGAAGGAGTAACAGTCCTGGATGTTGACCTGTGACGCTGTACTGTTTACCCTGGCTCTGCTAACGCGGTTTCTTACTGAGTTTCATGAGCACGTGTGGCTCTCAGCGTGTGGACCTTTATCCGGCACTTTTGTGAGAAGTAAATTCTGTTACAAGGTTGCCTTTGTCAGATATTTGAAGAAATATGCAACTGTAGACGGGGTACTACGTTTGTGTTTCATGTCCGTAGATGTCAGTTTTTGAGTTTTGAGTTTTTCAAAGTCCGTTCGGTTCAGCAGTGGCAACATTTTTGTTTTACATTTGTAATTCCTAATTTCT